>CM042011.1:22747079-23112079 GCA_023525715.1 Cichorium intybus
TATTTTAAAAGGTCCCTCAACTAAATTTTGGTCGTTTTAAGCCATTAAACTCAAATATATCGAGTCCATTTAATCTTTTTTGGAAAGGTGACTGGTTCAGACGGTGATAAAGATGATGTGGAACTAAATTTTAATAATTTAAAGAGTAAATAATTTACACGTCTGCTATCAAGTAAATAAAAGCGACGATCGAATTGGTTCAGTACGTTGAAGTGTTATACTGCTATTTCATAATCATTTAGAAGAAGAGTGGCGGTTAGGGTTTTTGAAGATTGAAAGAGCTATAACCGGTAAGCCTAAGTGCATGGCTAATAATATGCTTGATCCCGTGTATTTCAAAGTTAGATTGCACTATAGTGGTACGTTTATCCGCCATCCCTGTTCTTATGCTCATGGTGAAACTTATCTGTTTACGGACTTTGATTTCGCTGCTATGAATGTTCACGCGTGTGGAATGTGACATCCGCCTAAAATGGATTCGGGTCCACCCAACCCAATTGGAAATTTAATAAACCCTACTCAAGATTACTTGACGCTAATAGGATCAAAACACATACACTACGATATAAATTGACGTTAATAGCAATATAGCATAGTATAACGTTATAACTATAATCAAATTAAATTATGATACCATATTAAAATTAAATCAAAGTATGATGCTCTAATTAAATTAAAGAATCAAACTTGAATGCTATAATTAAACTTCAAATCAAAGTAGATTGTTATAATCAAATAATAACCTATCTTTTATAAAACTCTAATTTTATAAACTCTACATTAAATTTTATAAAACTCTTATATTAATTAATATATTATATAAAAGATGCTTGTGTTAGTGGAAAATTATGAAGACCACCAAAAGCAAAAGGTTATTCCCATTGTCTCCCACTCACACCTCCCATCATATTTCCTTTCATTTTTCTCCCAACACATTATTCTCATCACCACTCAAACCATATCTATTCTTCCTCTCACTCTCAATATCGAAATTCCTCCTAGAAATCTTCATTTTTCAGCCAAGAACACTCCAATATACTCAAATCTCCATCCCTCTTGAAGCATTCATCAAGGTATGCTGTTAAAAGTTCCAAATTCATATATGAAACAAATTAAATCCACCAAACTATCTAAAACTCATTTTATGCATAAACCTAATTTTTCTCAGAATCCCATAAATAAAATAAGAAGTTCTGGAAATGTTCATAAAATAACTTATTTTTGTTGAATTACTATCATTATTGCAATATAATAAGGAAATAATTCACATAAAATACCTTTTTAGTCAATAAATTCTGGGAAAATTCTAGAATGACCCATATATTGAGTAAAGTGGATTTATAACGTTTCATGCATTTATATTACTGTTTGATGCTTATTTTGTATTTTATTTTGTTGTAGATAAATAAATTGAAAAATATAGTTATGTATGTTAAAAACTAGATTTTATATTTTTCGCACCTTATTAACATTTTAAAGACTCCATGACAAAATTTACAGATTTTTGTAAGAATGTTTGCTTATTTTTCCTGATTTAATAATTATTTAATGGTTTAAATTGATAATAAATAGCTACACATGTCCGAAAATTATAAAACCTTATCAGAATATCATATATAACATGTTAATCATAAATAAAAAGTCTAATGAATTTCTCTTAGTATTTTCCTATTATTTATGATTTTATTGATTAGTTAATAATGAAAAACCTAACAAATACTTCCCGTAGTCCAAAATATCCAAAATAATTACAGTAGGCTCAATATAATGTTAGAAAACTATGGTTAATTTTCCAGAATTTTTGGGAATCATTTATTATTTTTGCCGAATTTTGTTGTGGTTTAATTATTAAAATACTAAATAAATACTAAAGCAGTTAAGAAAAATATGAAAATTTTAGAGTAATTACTATTTTATGAAATAATGATATTCTGATAATTTCAGAATGTTTCATTGCTGTTTAGTATTTAAAACCATTTTCCTAAGTATCTAAGCATGTAAAAATGCATTTTTAATGATTATTTCATATAAATAATTGTTTATAATATATAAAATCTGTAAATACTTATAATTTGACAAGTTATTATTTTAATAAGAAATTATTAAAATCTTGTCTAAAGTGAAAATATAAATTAATTAAGCAAAGTAATTAATTCAATTTAAAATTCATCTAACCTATGAATAGATTAATATTCAAAACAAAATTTGATTATTGTTAATTCATCTAATATAAGAATATGTGTCTAATTATTTTTATTAATACTCCATTCCCGTTTAGTAGTTCCTAAACCAAAACTATTAATTATAATATGTTCCACGTCGTTTTGACCCGAGCCGTCTATCGTACAACACGCGTATTCCGTTTGGACTAATGTGAGTAATCTACCCCATATTTTATAATTTTCAATACTTTTGGGGTGTATCATATGGTTCTAATATGTTCCAACTTCATTTTATTATTTTTTCACAATTGAGACATTGTTAGGACATTTATACGTGAATCATTATTTGTATAATTATTGTTTGTTTACGCTACATGTACTTGTAGTGCATTACCATTTTTAGTCTAATCTCCATGACTATGCCCGTATTCTTGAGGTACGTTATGGACAATAATAGCGCTATTGGGTTGACCACACCGCCTTGGGACGCTAAGGTGATTGATTGTACGTGGTTGAGTGTGTATGATGATTAGATGCTCCATCCTATATATATACATATATATGTATATATAGGGTGAGGACTTATTGTTGTTGTTATCATTTGTTAATCAATTTTTGATTTATAAACTGTTATCTCAATAACAGTTGCTTGCCAACTTCAAAAGAAAACAAATTTCAAATTATTCAAACTCACAATTTTCTTTAATAAAACTAGATTACTCACCAACTCTCGTAGTTGACCTGTTTTTACCCATGATGCAGATTTGAAGAATGAAGTTGATGAAAAGTAGGGTGTACCTTAGAAACCCACAAGACTATTTAAATTTGATGTAATAAATGTTGTTGTATTTGGATTTGTATTTGTATGTTGTGGATCTTGTTTGCCTACTTAGTACTTAATTGAATCTAATCATATTATAACATAGTTGTCATGAGACTTTGAACAATATATCACGCCTTGATCGATTCCGCCAAGGATCGGGGTGTGACAGATTGGTATCAGAGCCCTTGACTATAGGGAATTAGGTTAATTGCCTTGACCTAGTCTATAGCCTCTAGGGTCCTCTCACATGCTAGTTTATAAAATGCACACACAACTGCATGCAATTCGCACTTAGAAAATCCTAGGAATACCTTTGTGTGCTAATTGCTCCCTTATATGCTTACGTATTATTCCCGACACTTATATGTGTGCATACACTTGTGAATTTTCTCCTCTTTCTCTTAAAATCACACACATACTCAAATGGTTTCAAAATAAAAATTTATATACATATATATTCCTTAGAGCTAATAGGAAATTAAAAGTCATCCACTCTAGTTGGGTAGGATCAAAGTAATGGACGCGTAGTAACTGGAAGGGGGAGGTGCCGGTAGCCCGAAAGTCCTGACTAGGTAAGCATTCGTATACATCCCAATCAACCGAGGGACCAGTTTGCTTACCTAGGGACCAAAGGTGAGAGTTCCCAAACATATAGGCCAAAGTGCGTCATTCACATTACTTTTGAGCCATCAAACTACCCGACCTTATCAAACGTATCCGAAAGGATACACTCCAAAATGGCCAACTCATTGGACTATTAAGTTCCCTAATGGGCCTTGAAGTGGGAAAAACATGTGAAAACTTAGTATTGTGGGGGCCCACGCAATTGCTACAGGCTTCACATTTAGTACCCATGGAAAGCCCAAAAGGTGCCCAACACTCCTAACCATGCCCCAACAAGTGTTTTACAATCATTTTACCCAACAATGTCTACAAACTTAATTTCCATAATTAATTTACAAATAACTCACAAGACCATATGCGTGTTTCTCATAGATGGCATTACGACCCCCTCTGTAACCATTGTAACTATCACCATATGTCCACCAGCCCGTGTCGCCTTTGTACGACTTGTGGTCGCTATGGCCACTTGGCGGACACATGCCGTGCACCAAAAACTCAGCGACCATTCGCTCTACCCTCAAATCAGCAAACACAAACCCGGTATCCAACTGGAACATGCTTCAACTGTGGTGACCCCACCCATTTCAGAAACACGTGTCCTAGGCTTGTCAATATCATTAACACTCAAGCCCAGGCAAATCCAAAAATGCAGGTTCCAGCTCCCAAAGGCCGAGCATTTGTCATTACCGCAACCCAAGCACAGACCGATAACAAGGTCGTAAATTGTACGTTTCTCATAAATGACTGCTACGCGTCAGTACTTTTTGATTTAGGTGCTGATAAAAGTTTTGTGTCTTTGGAATTTGAACCCATACTTCACACACCTTGCACGATTCTTGATGAACATTTTACCGTAGAAGTCGCCAATGGAAAATACATTTCACTCAATGCAGTCATCCAAGATTGCACTTTCGATTTTTGCGGTCATAAATTTTCCGTCAATTTAGTTCCTATGGAACTTGGTAGCTTCGACATCATCGTGGGAATGGATTGGCTATCCCAAAACCATGCTGAAATAGTATGTTACGAGAAGTTTATTCGTATTCCTCTTGCCGACGGTCAAAGTCTTCGTATTTATGGCGAGACTCGTTCAAAAAAGCTTAGTCTTATGTCATGTACTCAAGCTCGATCATATCTACGTAAAGAATACATGGCTTTCTTAGCCCATGTGGTGGAAACAAAGGTCAAAGAAAAGAAGATCGAAGATATTCCGATTGTACGAGACTTTCCCGACATCTTTCCCGATGACGTATCTGGACTCCCTCCAGTACGTGAGCTAGAGTTCCGCATCGATCTCGTTCCTGAGGCTGCTCCCATTGCCAAGTCTCCATATCGGTTGGCTCCAATCGAGATGCAAGAATTGGCAAGTCAGCTCCAAGAATTAACCGATAAGGGATTTATCCGCTCTAGTACTTCACCTTGGGGAGCCCCGGTTCTTTTCATCAAAAAGAAAGATGGTTCGTTTCGTATGTGTATCGATTATCGGGAGTTAAATAAATTGACCATCAAGAACCGATATCCGTTACCTCGGATCGATGACCTTTTTGATCAGCTTCAAGGAGCTTCATGCTTCTCAAAAATCGACCTCCGCTCGGGTTATCACCAACTTCGAGTACGGGAAGAAGACATCCCCAAAACCGCTTTCCGAACCCACTATGGTCATTACGAGTTCACCGTTATGCCTTTTGGCCTAACGAATGCCCCTGCCGCATTCATGGACTTGATGAATCAGGTATTTAAACCTTATCTCGACCGTTTTGTTATCGTCTTTATTGATGACATCCTCATTTACTCCAAGACAAAGGCAGACCATGAAAGACACATTCGTCTAACTCTCCAAACATTGCAAGGAAATCAGCTTTATGCCAAATTTTCGAAATGCGAGTTTTGTTTAAATGAGGTATAATTCCTCGGTCATATTGTAAGTGACAAGGGTATTTTAGTCGATCCCGCAAAAGTTGAAGCAGTCAAGAATTGGAAAGCCCCACGTACCCCAAGGAAATTCGGTCCTTCCTCGGTTTAGCTGGCTATTACCGGCGTTTCATTTCAAATTTCTCAAAGATCGCTTTACCGCTTACTTCTCTTACTTGCAAGGGTACGCTATTTGATTGGGGACCCAAGCAGGAAGACGTTTTCCAAACGCTTAAACAAAGATTGTGTGACGCTCCGATTCTTACACTCCCTGAAGGATCCGAAGATTTCGTGGTATACTGCGATGCCTCCAATCTCGGTCTAGGTTGTGTTTTGATGCAAAGGGGAAAGGTTATAACTTACGCATCGCGACAACTCAAAATCCACGAAAGGAATTATACGACTCATGATTTGGAGCTCGGTGCCGTGGTTTTTGCTCTTAAAATTTGGAGGCATTACCTTTACGACACTAAATGCGTAATTTTCACCGACCATAAGAGCTTGCAACATATTCTTAATCAAAAGGAACTCAATATGAGGCAAACACGATGGGTCGAACTCCTAAATGATTACGAGTGTGAAATACGCTATCATCCGGGCAAGGCGAACGTCGTAGCCGATGCGTTAAGCCGAAAAGAACATGCCAATGCATTTCATTTAATATGTTCTCCTATCTTGTCCAATCTCAGTGACCGAATTCGAGGAGCCCAACACTCGGCAATTACCGAAAATGACATGCCCACGGGAATTGATGGGGAGTTGGAATCTAAATCTGATGGTATTTTCTATTATCAAGATCGCATCTGGATCCCAGATCGCGACAATCTTCATACATTCCTGATGGAAGAAATCCATAAAAGTCGATATTCCATTCATCCTGGTGCTGACAAGATGTATCATGGCTTGAGAACAAATTATTGGTGGTCGGGAATGAAAAAGGATATTGCTTTATTCGTAGCCAAATGTCTTACATGTTCCAGGGTCAAAGCAGAACATCAACGACCCTCTGGACTATTGGTCCAACCGGTAATCCCCGAGTGGAAATGGGAAGCGATCACCATGGATTTCGTAACCAAACTTCCCCGTACCACAAAGGGACACGACAACATTTGGGTAATCATTGATCGTTTGACCAAATCCGCTCATTTCCTTCCCATCCGTGAACATTTCAAGGTCGAACAACTTGCTCGGATTTACATCGACGAGATAATTAGTCGGCATGGCATCCCTCTCAGCATCATTTCAGACCGTGATGGGAGATTTCTCTCTCGGTTTTGGCAATCACTTCAAGCAGCCATGGGAACCCACCTCGATCTCAGTACCGCCTATCATCCTCAAACCGATGGTCAATCTGAGAGGACAATTAAAACACTCGAAGATATGTTGAGGGCGTGTGTCTTAGATTTCGGAGGAAACTGGGACTCTCATTTACCGTTGGTGGAATTCTCCTATAATAACAGTTATCATTCTAGCATCAAGATGCCATCATTTGAGGCGTTGTATGGCCGTAAATGCCGATCTCCTATTTGCTGGCATGAAATTGGCAAGTCCCACGTGATTCGCGCAACAGTGGATTCTCCAATCGTTGGTCCTGAGCTTATCCAGGAAACAACCGACAAAATCACTCAGATTCGCAATAACCTTCTCGCAGCTGGTAGCCGACAAAAGAGTTACGCCGACAAGCAACGCAAACCGCTTGAATTTACCGTGGGTGACATGGTCATGTTAAAAGTGTCCCCATGGAAAGGTGTGGTTCGATTTGGACGGAAGGGTAAATTGGAACCACGCTATGTAGGCCCGTTCAAAATCCTGAAAAGGATCGGACCAGTAGCCTACGAGTTGGATCTACCAATAGAGCTTAATAAAGTTCACCCAGTATTTCATATAGCCAACCTCAAGAAGTGTTTAGCAGACGAGAACCTTCATGTTCCTCTCGAGGATATCCAAATCGACGAGACAATGCAATTTATCGAGAAACCCTTGGAAATTGCCGACCGAAAGGAAAAGCAACTCAAAAGAAGTCGCATTCCCCTGGTCAAGGTCAGGTGGCAGTCAGCACGTGGACCCGAGTATACATGGGAGCGTGAGGATCAAATGCGTACCAAATACCCGCAACTTTTCTCTTAAGGTACTATCTTCTTAAATTTCGGGACGAAATTTCCTAAAGTAGGGGAGACTGTGACATCCGCCTAAAATGGATTCGGGTCCACCCAACCCAATTGGAAATTTAATAAACCCTACTCAAGATTACTTGACGCTAATAGGATCAAAACCTATACACTACGATATAAATTGACGTTAATAGCAATATAGCATAGTATAACGTTATAACTATAATCAAATTAAATTATGATACCATATTAAAATTAAATCAAAGTATGATGCTCTAATTAAATTAAAGAATCAAACTTGAATGCTATAATTAAACTTCAAATCAAAGTAGATTGTTATAATCAAATAATAACCTATCTTTTATAAAACTCTAATTTTATAAACTCTACATTAAATTTTATAAAACTCTTATATTAATTAATATATTATATAAAAAATGCTTGTGTTAGTGGAAAATTATAAAGACCACCAAAAGCAAAAGGTTATTCCCATTGTCTCCCACTCACACCTCCCATCATCTTTCCTTTCATTTTTCTCCCAACACATTATTCTCATCACCACTCAAACCATATCTATTTTTCTTCTCACTCTCAATCTCGAAATTCCTCCTAAAAATCTTCATTTTTCAGCCAAGAACACTCCAATATACTCAAATCTCCATCCATCTTGAAGCATTCATCAAGGTATGCTGTTAAAAGTTCCAAATTCATACATGAAACAAATTAAATCCACCAAACTATCTAAAACTCATTTTATGCATAAACATGATTTTTCTCAGAATCCCATAAATAAAATAAGATGTTCTGGAAATGTTCAGAAAATAACTTATTTTTGTTGAATTACTATCATTATTGCAATATAATAAGGCAATAATTCACATAAAATACCTTTTTAGTCAATAAATTATAGGAAAATTCTAGAATGACCCATATATTGAGTAAAGTGGATTTATAAAGTTTCATGCATTTATATTACTGTTTGATGCTTATTTTGTATTTTATTTTGTTGTAGATAAATAAATTGCAAAATATAGTTATGTATGTTAAAAACTAGATTTTATATTTTTCGCACCTTATTAACATTTTAAAGACTCCATGACAAAATTTACAGATTTTTGTAAGAATGTTTGCTTATTGTTCCTGATTTAATAATTATTTAATGGTTTAAATTGATAATAAATAGCTACACATGTCCAAAAATTATAAAACCTTATCAGAATATCATATATAACATGTTAATCATAAATAAAAAGTCTAATGAATTTCTCTTAATATTTTCCTATTATTTATGATTTTATTGATTAGTTAATAATGAAAAACATAACAAATACTTCCCATAGTCCAAAATATCCAAAATATTTACAGTAGGCTCAATATAATGTTAGAAAACTATGGTTAATTTTCCAGAAGTTTTGGGAATCATTTATTATTTTTGCCGAATTTTGTTGTGGTTTAATTATTAAAATACTAAATAAATACTAAAGCAGTTAAGAAAAATATGAAAATTTTAGAGTAATTACTATTTTATGAAATAATGATATTCTGATAATTTCAGAATGTTTCATTACTGTTTAGTATTTAAAACCATTTTCCTAAGTATCTAAGCATGTAAAAATGCATTTTTAATGATTATTTCATATAAATAATTGTTTATAATATATAAAATCTGTAAATACTTATAATTTGACAAGTTATTATTTTAATAAGAAATTATTAAAATCTTGTCTAAAGTGAAAATATAAATTAATTAAGCAAAGTAATTAATTCAATTTAAAATTCATCTAACCTATGAATAGATTAATATTCAAAACAAAATTTGATTATTGTTAATTCATCTAATATAAGAATATGTGTCTAATTATTTTTATTAATACTCCATTCCCGTTTAGTAGTTCCTAAACCAAAACTATTAATTATAATATGTTCCACGTCGTTTTGACCCGAGCCGTCTATCGTACAACACGCGTATTCCGTTTGGACTAATGTGAGTAATCTACCCCATATTTTATAATTTTCAATACTTTTGGGGTGTATCATGTGGTTCTAATATGTTCCAACTTCATTTTATTATTTTTTCACAATTGAGACATTATTAGGACATTTATACGTGAATCATTATTTATATAATTATTGTTTGTTTACGCTACATGTACTTGTAGTGCATTACCATTTTTAGTCTAATCTCCATGACTATGCCCGTATTCTTGAGGTACGTTATGGACAATAATAGCGCTATTGGGTTGACCACCTCGCCTTGGGACGCTAAGGTGATTGATTGTACGTGGTTGAGTGTGTATGATGATTAGATGCTCCATCCTATATATATACATATATATGTATATATAGGGTGAGGACTTATTGTTGTTGTTATCATTTGTTAATCAATTTTTGATTTATAAACTGTTATCTCAATAACAGTTGCTTGCCAACTTCAAAAGAAAACAAATTTCAAATTATTCAAACTCACAATTTTCTTTAATAAAACTAGATTACTCACCAACTCTCGTAGTTGACCTGTTTTTACCCATGATGCAGATTTGAAGAATGAAGTTGATGAAAAGTAGGGTGTACCTTAGAAACCCACAAGACTATTTAAATTTGATGTAATAAATGTTGTTGTATTTGGATTTGTATTTGTATGTTGTGGATCTTGTTTGCCTACTTAGTACTTAATTGAGTCTAATCATATTATAACATAGTTGTCATGAGACTTTGAACAATATATCACGCCTTGATCGATTCCGCCAAGGATCGGGGTGTGACATGGAACTTGGCTGAAATGTTTTACTAGTTCACCATGTGAGAAGCTTTCTTATTGTATCTCAAATCAACCTTTATCTACCGGTATTAGACCCATGGACAATGATCTCGACTATGCCCAAATTTTAGATGAAGCTACTGAAGCATATGAAACCCTTGAAATATCTCTCTATATGGACCATACTGGGTTAGGGTTAGAAGAATTGTTTGATAATGACATGAATGTTGTTTTGAGTACCTAGGGAGAAGATTCAGTAATACAATATGAAGGTAAAGACCATGAAGTTGTTGATAAAGAACATGAAGTTGTTGATAAAGAACCCAATGTAGAAGAAGAGTTTCCCAATTTTCATGATTTGGAGGATTTAATTGGTCCAGATGAAATTCCTAAGATGAATAAGGAGGCATATAGGCAAACCCTAGCGAAAATTCTTTCATGCAATTCATCCAAGTTTCTAGCATAAACCTTAAATAGATAATCATATCAAGCAAATTCAAAACAACTTCTAGCATATACCCTAGAATTTTCAAAAATAACATGAAGCATGCAAACATACTTCATCAATTAGATCTAAAGTGCATACAACCTATGAATAGAGGCTCTGATACCATTGTTGGGATTTGATCGTAATAACAGAAAACATTCATGCAGCGGAAGACTTAACACTATCAAATCATATGTTCAAACAAATTATCAAAACAAGAATCATCAAGTTCATAATCTAGGATCATAAGTTCATAGCAATTGCAGCAACTAAAGATAAATCATAAATCCATACCTCAGTTTGGATTTAAGGACCCAAACTAGAATCCCTCTAATGATTCACACCCAAGAACACTAGAAAACCAGACATACAAATTTTCCTCTAGGCTGAAGAACAATATCTAAAACCCTTGAAGGGTTATGGAAATCGCATAAACCAGAGGAAGGGGGAGAAGGAGGGAGTTCGCGGCACTGAGGAGGCCAAAAGGAGTGCTTCGGGTTTGATCCCTAAGACTTTATTTATACCGAATGGCTCCTAGGGTTCCAAACTTAAGGAGCCTTCTTACAACAACCCTTTTGACTTGTCTAAATTAATTAAAACATTTAATTAATTACAATCCAATCCCTGTAACTAATTTCTATAAATTAATTCTAAATTAATTTATCAAGCAATCACCAATTAGCTTCTAATTAATTTATTTTGACATAAATTAATAAACTAATGTTTTCCCATTTAATTTTTGTAAGTGTTTGTTTTTACTGGGTCGTGAGGGAAACCTAAAAGGACTATGTTATTATTAGAAATATCACCACAGTTCACGACCTTGGACACTATTTCCAACAGTATCATCATGGTTCTGGTACCAATGACTTACTTTTCTATGTTGATGATATCATTCTCACCACTTCTTCCATTGCCTTACTATTTTGTGACATTTCTCGGCTTGAATATGAGTTTTCAATGTCTGACTTGGGATCTTTTTCCTTCTTCCCGGGATTATTTCTACTTGTACCTCTTCTGGTTTATTCCTCTCTTAGTCCTTATTTGCTCGAATGATTCTTGCACGTGTCAACATGGTTACATGCAACCTTCCCTATAGGGTCTAAGCCCAAGCTCTCTTCCGAAGGCAAGCCTATTTCCGATACGACCCTATATCAGAGTATAGGTGGGGCCTTGCAATATCTTACATTTACTTGTCTGGGTAGTGCATATGCGGCTCAATAGGTCTTTATCTACATGCATGACCCATATAATCCGCACTTTCTTTCCCTAATAGCGCATCCTTCATTATCTTCAAGGCATTTTTACGCATGGCCTTTAGATTCGATGATTGCATGTTGATTATTTGGTTTCTCACTCTATCCTCAAACACATCATTGCTATTTCGGGTTTTATGTCTATCTTGGTGACAATCTTATATCGTGGTCCTTTAAACATCATCATGTCGTCTTCGGTCTAATATTGAAGCTTACCGAGGGTGGCTAAAGTTCCGGTTGAACCTGCCTGGATTCAAAAACTTATTCTCGAGTTATGTTATCCTTTATCCCTGCTACGGTTATTTTTTATGACCATGTTGTATTTAGTTGCTAACCTAGTATAGCACCAAAGAACCAAACGTGTGAAAATCGATTTACGTTTTATCAATTGGTTAGGTTCGTGTGTTACATGGACTTTCTGCTCATCAATTTGCAAATATATTTACAAAGAGACTAGCTACAAAGTTATTTTTTAGATTTTTGAATTAGTTTGAGTATTTGTAATCCCCTTGCTCGAGCTGAGGGGTGTTTTAAATGTTACATATTTGTATAGCTTACTTTGGTCACTTTGTATAATATAGGTTCTTTTGTGTAATCTTTGTATCTATTGGTTCTAATGCAATACCAACACCAAAGGGTTTCAACGTTATCAAACGCATAGACATTGAAGACACGTAATAGTTGAACATTTTTGCTTTCTTTTAAATTAAACATCATAACTTTACATAACTCCCTAGATTTCTGCTCCCTTGCTCCCTTGTTCCTTGTAATCGAATAAACTTTGAGCATGTGACATGAGCTGAATGTTCAAGAAGTAATGGGCTGCTCTGCCTTTTGCTCTAGGTTTTGCCATCGCCATTTAATTGCCCAACAAACCTTGATTTTCGATTTGCGTCCAAATGCGATTTCTGAAGGTATAGGCGTATAGCAACCGTCACCAAAACGGTGATGATCCGTGATCACCATGGCTCCAAATCAAACTTACTTGTTGTCGCACACCTAAGCGCCACCAGCACCCGGTTCCCGTCCAGATCATAGTTAAAAGAATTAAAAATGATTCATTCATTATTGTGGAAGATGGGGCATGGCCTTGTCCCTTGTCTCGATATTATTCTCTTTTATATCTAAATTTTAGTATTCTTCAGGATTTAATTAAAAAGAAAATTGTATTTATTGACTTTTGTTAAAGATAATTTTCAATTAGTAAGATAAGTTGATATCGATTATGTAGAACTCTATTGGTATTTTTATTTGAATATTTATTTATTTGAAATGCACTTTAGAAAAAAGATAATAATATATATAATTGATTTACCTATTCCATTTCTTACTAATTTTACCAAGAAAATACGTAAAATTGCTGCTAAGTTTTATCTTAAGATACGAACAGATCAAAATTCATTGTTGAGCGACACATGATTTTAGACGGGCGACTTCTTGAAGAATAGCAATTTTCATCTACTTTTCTATTTATCGCTACATAATGCTATAAGAAAACATATGAAACCTTGCTTAATTAACACAAGACATTTATTTTAGTTTATTTGAGTATATCTGCATGATGCGTCACAAGAAACTTCAGAAAAGTAAAACATTGAAATACACCATATCAGGAAACCAAGTATGGCAATTTAAAGCTGATCCTCCAGTAACAGACTTGAAACTTGGTGCATTGTTGGCCTTGCATGTGGGTTGGAGTTCAAACATGCTCTTGAGAGACACAAAACTGTCCTAACTTGTTTCTCAACTTGTGATGATGGAGGCGGTATCCGATGATCTCCCACATTTGCTGGCAATAGATAATCAGTAGGCAATGTTGATAAAGATGTTATGAGTTCTCCAGGATGCTTTCCCATAATCACTTCAAGTGCAACAACTCCAAAGCTATACACATCGCATTTCTCAGTCGCCACCATTGTATAAGCAAGTTCTACATGGAAAAAACAAAAAGATATGAAAACAAAAAAAGCTATCTCAATCCGACAAGATTCTAACATAGATGCATATATATATATATATATATATATATATATATATATATATATATATATATATATATATATATATATATATATATATATATATATATATACACACACACACACACACACATAAATACATGTATACACACATGTATGTGTTGTGTAACTAAAAAAAATATAGAACAAACATCACAAATTACGTTACCTGGCGAGATATAACCATATGTGCCTGCAATTGCGGTCCAGTTGGACGAGTCTAGCTTTAAAAGCTTGGATGTGCCAAAATCAGAAATATGCGCCTCATAATCAGAATCCAGAAGGATGTTGGCTATGGAAATGTCTCTATGAATGATAGGAGGTGAACAATCATGATGCATATAAGCCAAACCATTAGCCACAGCCTTTACGATTTTCACTCTTGTGGACCAATCCAATTCTTTTGCTAAGATATCGGAACTTAAGATTGATCCAAGGCTTCCTTTTTCAAGGTACTCATAAATCAGAAATGAGTGACGAGCATGGGAGCAATAGCCATAGAGTTTCACTATGTTTCGATGCCTTATGTTTGTTAATGCTTGTACCTCATTAAGGAAACTCTTACGATCAACATTACCGGATGATGAGTGAAGTTTCTTGACAGCTACAACATTGTTGGGTTGTAGCTCGGCTTTGTATACAATTCCATATCCTCCGGTCCCAATACAGTATGCATCATTGAAGTCATTTGTTGCCTTCAAGACTTCATCATACACTACTCTTCCATCAAAACTGGATATTGAGAAAAAATCATCACATTCTTCGACCAATGGTTCTTGTGGAGAAATTTGTTTTTGTCGTCGATAAGCTATGAGGCCACACATGAATAAACCAAGCAATAGTGCAGCAAGAAGAGGGAGCACAACTACAAGGATGAGCTTATGACGAAAAGGATGATTTTTATTCATCATACTTTGACTTGAACAAAGCTTCAATCCAGTAACATTTCCACACAAACCTGGATTACCTTGGAATACTTCTATTGACACGTTTACAAAGATTGCATAAGGGGGAACTGGACCTGTGAGCTCATTGTAAGACAAGTTGATATCAATCCCACTATGGAAATCTTTAAAAGCACCAACAATAGAGCCAGAAAGACTATTGTGAGAAAGATTCAAATGTAGCAAATTCTGCAAATTTTGTAGTTCAGATGGTATCTCTTCCTTGAGCAAATTATAAGATAAATCAAGCGTTGCCAGTTGACTCAATTTACCTATCTCAGATGGGATCTTCTCACTAAGCTTGTTATTACTGAGATTCAAGTAGAACATGTCTTCCCAATGACTAATATTTCTTGGTATCGCGCCATTCAATCTATTTGAGGATAGATCAAGATAAGTAAGATCACATAGTGATCCTAGCTCCGAAGGTATAATACCTGAAAGTTGGTTATCAGCCAAGGAAAAATGTAACATACTTTTCATCTTGCCAATCTCCTTAGGGATCTCCCCAACAATACGATTTGAAGTAAGATCAAGCAAGTGTAGTTGAGTTGAATTTACAAAATTTGGTTGAATACCACTGATGTTGTTAGATCGTATCACCAAGGCTGTCAAATTCTTGCATTTACTCCAGTTCTCAGAAAGCTGCCCGTAAAAATTATTATAGCTGAGATCAAGGTAATATAAGTTTGGATAGACCCCAAAGCTATTCGATATATCTCCGGTGAACTGATTGTGATCAAAGAAAGCTCTAAATAAGCTAGGACAGTTCCTTAAGCTTCTTGGAATAGGACCAGTGAGCTGATTATCAGTTAGTGATAAAAACGTAAGCTTCCCCCCATGACACAAATCGTTTGGCAAATTTCCAAACAACTTATTTGTGTCCATTTCTAGCTCAAGCAAGTCCATATTTCCCAATCCTTGTGGTATATTCCCGGATAATTTATTGTCCCGAATGTAAAGATATTGTAATTTTCTCAGTTCTCCCAGTGATGAGGGAATAGGGCCACTTAGATTATTTTGACTCACTGCAAGATTAGTGAGATTTTTCAAATTCCCAAGTTCTGTAGGAATGGGACCAGAGAGTTGATTTTGGTACAAATGGAGGAGATTCAAAGATGTCAAATTACCCAGTGACGTGGGAATTGAGCCGGATAGATTGTTGGAGAAAAGACTTAGGCCCTCAAGTAAGACCAAGTTTCCTATTTCTTGTGGGATCGAACCGTTTAGATTGTTTTCAAAAAGGTACAAGACGGTTAGATTGCTCAGCTTTCCTAGGCTAGGTGGAATGGGACCATGAAGAGAATTATGAGATATGTATACTTCCACAAGATTGACAAGTTGTCCAAACTCAGGAGGAATTTGACCCGAAAGTTCATTGTTATCAAGATAAAGATAACTCATGTTTTTCAAATTTCCCAATGATGGAGGTAACTCTCCTCGAAGAGAATTATCATACAATGCAAGCTCTTGGAGAGAGGTTAGTTGACCAATCTCTTGTGGTATTGAACCAGTCAAGTTATTTTGAAAAAGGTGGAGGGTATCTAGACTGGCTAACTTCCCTATCTCAGGTGGGATTACTCCGGAAAATCTATTCGCTGAAAAATCAAGATACACGAGTTTGGACAAGAGTTGGATTTCTGGTGGGATTGGGCCAAAGAAGTTGTTTACGCTGAGCTCAAAATGTGTAATTGTGTGTAGCAAAGAGAATGGAAATTGGTGAAGTGTACCGTTTAATCCAGATGACGTGAGGTTCAACCTGTGAATGTTCCCATCAGCATTGCAAACTACTCCAGACCAAGAAGGGCATGGAGCGGGTGTAGTTGAGTTCATAGGGAGCCATGAAGAAACCATGGAGTTGTTTTGGATTTGAAGGCTTGCTTTCCACTTTAGAAGAGCATTGGCTTCCTCTAAAGAAGCAGAAGCGAATTTTGGTATGGGGGACAGCGTAATGATTAGTAGAGCTAGAGAGAAAAGTAAGAAATTTGAAGACATTTTTGCTTTGGTATGGTTTTTGAAAAATTATGGTTTGTGTAGTCTAATTTATACTTGAACTATCCATATCTTTTTATCTTTTATTTTATTTTTTTAATGGAAAATTTGACGATGTCTTATTATTTCATAAGAGTGTCACGTACGTGAGAAGCCAATGTCATAATTTTCTACAAGGAGTGTGTTGCACTTTGAGAAGTCATTCAAGTCAATGGGTGTTCACAAGAAGTGCATTACACTGTGAGAAGTCAATGTCGTATTTTTCCACAAGTGTATTAGACGTTCATATATATTCCTCATTACAATCTAAGAAAAAGACCAAAGGGTTTAAAAAACTTAATAATTGTCAGTTAATAAATTAACAACGGCATTACTTTAACAGCGTAATATAACTCTATTCGATTAATTAGACATATTTATTAATTTAATTTTGACGGTTAGTTCTAATAAAAAGTTTTAATTTGAAAGCAAATGTACTGTAAAACAGAATTTGTTTATAACTGGTCTTGAAAACGAACTTTTTCCAATCATTATTGTTTCAAATGAAAGACCGTATTAATTTCTTAAAAAACAGAATATAACTTTGTAAATCGCAAACTCACAATAGAATCAATGACCATTTTCCCTTTGTTTCTTTTTTGTTTCCCGTTCTGAAAAAGGAAAATGTAGGCGTTGTCAAAATTTTCCAAAAGGATTATGTATCTTTTACGTGAGATTAGTCAATCTCATTTTCATCCACAAGGAGTATATTTTACTTAGGATTGTATTCCTGATGATAATCTTGGAAGAAAATAAACAACGGCCAAAAAGATTGAAAATAGCTAGTCACCAAATCAACAATGATATGGTCATGATGAATTCATCGATGCAATATAACTTCATTGGATTTGTTTTCCAACTAATTCTAATTAAAGCATCAAATTGAGGGGACATATACCTGTAAAATTAAATTTGTGTGTGATTACCTTTGGAATTAAATGGGTTTTATTTAGTATTATTTCAAACATACATACTAAACTAACTTCTGAAAAAAATAGAAATTAACTTCACTGACCAAAAACTTCCGACCAAAAGGTTGCCATCATAAAATCATCATCAACAAAACTTTAAACCAGGACTTACACTAGTACAGAACTGATTTGTTGGTGCGATGGATTTTTTTTAATTGATGGGGTTGAACATGATAAACCGCATTATAAAGTAAAAAACAATGATATCGTATCGATAAAAACAGCAACAGCACCATTTATAATGTTTGTTGATGCGGTAACTATTAATCGCATTAAAAATTGTTTAATTAGTGTGGGTTCGTCCAATGGTACTATTAAAACCTTATTTTTACTGCGAAAGTTTACAATCGCACATTTAAATCCGTGTTTTTTTACTGCGAAAGTTTACAATCGCACATTTAAAACGTCGTTTGTTGGTGCGGTAACTTTTAATCGCATTAAAATTTGTTTAATTAGTGCGTGTTCGTCCAAAGGCACTATTAAAACCTTTTTTTACTGCGAAAGTATACAATCGCACCTTTAAACCCGTATTTTTTAATGCCAAAGTTTACAGTCGCACCTTTAAAACGTCATTTGTTGGTGCGGTAAGTTTGGATAGCATTAAAAAATGATTGTTATTTAAATACAATAAATTTGGGGCTTTTGTTAATCCTGAAATCGTCCTTCGATCAAGCTTCTCCTTCTTCTTCAAGATCACCTGGTTGCATTTACTTCATTTCATTAAAGCCGGTTGCATTTACTTCTTTTTGGTGAGTTTATATCAAACATTTATTAATTTCGTTAACATAATTATTTGTGATTTAATTGCAGTGCTTCAAACAAAAAGACAAATGAGAATGTTTTTGTAGTTATCAAACATATGCATGAGTTTGTTGAGAGGATTCAACACAATTGTCCCACTGAAGTAAGTGTTCTTTGCGTATTAAAATAGAAAATTTTTTTGTATACGTGAATATAATATTGTTGTATTTGCTTTTAGTTTTGGAAGAAGAACATGTTGATTTCGAGTGATGATATCGAGCAAACGGTATTAAATCTAATACCAAAGTTAGTTCGCAAGGAGATTGAAGGCCGCCTCGAGAATACCCGATAATATACGAATTTGTGTAGCATTGTTCTTGGACATATGTTTATAGCATTATAGCATTGTACTCTATAAGATACACATTTGTATATTGTATAATTGTGAATGTTGGTACTGGAACAAATATTTGTATAATGACCCAAAATAAATTTAGAGTGCGTAATATATTATTATATTCATGGACCGAAATAAATTTTGATGCAATTTGGTTGTTTTTTGTATCATGGACCACAACTACTTGGTAGGACTAAGCCCATATGGCACGCAAAGCCCATGTGTCACGCTAAGCCCAAATGACTGACTAAGCACATGTGTCACACTAAGCCCAAATGACAGACTAAGCCCATGTCGTAGGCTAAGCCCAAATGGCAGACGAAGCCCATGTGTCAGGCTAAGCTCAAACGGCAGACTATGCCCATGTGTCAGGCTAAGCCCAAATGGCAGACTAAGCCCATGTGGTAGGCTAAGCCCAAATGTCAGACTAAGCTCATGTGTCAGGCTAAGCCCAAATGACAGACTAAGCCCATGTGGTAAGCCTAAGCCAAATTATATGATTCGGTTACAATTATATGCTGCGTTGTTTTAATGATACATGTTATATGTATTTAGTGCATTGTTCTATTCTTTCAGGAAAGCTAAATTGATACGTTTCTATTCATTGTTGGTGCGGTTTGGTAAACGCCACAATTAAAGTGGGTATTTAATGATGCGCAATATTTAGGTGCGGTTGAATAACCGCACCAGTAAACCATTTTAACAGCACCAACAAAGCACTTATGTACTAGTGTTAGGACTTAGGGATGACAATGAAACAATATTGTTGATCCCAATCCCAAACCCGTTACAAATATTCCAAACCCGGACTTGTCCCTAGGGTATCCAGTTTTTAAATAACCGTCTGGTTTACGGGTATCCGATATCACAACTTATGATCTTGATTGGTTGAAATTACATGTTTGAATTTTTATTATAAAATCCGATCACAATCTCATACTAAAATTGTGTTAGAAATAGGTGTATCTAATTTAACTAAATCAAAGTGGCAATATTGCAATAATATATGCTTGTTAATGTAGTGTGTGCCGAACGTGGCAATATTGCAATAGTATGTGCTTTGGAATTTAATGGGCTCGGCATTGTGAGTAACATTACATCTGAATCGTACATTTCTTATGGATTTGAAATTCAATGTCTTTAAGAATTGAGACCATACATAACCATATATTTATAATAAACTATTAATATCATGATGACAATATGAATTAATAAATAACAAATTCAATAAAATAATTATGACAGACATCGACACAATAACTTTTACAGGAGCGTCAATAGACTAATATATTGGCTGATAATTATAAATTATAATACTCAATACAAGATATTGTAGTGGGACTACGAGATTTCGGAGAACCCTAAAGGGACAAGGAAATTGATGCTTAATAGGAAGTGTGAAGATGTTACACAACAATCAACAGGAAAATGGAGATACCAATATACATAGAGCAACGTATGTTTGGTGTATCATAGTTAGCTAATAAGTTAGGTTATTTTTCAAGCTTTTTAAGGTTGTCATGTTTGACAAGCCAAAAAATAGCTTATAAGCTAGCTTTTTAAAAAACTACTTAAGACTATGTTTGACGCACTACTTGAAAAGCTAACTGATAGCTGATAAGCTAGCTCGTAGCCGATAAGCTATCTGATAAAAAAATGGCGGAAGGTAAAAACTAGCTGATAAGTTAGGATATGTGAAAAAAATACTTTTTTTTATAATTATTAAGGTTATATTTGGGAGAATTTATAAAAAAAATTCAATAAACTCGTTGAAACGTAGTCTAAGTAGCTTTTTAAAAAGCTATCTTATAAGCTACTTTTTGACGTGTCAAACCCTAAAAAAATTGAAAAATAAGCTAGTTTATAAACTATTTTTTGGCGTGTCAAACATGACAACCTAAATAAACTTGAAAAATAAGTTAGTTTATCAACTAGCAATGACACACCAAATATAGTTTTAGACTAGCGTTCCAATGAGCGTATTGAGTTTTTTTTTTTTTTTTTTTAGTTTTCCCAAATATACCTTCAATAATTATAAAAACTCATTTTAATATACCTTTTATGACATTTGAATTTCTCGGCTAGCTTTTACCAAACGCTGTTTAAGAGGAGAACAAGCAAACATGGAGAAATTGATCACGAATTTAGAGAAATCAATCCAACTATCGCACAATAAAGCTGATATATATCCAATCGTTTCAAGCTTCTCAAGAGAAATCTGATGCTCGGTTTCAAGCGATTGAAGATCGGCTTCAAGCTATTATGAAGCAATTAATAGTTTAGAACCAAAACTTAGAAAGATCGTGAAAAAAATCGACGGGAAGGAGTCTGATATTTTCACAGTCGTCGATTAACATTGAAGAGGAGAATTCATACATGGCTAAATCGATTTCCAATATGAAATCTGATGCTACTAAATGAGTTCAAAATCATTTTTTTTTTTTGCAATTAAAAGCAGAAATCTGGAAAATCCTGTACTTGATGGACCAGATCCTGATGGATCCTAAGAGCAGAAAGGTACATCAATCTTAATAATTTATATATGAAGAGAAGGTTGAAGTAGCAGTAAATCTTTTGAGGGTGATGTTATTAAGTGGTATCGATGGGAGAATCGAAGAAGGCGTATAATTACAAGATAGAATGAGATGAAATCATTGATTATAAGACCATCAGGAGTACCCATCACATGGTCACATGTGATGGGTTGCCACACTCCATCACATTTTCAATGGTATACCCATCACTCCATGTCACATTTTTTAATTAAAAAATTTAAAAATTAAATAAAACCTAATTTTTCTATTGGCTAAGGTTTAAGAAAAATAATTATGGTTTTTTGCACTTGTGTGTGGTTCACCGTGATGGTGATCACATCTCATCACATTTAAGCTCATCACACCCCATCACACCACACCCGGGGTGGTGTTCACGGTAGTGATGGGGGCCAACTAAGCATCACGGAAGGCTTCGTGACCGGTACTCCCAATGGTCTAAGACAGTTTAGGTCAACTACAACCGGTTTCCTTTGTGAACAGTTCTTGGCACCGAAATAGGAAGACTCCATGGTTGAGTATCGCATAAAAATATGTTTCACTGGCAACTCCTTTAGAAGGTATTTTTGTTGAACTGTTATTGAGTCAATTTATTAATGGGCTGTCAACTAATATCACAGCTGAATTGAGACTATTATCTCCAGATAACCTTTCCAATGCAATGTAAATGGCTAGTAAGATAGAAGAAAGAAAATAGTTTTGGGAATGAACGAAATAGGAAGTTCATATTCTCATAAATTGGGGGTGAATAATTCGGATATGAATATTACAAATAACATTGTCGATAAAACCAATTCTTGGAAAGAAAATATCGGAAAATATTATAAAAGACTTACGGACAAAAAATTACAAGCTAAAATGAGGAGGAGGAGGAGGAGTGGGAAAAAAATAAAAGTCCGTTGTGGGATTGGTGAACCTGAAAAGAAGGTCATCATGTGTGGGTTGATCGAGAGAATTGAACACTTCAAGCATGTAAATTTGAGGATTCAAGATAAATAGAAAGAAGTTTTAGACAAGTATGAAGACGTTTTCAACATGTGTAAGGGACTCCCACCCATTCACGATTGTGCGCATAGTATAGTGTTAAAAGAAGGAAGTAGACTCGTTATCTGAGACCTTACCGGTACCCACATTATCAAAAAGACGAATTCGAGAAACTAATCAATGAGATGTTGAAAGTATCATTTAACCGAGTATGAATTTCTCGAATGTCATTTGGATTAGTTAATGCCCTGATAGCCTTCCAAGGTCTCATGTACAAGGTATTCAAGCCATTCTTACGAAGTTCATTCTCGTTTTATTATGACATATTGTTTTATAGTAACACGGGAGAGGAACACATGACTTGTTTGACTAAAGTTTTCGAACTTTTATCATGTCACAAGTTATATTCCAATAAAAAAATTGTGAATTTGGGCAAACAGAAGTTAAGATATTTGGTTCATGTGATTTTTAGTGAAGGGGTAGAAATGGACAAAACAAAAGTGCAATCCATGATTGATTGGCTACAACCCAAAAACATTACCAATTTAAAAGGCTTTCTTGGATTATCGGGATACTGCTAGAAATTCGTGAAAGGTTATAGTGAAATTACGACTCCTAGAACCGATTTGCTCAAAAAGAACAATTTTAATTGAACTGAGAAATCTCAAGAAGCCTTTAAACGACTTAAACAAGCGTTGATTAACGCTCTCGTTTAATGATTACCAAATTTTTCTCAAACCTTTGTTGTCGAGACGAATGCATCCGAGTTTGGTCTTAGTGTGGTTTTGATGTAAAAAGAACTCGTTGCATATTTTAGGCAAAGGCTTGGTGTGGGGACAATGCAAAAACGCATTTATGAAAATGAATTGATGGCAGTGGGTTTAGCAATAAAAATAATGGCGTCTATATTTACTCGGATAAAAGTTTCTTGTAAGAAGTTATCAACACAATTTGAATTTTCTAATTGATCAAAGCGTAATAGAACCCAAGCACCAAAAGTGGATGAGCAAACTTTTGGGTATGACTTTAAAATAGTTTACAAAACCGGTCAAGTAATCGAGTGGTCGATGCGTTGTCAATAATTAGTGATGATGTGGAATGTGCGGTTTTGGGGGAACCCTCTTCGGGTAATTGGGAAGTGCTAAAGGAATAGATTAATAATGACGATATGTTGAAAATAATGACTCACGATCTACAACATGGAATTCATAATCATAAAGATTTCTCTTTACAACAAGATATTACTCTGTAAAGGTTGCTTAGTGATTCCCAATACGTCTTCATTGATCAAGAAATGTTTTTATAACAACGGTAGCCTAATTGGAGGTCATGGTGGTGAAGATCGAACCTACCACAGATTAGCGTTAGAAGTTTTTTGTGTTAGCATTCGAAAAGATGTAGCCAAAATAGTACGAGAATGTGAAGTTTGTTAAAGACAAAAAACAATAACCGGGATTGGTTACATGGTTACAGGTCCATAGAAATCTCTTCGTAAACCTTCGCTCGAATGGGAATCGGTCTTTTACAACCGATTCCCATTCCGACAAAGGTTTAGGAAGAGATTTCTATGGATTGCATAGAAAGACTTCCTAAATTCGGTGGGTACTCCACAATTTTAGTTGTTGTGGATCGTTTATCTAAGTATGCGCATTTTATTGGTCTTAAGCACTCATTTACGGCTCAATCGGTCGCGGAGGTGTTTACATAAGGAGTTATCAAGTTGCATGGAATTCCCGAGTCAATAATTTCCGATCGAGATCGCATATTCCTAATTCAAATTTGGATTTCTGATCGAGATCACATATTCCTAATGCAATTTTGGAAAGAAATTTTCAAATTACAAGGAACACAGTTAAAGTTTAGCACCGCGTACCATCCTCAAACAGGCGGCCAGACGGAAGTGGTTAATAAAGGGATTGAACAATATTTGTGTTGCTTTGTTTCGGATAAACCCACGCAATGGTATATATGGTTGGCATGGGCACAATACTCTTACAACACGACTTTTCATTCAAGTGTCAATAATTCTGCTTTTAGGCTATAAAATGGTCATGAACCGCCAACATTGTTACGATACAAACCTCGCTCGTCTAAATTGAAACAAATAGACCAAGATTTGATACAAAGGGACGAAACTTTAGATGAAGCCAATATGCATTTGTTAAAAGCTCAATTTAAAATGAAGAAAATTGTGGACAAATAAAGAAAAATGAGTCTTTTGAAGTTTGAGAGTTTGTAATTTTTAAAATGAGACCATATCGACGTCGTTCATTGATTCATCACGATAAACCCAAGCTCAATTTAAAATGAAGAAAATTGTGGACAAATAAAGAAAAATGAGTCTTTTGAAGTTTGAGAGTTTGTAATTTCTAAAATGAGACCATATCGACGTCGTTCATTGGTTCATCACGATAAACCCAAGCTGGGCCAACGTTACTATGGACCATACTTAATTCCAAAGAAGGTGGCTAAAGTTACTTCTAAGTTGGAATTACCACCCACAACGACGATTCATCCGATGTTCCATGCTTCCTAGCTACAAAGAGCAATTGGAATATGTAAGGTTTTGTTTGTTTTTGAAGGACAAAGACTTTGTTTTTTGAAATTTGTTGGTTGCTAAAACAAACTAATTTTATTTTAAACGTAACATATTTACTCAACAATTCTATTTTTACAACCATATTCCTGTAAACTCTATACCATTAAAAGATAAGTAACAAAATAGCATTGCTACACAAGTCAAAACTTTGCGACATTAATCAACGCTTTTAAGGCAAATAAATTAAGATAACCATTTCGTTTTTCTTATCAAATGACCAATTCTTAAATGATTACTATATAACAATCACTACTTTTATAATACTAAATTTTGCAAAATTGCTATACAAGAGGTTTCACTAACTTGTTAAAAAAATAAAATTCGGATGAAGGGAATTTTAAAAAATAGCTAATTTTGAAATAAGATATTGTAATTTCTTGAAGACGTTTGTAATAAAACTATCTATAAAAAATTATTTCTTAAAATCCATTCGGTTGTTTTAGGATAATTCCATAAGAATAGTCTTATGATATTAGTAGGACAAATTTAATACGAAGTATTAGATAGTTTAAATAAATAATAATAAACACATTAGGTGTAAACTTTCTTTTTCAAATTAAAAAAAAAACAAAAACACTAAAAGAAATGCGTAAAAAGAAAAGAAATTTAAATATTGCAGTCTTCTAAAAAATAAACGGTCTGCAAATAAAAAAGATCTTTTTGGAGAAACCAAACACCTGATTCTTTCCCAATTATTCCAACACAACTCACAGAAACTATGGAATTACAAGCTACTCCAAAGGATATTTTGGATATACGGAATATGAGATTCCAAAACAATTTGAAGTTTTGGTCAAATTGGAAAATCTTTCTAATATCTAGTTGTCATGGGTGAATCTGTCTGTATATTTTGGATATAGGGAATATGAGATTCCAACACAATTTGAAGTTTTGGTCAAATTGGAAAATCTTTCCGATATCTAGTTGTCATGGGTGAATCTTGAAGCTTTGTTGGCTTCTTTAGATTAAAACCTTGAGGACAAGGTTTCTGTTTTGGGTAGAGGTATCGGAAGACCCCCAATAAGATTTACATATGCTAGAAGAAATAGAAGAACTTAGAAGCTAGTGTATCTGTGACCGGAAATATGTCTATTATATCATCAGGGGTATTTTTGTCTTTTGGGCTGTTAATCGGTTAGGTATTAGTATAAATCAGTGTTGTAAAAGTCGGCCTAGGCGGCCGCCTAGGCGCTAGGCGGGCGGGTTCCGCCTACGATTAGTGGTAGGCGGTAAAGCTAGGCGGATTTGGTCAACGGCGGTCAAAATCGGGCCTAGGCGGGTCTAGGCGGCAAAATTTTCAATTTTTCAAATTTCAAAATTTCAAAATTTTCAAAAAATTTCAAATTTTAAAAATTTTCAAAAATTATCAAATTCTCAAAAAAATCAAAATTTTAAAATTTTAAAATTTAAATTTATAAAATGTCATTAATTATGATAATCGGTGGCTAAGTTACAATTGTCGATGATTAAAATGATAAAAAAATGTCATTAATGAGTCTAAACATTCTGATGTTTGATGACTTACATATTTAAACACTTTGATTTGCAAATATTTATACTTATTTATTCATTTTTTAGGGATATAGGTAATATCTAAATTTAAAAAAATAAATTTTGTTACAATTAATACTCCCCGCCTAGGCGCCGACTAGTCCTCGCCTAGACCGACTAGTCCTAGGCCCCAGTCGACCGCCCGCCTACCGCCTAGCGACTTCTACAACCTTGGTATAAATAGTTGCCCAGTCGGTTAGAAACAATTACGCCAGTTGTGTTACAATGAGCATTCACTAAGGAGACAATGGCTTCTCAAAAGCCATGAGAAGTGTCTGTAATCATTCAATTCCAGTTTAATAAAACCATTTAGCCCAAATTAGTCCTTTTTTCTGGTCAATTTTTTCCAATTTATATAGGACTACCCATTTCTAGTTAAATTTTTAGTAGATTCAGTCTAGGGATGGCAATACGACGGGTATGAGACGGGTATTGGTGATCCCAGTCCCAAACCCTATTATAAAATCGCATCCCAAACCCGGTTCCGTCCCGTCGGGCATCCGGTTAGTAAATAATCATCGGGTTCGTGGTTATACCAACGGGTATCTGGTATCCCAATCTACGATAATAATAGGTTGAAATTTACCCGTTTGGATTTTCATTATAAAATCCAATCACAATCTCATCCAAATAATTTTCATTATAAACTCCATCAATGGAGATGTTTGCATAGTAACGAGTTGATTTGAATGAGGGAACACGAGAATTGGAAAACTATATCTATCTATCTCTTATAATAAAACAAACCTATAAATGCCACATGACATTTTTCTAAACTAGCTCTATAACACGTGTCAACTTCTGGAATGGTTTTTCTTATATTTCCCGCTCATTCTTTTACTCCTAATAAAAACGACAAGTCATAAAATTATCCCACATTAAAGCCGATAACTTCGCCAGCATCCCATGAATCTCGATCCACTCCCTGATCAATTCAATTTCAGATTTTGTATTCCGCTTCCCCTAAATCATCTAATGCAATTTTGTTGTCTTTGCCGCTTCCCCTATACATTACGCCTACTTCATCTTCTACATTCCTCCCTATCAAGCTTGGATACAAGCACTAATATTTTTTGTTTTATACGATCAATCTGTCTTCTCTGTGTCTCTTTCTATTTGTTTGATGTTTGTGTGTGACTTCATATATGTAACAAAAGTTTTTGCAGTTGATCGATTGATCGATTCACAGGTTCAACTATTGATCATGGTCGGAAAAGTAGACGTCGCGAAGGGCGGTGTGAAGTCTTTGCGGCGTCTAATCAAGCTACTGCCAAGCCCGATCTGCCATCCATGTCCACAACATTCTCAATCAAAAACCTAAAACTGAAAGAAGCAACAAGAGTTGTTGATCCGAGTCACAATCCTCGGCCTTGTCTACATTTTAGCTTTCATCACTCGCCTCTTCAGGGTTCTCTGCTACGAGAGTATGATTAACGAATTCGATCCTTATTTCAACCATCAAACTACTCTCTACTTAACCGAAAAAGGTTTCTACGAGCTCTGAACTGGTTTGACTTCGAGAGTTGTATCCGCTTGGCTGAATCATTGACAGAACCCTCTATCCAGGTCTTATGGTCACCGTCGCCATCATTTACTGGACGCTCAAATTTCTCCGATTTGCAGTCCATATTTGCTAGGTCTGTGTGCTAACTGCTCCATTTTTCGCTTCCAATACTACGGTTGTCGCGTATTTCTTCGGGAAAGAGTTGTGGTTGCAGACTTTCACTAATAATTTGTCTTGCTTTAGTTGCTGATTTTTATTAATTTTGGTTGCGCGTTTGGTTGAAAATAGAGGTTAAGAATTAGGTAAAAGCGTCTCATGTAACTGTCAACATTTCTGCACGTTTTACCTTTTACTAAAGTTCCAATTTTTTATATTTGAAATACAATTGTTCATTTAGTGAGTTTTTTTGCTGCGCTATGCCTTTTGCTTTGTCCAAGTTATTCTTCAGTTCCATCTTTTGATATCTACTAAACTACCCCTTTGGCCCTATACAGTGTTAATCTTTATCACCTAGCTTTTCCACCCATTGTTTAATTTTAAATGCTTTCTTTTTCTCTATCAGGACGAATGGCAAAAAGGAAAAAAGGGACTTTCTTTACGATCGGAGTCGCATTTCCACATTACCAAGGACTGACATAAATGATTCAAGAATTAGGGCCAACCCTTCAAGGCCAATAGTATCTCTAACATCTAGCCCTCATATTTCGTTTGATCATTCTAACATGGAGCTTCTTGTCTGTGTGTATGGAAAGACCTCCTGCACTACATGGAGCATATAAATTGGAAAAAAGATTCCAAATATGATGTGCATTCTCTTTTCTATTTATCATTTGAATGTTACGATTTTCTTGAGATTATAATAAGTTACTATTTCTCTTACTGCAGGTCTTTTAGACAGCGTGATTACTTGAAAGTTATATTGGTAGAGAAGGTGATATTCGATTTAATAAATCCATTAATTTACATAATATGAATAGTTGATTATGATATGGAACCACTATGTGACTCTACTAAAAAGACTCTTGGAATTTGAAACTTAATTACATTATTAGTTCTTGAAAGTAAAGTTCCTTTAACAATACTATTCTGATATTCTCAAACAATTGAATGTTCTGGAATGATATCGGATTTAGTCCGAAAGAAAATATATTCGAAATTGGAATAATTACAATTGATGCTAAATTTCAAGATATGTCGAAAGCAAAAAATTATAGAATTTCTGTCATATTTTCAAAATATGAGGTGATGATTTTATCAAAATCTTTGTTGGTTTTGAGTGTCAACCTAAATATGTCTATGTACTTTCTTTTTTTCTTGAATTCTTTTTTTTAGATGTGTGTAAAATTACAAATTGTTACCTGGATTCAGAGTATTAATAATTCGAAAGAAGTATCGAATGGAATGGTCAATTTCTGATCATTTTAGATACTGTGGAAATGTTAAAAAAGGTATGAAAGTTACATTCAAGTAAGAACATTCAGGTAGTGTTTGATATGATGTAATCAATACAGGAAGGGAATGGTCAATTCATGATATAATAGAATGCTTATTCCATTGAAGTAAAATAAAGTTTTTTGTCCAGCCTCCTTGAGGTATATGCACGGTCTCCTTGAGGTCTTGGGTTCAAACCCCACTAGAGGATTAAGTGGGTCAGGATATGTATAATAATTGTCGGTTCAAAAAAAAATTTTGTTTGTCTTGTCTCATAGAATGGACAATACTAGAAGGGGTATGAATTGTGATTCTTTCCAAAAATGGGCAAACAACTTTACCTTCACAATCATTGGAACCGTGAGAATGTACAAGGTTGCAGGATTTTCCTAATTAATTTTTTATTTTAATTAAACTATGTAACACACGGGTTATAACCTAGTATCACATATAATATAATATATAGAATTTTCGGTAAGTAGTAATTAGATAACGATAGAAATAGTATATACTAATCACATAATAATAAATCATATATAATATCAAAATATAGATTTGCATATATAAGTAATAAAATTATAAGTATATAAATATATATGGTTTGGGGTCGGGTATATGGGATCGGGCATGGAATCGAACGGGTATATCCTCAATACCAAAACCATCTCATAACCGCGAATTTTTCCTAGAAAAATCCCATAACCATTTATTCGGTTCAAAACCCGTCCCAAAAGTTTCGGGTTCAGGTATTTTTGGCATCCCTAAGATCCACGTATGGGGTATGCTCGACAATACAGGCAATATGGAGATATAGAAATAAGAAAGTGTTCACAAATTCACTTGTGTCACAAAGATTCCTTTGTTTCTTGATCAAATGCATGTGATCTCAATGAAAATCAAAATGCAGGTTTCATTCTTCTCATTTTTTTCATTTATGAAAAAAATGAAAAAATTGGACAGTACACTGGACAGAAAATGGAAGTAGGATGCTATATCAATTAAAATAAAATAAAAAATTGGACAGTACCTGACCCAACATTAACAAGCAAACATCCATCGTTTTTGCATTTCTTGCATTTAATAAGAAGAAAGAAGAAGATGAAAGTAGGATGCAATAATAATCATATTAATGGAAGTACATTGCTAGTTTGCTACATCAAACATGCTGATTGAATCCCTGTTATTTTCTATGTTTGAATCCCTGTTAGTAGTGAAATTCTAAAGAATAGCAATCTGCATTGACTTATGTTTGTATATACTACATAACGCTATAGGAAATCATATGAAAAGTTTCATAACTAGTTAGCATTCAAATAAATACATATTATCATAATGCATCATAAGAAACTTGAAAACAGTAAAGACCAATGAGAGTGCATCATATCAGGCAACCAAATTAACTCGATGGAGAATAATTTTGACTGCAAAAATATCAAGGGAGAGTTTAATTATGTTTTAATTCCTTATGTTCATTAAAGCTTGTACCTCGTTAAGGAAACCCTTGCGATGAACATTCTCAGATGATGAGTAAAGCTTCTTGACTGCTATTACATTGTTACTTTGTAGTTCGTACACCTCCAAATTTTCTCAAACTTTGAATTTCATATAGTATCTTTCAGTGGACGAATTTTAAGATAAATCAAATTTCGCAAGCTAACCTAATCACCAGAGTTTGGAAACTTAACTTTGTTCAAACATTTGGTTCGTTAGATCCCGAAAGGAGTCGGGAAGATGAAAAGTACATTGTATTTTAGGTCATTAGGATCTTAGTAACAGAATCATCCTTGAAAAATCCGATCTGAGATTGGTAGTCAACTAACCAAACTTGATTTATGAGACAATTTGCTTACAGAAGAGATACCATCTAAAGTTCAAAGTACGCAAAAATTGGATTTTTCTCATAATAGACTGTTTGGCACAAATCCAAGCGATGGTGAACACTAATCGCAGCAATCCCGGTGGAGGTGAACCCTAATCGGAGAAATCAAATGGGAGATGCACACTAATCGCAGGAATCAGGGGATGGGGCTTTGCTGGAAGGAGTCCTCACCGTGAAAATGGGTCGTTCCTGGAGGGGGAGGGATCGTTGCGATGAAGAAGGTCGCTGAGAGGGAGGCACCTTCCTTTCTTTTGCCGGTGAAAGAGAGAGGAACAGGGAGAGTGGTAATGGGCTACGGCGATAGGGCAGATGAGGTAACGGTGGATAAGATAAGGCTATTTTCCGGAGGGTGCTGTTAAATTAGGGAATTTCATATATATATATATATACTAAATAAATATTAAAATATCATATTTATCTTGTCTAAACTTTAAATATTATATAATATCTTAGATTAGTTTCTAAAATATCATATTTGTTCATTTTCTTATTTTAAATATTTTTAAACATGTTTATAATCATTTTTGTAATTTAAAATCATTACAAATATAATAAATACACTAGAATAACAAAAATACTCTATTTTATTTGGTGGAATACAAACTACACAACATTGGCTCTATTCTCAACCTTGGTGGGGATCACGTTGCTGGAAACACAAACGGTCGTTGGAAACACAAACGACGCAATCGGGAGGAAGAGTGACTCCGCCCATGTCGTCGTCGATTACCATTTTTTGCCGTCTATATTGATTTCCTTGATACCATACTCTTTGTTTTATACCAGCCGGTTAATCATGTTTTCACACATCAAGTTCTCTAATATCAATTCTCTACAACGTCGATTTTCATGTACCTATACAAAGTCACCATGTGTCGTTTCTTTAGTTAGTTGTAGGTATACTCCACTACTAAACTTGCTATCGAGACATTGAGCCTTCCATTATTTCAAAATTAGCTCATATGTTGACATGATTCTGTAAATTGAATTTTGTACCCTTACTCCGTTGTACATTGTAATTTCCAACGTGAATATTTTTCAATATCAAACTATTTGTTGTTGAGTCACAGTGATCTACCAACTAGTAATTAAGTTATTTTTGTAGCTTTTGTATAATACTAGTCAACGATAGCCCAAATTTTATTTCCTCAACAAATTTATTTTGTTCCGGTGTTAAGGATTGAACTGTAAGATTCATATTGCCTTGTGTATTTAACCTTCGCCTTGAATCAGTATCACATTTTTTCATTTGTTTTTCCCTTACCATTCTTCTTATTTTTTGTGTTTGAGGTGTTTGGTATATCAATTTCCCCATTTTTATCCACACATTGGTTGTCATCTGTTTTTTAATAGTGTGACGTCAATCTGTCTCTTCGACTTTATTGCGTCGTTTGTGTTTACAACGTGGTGATCCCTACCAATGTTGAAGATAGAACCAGTGTTGCGTCGTTTTTATTCCACAAAACAAAAGAGGGGTATTACTTTCATTCTAATTTATTCATTATATTTGTAATGATTTTAAATTACATAAATGATTAAAAAAGATTTTAAAAAAGAAATTAGGCAAATATGATATTTTGAAAACTTATCTAGGATATATATGATATTTAGAGTTTAGGCCGGGTAAATATGATATTTTAGTGTTTATTAAGGGCATATATGAAATTCTCCCTAAATTAAATGTAACGACGTCAAACGCCAATAACTTTTGATAAAATGTATGGATTTATAAATAGATTTAGAAAGTGTATAATGCATTTTTAATAGATAAAAAATTTGCATCATAACTGTAGGACATCTGCAGAAATAAAGGTGGACCAAACGTCTGCAGTTTGCAAGAAGAATATTGTTTGATTTTCAAAGTTTGCAGGTTGTAAAAATTAACTGAAATTTAAATAAACTAGTTTTTTTTTTAAATTAAAACGCATGGGTACGTTCGATCAACCACTCGATATTATTAAAGTAAAAACTTTTATGACTTATTTATGTTACTTTTCATCTACTACTTAATATTTTTAATCAATTATTTATCTATTACGATATTACGTATAAACTTCTTATCTTAATAATATTTTTATTATAATTATTTGAAATAGTTTTAAAGAACTTATACACAAAAATATATTTAAAACTAAATTATTATTTTTGTTTGAAAACTAATGCGTGAGCAGACCTTATCTCATAAAGTTTATATTTTTTATTTAAGGTTAAATGCTATAAATAATAAAGTATATTTATTATTTATTGATTATAAATTTTTATTTATGTAGTTCAAATAATAAAGAATAAATAAACTTATATCTATCTTGAGTGTAAAAGTAGTCAAAAATTAAACTAGAATGTAATTTGAAACTAGATTGGATGTATAAAAAAACTTTTTTTTCCGGTCCAACCGGGAAAAATATAGTATAGTGAATGAAATTGAGAGAAAAAGAAAAAAATATGATATTTTTTGAGTTGTTTAATGTAAATAATTGAAAAGAGGGAAATAAAGATGAACCATAATTTTTTTTAATTTTTTAACATGACTGAAGAGAAAAGAATTTATTGAAAAAAACTCAAGTATAAAAAGAGTTGTATTGTTTTTAACTTGGAAACACATAATATGTCTTTTTTTTTCACCGATTGGATAACACGAAAATACGATTTTCTTTCTTTTTTTCTATTATCTTTTTTTCTCACTTGTTTTTCTTTCATTTGCTAAACCTCGAGACATAGTGTAAGTGTTTAATTGGCTTTATGTTGGGAGGTTTTGTCACTCACAACTAAAGCTGGAAAATTTTAAATGATATGTTAACGCAACAAAATTTGGATATGAAATGAACAGATTTTGGCAAAGAGATTCTAACTCGTAAAATAATATGAAAAGTAAATGGGTAAAATTAGATTGAACATTTCAACTCAAAATAATCCATTTATCTATATATAAATTGATTAATTTTTGATATTTTAAATAAATTGGACAAGCCAAAACCACACTTTGGTGGTCTTTTATTTTTTGAGAAAGCTCTTTTTGACCACTTTGGTATGCGCATCCGCAGACATTTATTTCGCATATCTTTTGTTTTTTAGAAGATCGCAAACTTCAAAACATTTGCGCGCCTGCGTCTTGGAGAATACATGGAAATTTAAGGTGTTGCAGACCTTTTTCAGAAGAAAAAAAAATGGCTGATTAGAAAAAAAGTAACACCGTACAAATTGCCACTTTTATGTCTTGCGTTGGTTTGTAATTTCACCTTTTTATTTATTTTTAAAAAATTGCCACATTTACAAAATTTTCAAATTGCATTTACATTTACATTTTCTTTATTCTTTATTATTATTTGATAATTCCTTTACACTAATATGTTATTAGATAGATTTAGATAATTAAATAATCTCTAATGAAATAATCCGCTCAATTTATTTATATTTATTTTACCTTTTAAGCTATTTACTACCGTGGCATTGCTTTGACATGGTACATTTTTCTTATATGGTTTAGATGATTGACTATTTTGCTGACAAAAAAATATCAAAGTAAATTTAGCAAAAACAAGGTTATAGCATCCTACTTTGTATTAATTTCATTTTAACTTTTTTTATTTTCATCGCAATAAAGATCATGTGCAAATTTTTTCCTTAAATTCATTCTAAATTTTGTATTCATTGTTTAGTGCATTATTCCACCCTACTTTCATGTTTTAAAATTTCTTAAAAAACATTGTACTTTGAATTATAGTAGATTATAACATCTTAATTTGTATTATAGCATGCAACTTTGAAGTTTATCGAAGATAATTGTGTCCTTGATTGGGAGATATTAAATACAATGCTATGATTAGACTTAATTTGGAAAATAGATAGCATTGTACTTTGAGTTCTTAGTTATAGAATTGGACTTTGTAAAAAAGATTATTAATAGCATCGTACTTTGAATAAAGGATTTTTTTCGAAATCACTTTAGATGATCTGGAAATTTTATATTTCTTTTACATTAAAGCTCATTAACCGGACTTTTTTCTAGAAAAAAATATCGAATTTAGCATTGAACTTTAAAAAAAATTCATTAACAGCATCGTACTTTTAAAATAAAATGTTTTTATTAGTATATACGTTTTTATTTATTTGTCAACTGTGTATAGAGTTTATCCATAAGAATCTCATCAATCACCTTTTTATATGCACATAACCCCCATCACACAATTTATTTATCTATGTGAAGTTCCTCATGAACTCTTAACCCATTAAGACAGCATAAACACTTTTATAACTAGTTGGCACAAGTCCAACATCAAAACTGTAACAAATAAATCCTTCCTATTAGTGCATTAGATCATATTACCACATTCAAGTCTATTAATTCCACAACATCCTTTCCAAGTTGTCATATATTCCCCGATACATGTTCAAGGCTTCATTTTAATGGTCCTTGACCATTTATCATTCCCAAGCCACAAATCTTTACTAATCATGTGATAATCACCATCTCCACTTATGACATTAACTTCAACTTTTACGGTTTGTTGATGATAACATCAAGATAATTATCAAACAAACATCATAAAATGATAAGCAAGCATTGTCCATACTCAATTTCATGTTTTCCCCAAATTACCAAAAATTAGGGTTCATCTGATTTCTTGATTTCCATGGAATTAACTCAAACAAAAGATGGGAATTGTTTCTTACTTTGAGATGATCACTTTTCGTGCAAAAGCCCCTTGAAATACTTCGATTTGAAGCTCCAAATCAAAAACACATAGTGTTTACACCAAGAATGCACACACTAATTTTAGAGTGTTTTGGAGAAAAAGTGATGAATATGGCTGAATTTTGCTTCCAAATTCGTGGTTTAAGCATCAAGGGATAGTGGCATACACATGGCTGCACATTAGGGCAATGAGTGGCAAGTTGTTGCCAAAAAATGGGCTGATTTGGCCATTAAACGTGCCCTCACAAACCCAAAAATACATGCAGCAAGGAGATCTACGCGACCCGTGCACCCCATAGTGTAAATATCACGCGGCCCACACACCCTAACAACTCAGCCTCAAACTCAACTTCAACACTTAGAAAATTCATTCATTTCGTTGCAGTTTTCTCTCAACTTCCCAAGGTCATAACTTTCTCCTACGAAGTCTATTTTCTACAAACTTTGTATGCCTAGAATGGTGATATTATGAAATACAATTTACCTTCACTAAATTTCCCTTGAATGATGCTGTATTTCCTGCTATTGACCCCTAAATATGGCCACAACCCGATTTTTAGCAGTTTTGGTCCAAAGGCTCCATAACTTCCTCATCTTAACTCCATTTCCCCCCATTATTTTTCATGTGTTTTCCTTTCCTCATGGACTACATTTTTCTATATTGATGAAAAATTTCCAATTCTCTTTCTATTTTGAGATAATTAGCCACCAAAAAGACATCACGAACTTTACTTCTTAACAATAAATAATAGCCAATTTTCATATTTATTTTGTATTTAACTTATCTCATACAAGCACGAATACCATGAAAACTAAAGAATATGTCTTAATTCACATATATGATTGTTTTCACACATTTTGACCATTTTTTCCTTTATTAAGTACTTAACAAGAATGACTAAATCATTAAGTTTCTAATAATTCATACTTACAATAGCCACAACATAGTACACAACTTTTACCTTGTAGAAATGTTTTCGAAGGTACTTTATTCATTGACATTCATTCCCAAAAGCACTTCAAGTCTTCATTTGTTTAATCCATGATTACCCATTCTAGCAATATAGTTTGATCTTTTTGTCACTTATGACAACATACTTTGCTATTCCACCATATTTACACGCAATTACTATTATTTTTGGACCTTTTTACTCGTATAAAACATTATAAGATGACTTTAGTCAATCCATACCATATTATAACTTTCAAGTCATATAAATAACACTTTACTTTCAAAATCCTGTACAACTCAAGTCATATAAATGACACTTTACTTTTGAAATCCTTTAACTTTAAAGTAACATAAACTTCATATTGAAGTATCTACCATTTAAAGCATAATGAAAACTAAAGCAATAAAACCCACACGGTTTCCGTAAGTCATATTTATCAAAGAGAGTGGAAACCCCTCTACGTTGTCAAAATCAATGAAAATAGAAACTTTTGCATAAAATAAACTCTAAAAATTCAACTTAGAAATTCAAAGCATGATAAAAAAAACTTGTCAATAGAACCCTTACGGGTTACCCTGTACCATATGGGACCCCCTAACTGTTAACCACAAGCACCTTACTGACCTAGGGAGAGCTAATCCATTATGATCGCATATCTAGACAGTTATGGGTTTTAGACATAAAATATATTTATAAAATAGCTGAATCATTTCCATTATTTTAGTTATGACAGTCATTACTGTTGGATTAGGTGTCTAAGCCATGACTAGTAATTTGTATTTACCTAATCAATAGAAGCAAAGTCCATTTGGATTTTCCCTCATAGCTAGAGGTTTGACAGAAATTCCAGGAGAGAGAAAGATTGATTTATTATATGATTAATAAATCAATAGAAATAAAATAAATAGTTTATTAATATATTAAAGTGATAATATATTAATTAGAAACTATATTAGTTAATTAGAAATTAATCTGGAATTAATTTAGTGATTAATTTAGTTAATTAAAAATGTAGGGACTAAAATTGTAATTATTCAATAGTTGAGTAAGTGACAGTTTTAGTAGGCCAGATGACCACGAAATTATATATGGAATATATATAATTTCGAAATTAATAAGTTAGGATAAATAGGTTTGAATCAAATGATAAAAGGTTTATCTTGATTTGAATTCAAAAAGGTTCATCTCTAAGGCTTATCTACTGGCCAACTGGAAGCTATAAATAGGGACCCTGGGGGAACCCTTTTCTGCGCCAATTCTCACATATTCTCTCTAGAAATTTCATGGCTTACTCCTAGCCCTTGGGTGTGACTTCATTTGAGGCAAGGCATTTGCGTTGCTTAGCTTGCAAGAAACAACTAAAAGGTTAGTTTTCTGATTTTATTCTTTAGTAATTTTTTCTTGTGGCCTTTTAGGAAATATTTATATGTTCAATAGTAGAAAACATAGATCATCATAGGTTGCATGTGAACTTAGGGTTTTTAGTTCATAGATTTGCATAAAACCTTTCAATTACAACATTATTGTATTATATATTTTTATAGTTAGAGTCTTAATCACTTTTGGTTATACCCCAAGTCTACACCAAGATGGAATGAACTTAATCAGTCCATCTTAACATCTTTTCACATTAGGTCATCTAACTCACAAAGTGAGTTATCACTGGTAGATTCTTCTATATCCGAACCTCACATGTTTACGGAAAAGGGAGGTTGAAGAAAATGTTTATTCAAGGGTGAGAATGTTTAGATTTTCAGCGAATTAGTGTAATGAGTATTAAATAGGGACCACAATTGATTGGGAAAGCTTGTAGATTAAGCTTGATAAATAGTTACGCCTCGTAAGCTTTTACTAAGCACCCACGTCTCATCTTATGTGGCAGCCACATCATAAAGAATACATTATGTGGCTTTGTAAACTGGTAACTTGATTTATAGGGACCAAATGAATAGGTCATTACCAACTTTATGCCCTTGGAATGCACAAAAAATATAAGGGATCTTTTAAACCAATTTTAGAAACTTTGTAGAGTTACAACAACTTTTTACCTTTAACATAAACATCATAACTTTACATAAATGCCTAGATTTCTCCTCTCTCATTCTTTACAATCGAATAAATTTTGAGCATGCGACACGAATAGAATGTTCACAAAGTAATGGGCCCTTAGCTACTTTTGGTTATAGATTTTGTTATTGTCAACGGCTAACTAGAGCTTGATTTTCGATTTACGTCCAAATGTCATTTCTGATGGTAGAGCAATCGTTCACAAAATGATGATGTTTAGTGATTACCATGTATCCTAATCAAACTTCATTTGTTGTCGCACACCTTAACTAATTGCTACCAGAGTGCCAGCACCACCCGGTCACGGTCCATATCACAATTGAAAAAACAGGAAACGATTCATACATAATTGTTGGAATATGAGGATATATTTGGCCTCGCCCCTTATCTTGATACTATTCCCTTATATATGTAAATTTTAGTATTGTGCAACATTTAATTATAAAGAATTTTGTATTTATTGACTATTGTTAAAGAAAACTTCCAATTAGTAAGATATGTTGATATTGATTATGTAGAAGTCTATTGATATTTTCATTTGAAAGATTAGTATATTTTTTGGAATTAAGTTACCCTATTTTCATCAAACTTTTATGAAAACTTAGTGTCTTTTTTGCAATTTAGCCTTATATATCATAGAAGCATTTTAGAAAAAGATACTATTGTGCATAACCTATTTACCTATTCAATTTTATTACTAATTTTACCAAGAAAACACGAAAAATCATTGCTAAGTTTTACCTAAATATACCAACCGATGAAAATTCATTGCTAAAATAGTGATGGAGTGTAATACCGTGTTATTAAAATTTAAGATTTTTGAGTTAATCATGGTGTAATTAAAGATTAGTTAGATTATTGCATGAGTTTGGGTAGTTAGAATTTCATTTGGAAGGAAATTGAAGTTGAAAAATGCTAAAAAGATGTCACACGGGTCGTGTAGGAGTTACACGGGTCGTGTAGGAGTTCCTTGTGAATGTTTTGAGCATACAGTGAATTACACGGGTCGTGTCATTTTGACACGGGTCGTGTAAACCTGTAGACTAAAACTAAAATGTACAGCACGGTTCGTGTAATATTGACACGGGTCGTGTAAAATTATTAGACTATGATTATTTGTATTATTTTTTGTATGTCATTATTTATTCTTTGAGGGGTTTATATGTAATTATCTCCACTATATAATGAGCATAACCCCCATGTCCTTTGATATGGAGATTCATTTACACATGGTATCAGAGCCAACCCCTCCCTTCCTCTCCCTCATTAAACTTACGATCATCTCTTCTCTTCCTTTTGGTTTTTCTTCTTCCCCTCTCATCATGTCAACATCCAACCCCAATGATACTACACTTCCCATGAACACCATCCTTCACCTCATCACCATCCGCCTCTCCTCCACTAATTACCTTCTATGGGTAAATCAAATGACCCCACTCCTCTCCTATCAACATCTTCTTGGCCATGTTGACGGCTCCTCTAATGCCCCGCCACCATCTATTACGGTTGATAACAAGACCACCGTGAACCCGGAGTTAGCGGAGTGGCAAGCCGCGGACCAACGCCCTCTCATCTTGCTTCAAGCATCTCTCACCGAAGAGGCATTTTCTGAAGTGGTGGGTCTCTCCACCGCCCGTGCCGTTTGGACGGCCCTCGAGTCTGCCTACGGAAACTCTTCTATGGAGCGGGTTCAGAATCTTCGTGATCAACTCCGTCTTCTTTCTAAAGGTACCGCTTCTGTTTCGGATTATGGTCGTCGTTTTAAGGCTATTTGTGATCAACTAGCGGCCAAACTCTAAATTCATGCCGTGAGTTACACGGGCCGTGTAATTTTTACACGGGTCGTGTTACGCGCAGGATTACTTTTTAAAGGCCGATTTCTTTTCATTTTGGGTTATTTCCACTTCGATCAAAACCCTTCCAAAACCCTAGAAAAGCGATTCTAACCCTTCTAAGTCGAGATTAAGGCCTATTGATCACGAATTGAAGCTAGAGATTAGTTCCTTGAGCTTGAAAGGTAATTCTCTTCGATTTTTATCTTGTTTTGACGGGTGAATCATTAGAATTGAGATGGTTCCTTGTGGTTTTGATGAGCCACCTGAAATTTGTTAAAGTTAGAGTTAAATTATGTGGAATAGTTAGTATAAAAGAGTTCTAACTATGAAAGTCGAGCTAGTGAAGTGTTTATATTGTGTTCCTAGGGTTACATGTGTTTAAGTGATGAAATTGAAGGCTATAACTTTGATATTGTTGTTATCTTTTGATTGTAACTTGTTCCAATGATACAAGTTCTTTGATTATGATGAAAATTGAGTGTGATTAAGATTATTCTTAACTTGAGTAATGAAAATGAGTTGTTATGCTACAGCTAAGGCTAGGCAGGAACATACACGAGGTGCAGGAGTTCCACACATCGATTCCACAACAGGTGAGTAATTGTTTATTAGATGAATTATATTTTGTTGGGATGTTTGTTGCAGATAAGAAGTATGCTATATTCGATTGGTTGAGTAAAAACCAATTATGAGTGTTCGGATCAAAGAGTTATAGTGTGTGTAACACACTAATGGCTGAGATAGTTATTTGAGATTAACCTAAGCGAGATATTGGATGATATAAATTCAATTGATCTTTATTTACTCACTGAGCTCTTGAAGCTTATATATATATTGTTTGTTAATATTGTTTGTGATAGGTTCTGGTAGTGGAGACCGCGGAAAACGAAACATGGATGGATAGCTGGACTTTGGACCATGGACTTGAATTTACTTGTTGTTTTGAATATGTAATTGACCCGGTTTTTGAATAACGATTATAAACACTTAATGTAAATAGTTTAGGACTTAAACTATGTTTTTGGTAACAGCTTTGTAATACTTGTTTCTTAAATTGAGTTACACCCTTTAATGCTGTTAAAAGTGTGAAGATTAAGGTGTAATTCATTTGTGAGAAACCGGGCGTTACAAGTTGGTATCAGAGCCGTGGTTTAAGGTAATTAAACCTTGAGATGGGTTTAGACTTAAACCAAAGAGATAGAGAAGTCCCAAAGAGTCCCGAGTAGCTATCCTCCGCGGTGTAGTACTATTGAGTTGATTATACACTATATTGAGTATTATAGTGATATACAATTGAGTGATTATACACTATATTGAGTATTATAGTGATATACAATTGAGTGATTATACACTATATTGAGTATTATAGTGATATACAATTGAGTTGATTACACATCATATTGAGTATTATAGTGGTGATTATTAAATGAGTTAAATTTCTTTTTCAGTTAAGATGAGCACTGGAAAAGAAAAAGAGCGAGGTGATCCATCAAGAGATCAATTGGGATCACGAGATTCGGGTAAAGAGCATCAACCCGAGGGAGAGCGACCTCCCGAGACACAGAGTAATATGCAAGCTATGATTGCTGCTGAGGTAGCCAAAGCACTTAAAGAATTACTACCCACTTATTTGAGGCCTCAGACGGAGACTGCAACTGGAGGTCCTTCGGGACAACCACCGGTTCAACCTGAGCACAGGGAGGATTGTGAAGAGGTCTATACTGAGGCGGGTAGAGCTAAAATACCTGAGAAGACAAGGAAGTGTACTTATGATGTTTTTCAGAAGTGCAAGCCATACGATTTCTATGGGAAAGATGATCCCATAGCAGCCAAGAATTGGTTAACACATGTTGAAAAGATGTTCCGCACCAGTAAATGCGACGAAGCAGATAAAGTGGAGTTTGCAACAAACTTGTTAAAGGAAGATGCACAGTTCTGGTGGGAGAATATGTGTATGGAGATAGGAGAGAGTTTGGCGTATACACTGAGCTGGGAACAATTCAAGTTGAAGTTCACTGAATACTATTGTTCCAATAATGCTATGAAGGGAATAGAGGAAGAGTTTTTGAAGTTACAACAAGGGTCGAGAACAGTACAACAATACACACTAGATTTTAATGAGAAGGCAAGATTTGCACAACATCAAGTTGATACAGAGGAGCGTAAGATGGATCGTTACTTGTGGGGTTTAAAAACCCAGATTCGAGAGTTTTTGCCGAGTTCCAGATATTCTACCTTTCAACAAGTTGCTGAGGCAGCAAGATCGAGAGAAAGGGAGTTGCAAAGACAGGAAGAGGAGAGAAGAACTGAAAGAGAAGTTGGAGGATTTAAGAGAAAGTGGGAAGGTAAAGCTGTAGATACTCCTCAGAGATCCATTACCACGGGTTCTCAAGTCCGTGGTGAAATCAAGAAGAATGAAGAGAAATGGTGTAAGAAGTGTAGGCGAAAACACATGGGAGAATGTGATCCCCGAAACCCTCCATCAGTTTGTTTCCAGTGTAGAAAGACGGGACATATGGCTCGCCAGTGTACCGAGAGTCGCCCCGTTTGTTTCAATTGTGGGGAGAGCGGGCATATTCGTCCAAATTGCCCAAAGATGAAATCTGAGCCACAAAGAGATTTTCAAAAGACTGGTCAAGGAGGAGGTCGAGATCGAGATGATCGAAGAGATAGGGGTGGTGGTCATGTGAAAACGCGAGCTTTTCAATTGACTGTTGACGAGGCTAGAGATCGGACCGATGTTATCACAGGTATCTTTAGCTTGAACTCTTTTCAAGCACGAGTACTTTTTGATTCGGGTGCATCTGTGTCTTTCATATCAGAGTCTTTTGCTTCTAAACTAGATAATACATTAGCTGAATTATATGAGAAAATAATAGTAGATGTAGCAGATGGGAGATGTGTTTTTGTAAAGAGTCATTATAAACAGTGTCGGCTTGAAATCTATGGGATTGCGTACCCTATAGATCTGAAGCCGATCACTAATCATGAGTTTGATGTGATAGTCGGGATGGATTGGATGGATGATAATAGAGGTCAAATGGATTGTCATGAGAAAACACTTTCCATAAAGACACCGAGTGGTTCCCGAATTTTGATACGAGGTGAACGACGTTGCCGAAAAGTACATATAGTGTCACTTGCCACGGCTAGGAGATATATAGAAAGAGGGGGTGAATTGATTATGGCACATGTGATTAGTGATGAGTCAAAACATTCCAAAATAGAAGAAGTAGAAGTGGTTTGTGATTATCCCGATGTATTTCCCGAAAATCTTCCAGGCGTACCACCAAGTAGACAAGTTGAATTTGTGATCGATGTCATACCGGGGGCGAAGCCGGTAGCTCGACCACCTTATCGATTAGCACCATCTGAGATGGAAGAATTAAAGAGACATTTACAAGAGTTATTGGAACTTGGATTTATACGTCCGAGTTCGTCTCCGTGGGGTGCGCCTATACTCTTTGTGAAAAAATAAAGATGGATCTATGAGAATGTGTATAGATTATCGGGAGCTCAACAAGGTCACTATAAAGAATCGTTACCCGTTGCCGAGGATCGATGACTTATTTGATCAACTGCATGGGGCCACGTATTTTTCAAAAATTGATTTGAGATCCGGCTATCATCAACTGAGAGTACAAGAAGCTGATATTCCGAAGACAGCTTTTCGTACGAGGTATGGCCATTACGAGTTCTTAGTCATGCCGTTCGGTTTGACTAATCCTCCAGCCGTTTTTATGGATTTGATGAATCGGGTTTGTCGTCCTTTTCTTGATAAATTCGTAATTGTGTTTATCGACGACATCCTGATTTATTCAAAGAGTCGAGATGAGCACAGATTTCATTTACAACAAATGCTAGATCTTCTTCGAGACGAGAAATTATATGCAAAATTTTCAAAATGCGAGTTCTGGTTACGGGAGATTCAATTTCTTGGCCATGTGATAAATGAAGACGGTATAAAGGTAGATCCAGCAAAGATCGAAGCCGTAATGAGTTGGGAGCCGCCAAAGAGTCCAATGGAGGTTCGTAGTTTCTTGGGGTTAGCAGGCTATTATCGACGATTTGTAGAAAACTTTTCTCGTATAGCTATGCCCTTAACCAAATTGACCAAGAAGACGGAGAAATTTAGTTGGACTGAGACACAACAATCAGCCTTTGAACAACTACGAGATGGCTTATGCAAGGCTCCAGTGTTGGCTTTACCGCAAGGAGGGGAGGATTTTGTTCTTTACAGCGATGCCTCCTTAAGTGGTCTTGGATGCGTGTTGATGCAAAAAGGACGAGTGATAGCGTATGCCTCTCGACAACTGAAACCACATGAAAAAGCTTACCCAGTACATGATTTAGAGTTGGCGGCAGTAATTTTTGCATTAAAGATCTGGCGACATTATCTTTATGGAGTGCGATTTCAGATCTATACAGATCATAAAAGTTTGAAATACCTGTTTGATCTGAAAGAGTTAAACATGAGGCAAGTATGATGGATGGATCTACTAAAAGATTATGATTGTGAAATACTTTACCATCCTGGTAAAGCCAATGTGGTGGCGGATGCACTAAGCCGTAAAGAGCCGCCTATTCGAGTTGTATCGGCTCGAATGGGGATTGTGAGTCGATTACCAGAATTGATACGTAGATGCTAAGTCGAAGCCAATGACTTGAAGAAAGAAAGGATGATTGGTTATGTAGAGAAACTTGTGGAAAATGCACAAGGAATCAAGACTTTCCAAGGGCGAGTTTGGGTTCCGAGACATGGCGAGGCGAGACAGTTATTGCTAGAGGATGCTCACTGTACTAGATATTCGGTTCACCCTGGTAGTACACGAATGTATCATACCTTAAAATCGTACTACTGGTGGCCGGGTATGAAGAGAGATGTGGGACGATTAGTAGAGAACTGTTTGACATGTCTTTAGGTAAAAGCTAATCATCAAAAGCCTTATGGAGCAGTACAGCCATTGCCAGTACCAAAGAAGAAATGGGATGAGATCACCATGGATTTCATCACAAAGTTGCCTCGGACTCCTCGAGGATATGATTCTATATGGGTGATATTGACAGGTTAACAAAATCGGCTCATTTCATTCCAATCCGAGAAGATTATCAAGTAACAAAGCTAGCTGAGATATATACGAAAGAAATTGTGAAACGAAATGGAGTGCCAACTTCAATAATTTCTGATAGAGATAATCGGTTCAATTCACATTTCTGGCAGAGTTTCCAAAAGCATTTTGGTACAAAAGCTTTATTGAGTACTGCGTATCATCCCCAAACGGATGGACAGTCAGAAAGAACGATACAAACACTTGAAGATATGCTACGAGCCTGCATCATTGATTTTGGAGGCAGTTGGGAAGATCATCTGCCTTTGGTAGAGTTTGCCTATAACAACACTTACCACTCCAGTATATTGATGGCACCTTTTGAAGCTTTATACGGTGCACCGTGTCGGACACCGACTTGTTGGACTGAAACTGGAGAGAAACCATTGGCGGGACCAGAAATTATAGCTGAAACCGAAGAGAAAATACAAAGCATTCGTGAGCATATGCGGGTAGCCCAAAACCGCCAACAGCAATATACAGATAGAAGAAGAAAGCTGTTAGAGTTCAATGTTGGGGACATGGTAATGTTGAAAGTGTCCCCATGGAAGGGAATAATTCGATTTGGCAAGAGAGGTAAATTGAGCCCACGCTTTATTGGACCCTTTCAAATTTTGGAGAAAATTGGAGCGGTTGCGTATAAGCTAAAGCTTCCAGAGGAGTTACAGGGTATCCACAATGTTTTTCATGTGTCACACCTTAGAAAAACATTGTATGACCAATCCACTTGGGTACCCTTAACTGAAGTTCAACTAGATGAGAAATTAAGATATCAAGAGATGCCAGAGCAAATTTTAGAAAAGAAAGTTAGGAAATTGCAAAATAAAGAAGTGGGATTGGTGAAAGTACAATGGCGACATCATAGAGGATCAGATGTCACTTGGGAAGCTGAAGAGGAGATGCGGTCAAAATATCCCTTTTTATTTTAGGAGATTCCGAGGACGGAATCTTTTGAAGGGGGTAAGTACTTGTAATACCGTGTTATTAAAATTTAAGATTTTTGAGTTAATCTTGGTGTAATTAAAGATTAGTTAGATTATTGCATGAGTTTGGGTAGTTAGAATTTCATTTGGAATGAAATTGAAGTTGAAAAATGCTAAAAAGATGTCACACGGGTCGTGTAGGAGTTACACGGGTCGTGTAGGAGTTCCTTGTGAATGTTTTGAGCATACAGTGAATTACACGGGTCGTGTCATTTTGACACGGGTCGTGTAAACCTGTAGACTAAAACTAAAATGTACAGCACGGGTCGTGTAATATTGACACGGGTCGTGTAAAATGTACAGCACGGGTCGTGTAATATGGACACGGGTGGTGTAGTTCTGCAGACCAAACTCTAAATTCATGCCGTGAGTTACACGGGCCGTGTAATTTTTACACGGGTCGTGTTACGCGCAGGATTACTTTTTAAAGGCCGATTTCGTTTCATTTTGGGTTATTTCCACTTCGATCAAAACCCTTCCAAAACCCTAGAAAAGCGATTCTAACCCTTCTAAGTCGAGATTAAGGCCTATTGATCACGAATTGAAGCTAGAGATTAGTTCCTTGAGCTTGAAAGGTAATTCTCTTCGATTTTTATCTTGTTTTGACGGGTGAATCATTAGAATTGAGATGGTTCCTTGTGGTTTTGATGAGCCACCTGAAATTTGTTAAAGTTAGAGTTAAATTATGTGGAATAGTTAGTATAAAAGAGTTCTAACTATGAAAGTCGAGCTAGTGAAGTGTTTATATTGTGTTCCTAGGGTTACATGTGTTTAAGTGATGAAATTGAAGGCTATAACTTTGATATTTGTAACATCCCAAAATTTTTGAGTAAATTTAAAAAATTTTAAACGAAAACTTTAATATAAGAAAAGCCACTTAATTAATTTTGACAAAATTCCATAACTTATAAGTTTAATGAAAACATCCCAGGATTAACAAAAGTTAATGAAATCACAACATAGCGGAACTTCCATTCAAAAACAGTCCTCCAATGAAGCAGCACAGTGTATACACGTCACGCCTTGCCATCCATGGTACCTGATGTACCAGAAACAGTAGTTTATATAGGAAAAGGGTAAGCACGGAGCTTAGTGAGTTCCTCAAAATACCATACTATCCATCACATATCATACAACACATAATAACCATTCATATGTCTGTGAGACTCGCGGGCTATCCCTGTTCCGCCTGAAGACTCACGGGCAGTTCCCGTTCTGTCTTATCGCTCGCAGGCTTTTCCCGTTCCGTCTAATGACTCGCAGGCTATTCCCGTTCCGCGTATTGGCTCACGGGCTATTCTCGTTCCGCCTATTGGCTCGCGGGCTGTTCCCGTTCTGTCAATTCCGAACTAATCAGTAACGATTGCATTTTTTACCATAGATAATGTCATTTTCAAGCTTACTATTATTTTTGGTAATTGTACTAGATTCAATTTGTAAACTTTTTGCACTAGTTTGAGGTCCAAACGATTTTTCTAGAATTAATTATGATTTTTCTAAAAACGACACAAAATGTTGATTTTCATATGAAATTGTAACTAAAGTTTTTCTTAGCTTTATAACTACCAATGATCATATAATTCCTAACACTCTTATTTTAAGTATATGTTAAAATCAGGATACGGTTATTACAAGTCTCCCCCACTTATTTGGATTTCGTCCCGAAATCCGCATTCTCGAACGCCTCTATGTATTTCCCATCGAGTCCTTGTGTCCTTCAAAAATCCTCCTCGTCTTATTGCCGAAACTTTACAAGATTTAATTATCTTTCCCTTTCAACATTCACATACCTCTGTAATAATGCTTAACGTCCTATTATTCTCATTCACTCCATACTTCTTTTCTTCTAATTACTCTAGATGCACAAAAAAAAACTCGAACTGTTTCTCACAGTCCCACACATCGACTTGACCGGCTACTATCTACAGTACATATTTAGTACTTTCTAATCTACCTATATACATAGTTAACCTAGTTAACTTGCAATACCTGATTTTAACACTATTTCGTATTTATATGAATTTGTCATATTTCAACACACATTTGCCTCAATTCAACATTTCTTTTAAATAATTTTTGGCTAAATAAGTCTATTTTTGTAGAATCTCCAAATTTTTGTGTTTCACCGAAATATAAAATTTACATCATATTTTGTAAGTATTTATTTATTTATTTTTTTTTTGGAGTACTGAACACTCTTTAAACTATTTCCATTATATGGAGACATAAAAGTTTATTTTATTTCAAAAGTCTCTTTATTATCTCGTTCTCACCAGAGTCAAGCAGAGAATTTTGAAAAATGTCACTTGGGGTAGTGAAAAGTCGCATCTACTGTAGTTATTTTGAATTTCGGTAATTAAAACGTGAGGTGTCCTTTCAGTTCCGTGTGTCCTTTCTGTTCCAGCTGCAAGATACTATATATACAGGTATGTAGTATCATTCATTTTCAGTCTCATCCTCTCTTATCACTAGTTTGTTCGTAAACGAACTCATATTTAAAGTCGAGTCATGGAAAACAGATCTTCAATGGGCGATCTGTCGAACCCTAGACCTGGTTTTCCGCAAGGAGAGGGTACTTCAAACCAAGAATTCTTAATAGAGTTCGGTGACTCTAACATTCTAGACATCTATCATCCATACTTCGATTACATTTCTAATGTTTTGTTTGATTTTGGATTATGGTACAGTCTTCCAGATATACTACCAATAGAGCATCTCCATGATGAGCCGGAAATTTTTCCCGAGTTGAACATTAACTCAGATGATCCGGTGCATGCATCTGACTTTGCACTTGATCAGACTCCATGCCTTCTACCAGGTTAAATTCTTTTGAATGATCCATTTATAAGTATTCTATTTTGTTTTATCATTTGACATGTGTTATTTGTAGACCCATTTGTGGATGGTCTAACTGAGTACAATCCATTCATCGACGTACCCTCAATAAGCAGTGAGATCATCCCCATGAATCAAGGATTCATGGCTGACATTCAAAATGACAATCAATTACAAACGATTGATAACATCAATATTGATATGAATCCCGAGTTTGGGGTTGGTTTTCAATACCAAAATCACCTTCATGTGATTCAAAGGAACCTAGAAGGATTTCAAAATCCTGGGATTTTAGTTGAAAACCAATAATTATTACCGATAGAGGCCACTAATTTTGATGAATCAATGTCCATCTTTGGGTCAAAAAATCAGGATCATGTTCAAATGATCCAGAATGATAACAATACACTTGGATTTGAACCTTCTAGTTCAGAAAACATAGCAGGTGGCAGTGGAAGAGGTTTCAGACATTTATTAAGTAGGGAAATAATAGCTGAACACTTTAACGAACCAATTGAGAAAGTTGCGAAGGAACTCAACATTGGAACGACACAATTAAAAAAACGCTGTAGAGAATTAGGTATCAATCATTGGCCCCAACGACAACTTACGAGTTTGCAAACCCTTATTGATCGTGCTGAGGTAGAAAACTACATTTTTTTTAATTCCTTTATATCATAAGGTTGAAATTACTAAAGTTATTTGTGCCACAGGAATTTGGTAATGAATTTATTGAGGCAACAGAATTATCGGGAGATTTAATACCCAACCTAAAAAAAGAAAAAGAAGCGATAATTGAAGGGTCACAATCGGGTCTAACAGACGGCACAAAGAAGCTAATACAAGCTGCTCATAAGGTTGTATTTAGGAAAAGAAAAATTCAGGAAAAGGGGGAAACTTCATCAAGAACTCATACACAGCAGCAATATCTGCCATCTAATTCTGGTATGAGTAGTATTAACCCTGGTTTACTCGAGTCTTCGAGTGAGGAGAAATTTTGAGGCTTTGTAGGTGACCTAGCCTGGTTTCCTCCTTCCTATAGCTACCCCCAACTGGTTCCGAATTACAGCCCTTCCTCATCACTGCCCTACTTACACACGTCCCAAATGAGTCAATATTTAGCCCCTAATCACGGGGTTACAGGTTCCAACCCTATCGAGACCCCATACCTTGGAGCTCCTCCTCCAATAACTGAAAGCATACCACTTCCAAATCCTAGAGAAGGTACAAGTCAACCTAATGATGACAAAGATTGGAGTGTAGAAGATATTTTCTCGCTTCTTTCTGATTCTCTGGTTTAGGTTAGTAGTTCTGTAAACTTTTCTTAATGTATTAATATAAAGTTGTAGTAATGAATTAAATATATTGACGTGTTACTATAATTTTAATAATTTCATCGATTCAATATAATATTCATGTTGTTCCCTTAATTTTGTATTCCTCTCCCACTTGGACTAAAGTCCAAGTCTGTTTATTCGATTTATAACTCTTTTTTTTACGAGCCCTTACTCTCGAACGAAAAACAAGCCTACTCTGCTCAGCCAACAACTTGCATCGGGGGCAAACACTATCTCAATAAACATGTTTCGATAATGTAAAGATGTTTACATCAACCACCATATGTTACTCATCCGCTTGCGACCCTAGTCAACACCTCTATCGTCAGTTACCTCAATCACGAGTGAGTGATCCAAACTCTCAACCCACACGAACTGATCAATCACTCAAGCAAGATTAATACAAGGGTAGGTAGCCCCACTATTACACAACACTAGGCATGTACAGAGTTGACTCAAAAATACCCGCCATCATCTCAGGCGCCGCTTGCACCTCTTTGACCGTGAGTTGGAAAACTCACCCTTGCATCCTCTAGTCCCTGTCTGACTTGTGCGCCCATTAGTTGCATGAAAAATAGCTACCACAATAGCATTTTGGCATTCTCCCTTTCAACAGTCTTTAAGCTCAGTAATCAACTTAAGCATGATCGGTCCAACCAAACTGGTATGATCGCATCTTAATTGTTCCTACTGAACCTCACAATCAACATTAAAAAATTGAATGGATAAAAGTTTACCACATTACACTAGCATTTAAGTTAACTATGCTAGACACTCACATACTCAGATCCTTGGATCCTTCGTGACTAACTCCCGACTCGAACGTGAATCCTGTGCTTTCGATAGTAGGAGCTCTACTACTACCTTCCACACCTATCCATGTTCGTTCCAAGACCCGTCTCGAAATATCCAATTTGCTTCTCACCGATAATTTTAACACATATGCCCTTACAAGGCATATGTCAACCCTTCTAGGAATACTTGGAATCCCACCCCCACCCTGCTATTCTAACTAAGACGGAACTTCCTCCAGTGATGACAGTTTGTTTCGCGAACGTAGTTGTATACAATATCGAACTAAACAGTCTTTCAAATAAGAGAATCTTCCCTAAGGCAACAACCAAACAAGGAACATGCAATAAGGTCAACTCACACATTCTATGACTATTCAGTCCATATTGTATACAACTTAGTGGAATTCTCTAAGCAACCTATCGGCACTAGCATACAGTTCTATTAGCAAATAGCAGATAATAATACAACAATGTGTAATTTCTACCAGACATTTCAGCAAACATATACCATATGTTTTTTTAACATCCACAATATTAAATACTTAACCCTTTTCTCATACTGGCGTCGGCTGGCGGTACACACTGTGTCTTCAGTTCACCCTTCATAAAACATCCTTCTTTCGTAAAAATGTTTTAAGAAAACTCTTAAGCCTCAACTTGAGTCCAGAACTCACTAAGTGAGCCTGATTCTCTCAAGCTGTGCTCTGATACCAACTTGTAACATCCCAAAATTTTTAAGTAAATTTAAAAAAATTTAAACGAAAACTTCAATATAAGAAAAGCCACTTAATTAATTTTGACAAAATTCCATAACTTATAAGTTTAATGAAAACATCCCAGGATTAACAAAAGTTAATGAAATCACAACATAGCGGAACTTCCATTCAAAAACAGTCCTCCAATGAAGCAGCACAGTGTATACACGTCACGCCTTGCCATCCATGGTACCTGATGTACCAGAAACAGTAGTTTATATAGGAAAAGGGTAAGCACGGAGCTTAGTGAGTTCCTCAAAATACCATACGATCCATCACATAACATACAACACATAATAACCATTCATATGTCTGTGAGACTCGCGGGCTATCCCTGTTCCGCCTGAAGACTCACGGGCAGTTCCCGTTCTGTCTTATCGCTCGCAGGCTTTTCCCGTTCCGTCTAATGACTCGCAGGCTATTCCCGTTCCGCCTATTGGCTCGCGGGCTGTTCCCGTTCCGTCCACAAACAATCATTATCATAGCAATAATTCACACAATTATCATAACAGGTAAGACAACCTTAGTCTAACCTATCTTCCTTCCTATGCATGCAATATCACCCATAGTATAGTGAGAAGACTCACCTGATTGTAGTTAACCATATCGTTTATCTTTCTCGCCTTTGTATTTCTTTTCAACTTTACTGTTAACATAATAAGAAATCTATCATTTCCTAATCCTTACCTATTTTATAGTCGCATCATAAAACCCTTCAATAATTCCAACATGATACTCCATGATTTATCAAGTAAAGAACGGCCAGGTAGAAGATTAGATGGGGTGGCAGGATCCTTTCAGCATTTTAGCCTTTCGGAAAATCCAACAACCAGATCCCAAGTAATCGGCCTAGTCACCGTCCTCGTAAGTAAATCAATCGGTATTATTTTCGGAATTACGAATTGTTATAATAACGACATTTTAAGGTTTTTGTTTACTATTGTTAGAAATGAGTATAATATAACATATGCTATACTTATTAAATATTCTACTTCTTAACACAAAAACTATTTTACAATACCTAATTAAGCTATAGAAAAGTTTGTAGTTACCTTATGACCAGTCGTCGGAACCTATAACTTCTTCGCTAGGCTTTTGAGCTTCCTTCCGCTCACTTCTTACACTCTAGTGCTTAGAAACCTCTATATATTGGATTGAGATTTGTTGGTGTGGTTTATGAGATGTTTTGGGGGGTATTTATACTTGAATTCTTAAATAAAAAATGGCATGACACTTTTGACAAAAGATTTTAATAATATAATTTTGTTGAAATTAAAGGCCTTTTAGAATTAGTCTGTTCAAGACTGGTTTAGCCGATCTTAAACCCATTAAATTCACGTTTTAATTTGATATTCAGAAAATTCATCTCAATACCTTTCCAGGGATGTATGGTATGTATTTATACGATTTTTCTATGATTTATTATGATTTTTTGAAAACAGACTATCTAATCTGTCAATTCCGAACTAATCAGTAAAGATTGCATTTTTTACCATAGATAATGTCATTTTCAAGCTTACTATTATTTTTGGTAATTGTACTAGACTCAATTTGTAAACGTTTTGCACTGGTTTGAGGTCCAAACGATTTTTCTAGAATTAATTATGATTTTTTTAAAAACGACACAAAATGTTGATTTTCATATGAAATTGTAACTAAAGTTTTTCTTAGCTTTATAACTACCAATGATCATATAATTCCTAACACTCTTATTTTAAGTATATGTTATAATCAGGATACGGGTCTTACAATATTGTTGTTATCTTTTGATTGTAACTTGTTCCAATGATAAAAGTTCTTTGATTATGATGAAAATTGAGTGTGATTAAGATTATTCTTAACTTGAGTAATGAAAATGAGTTGTTATGCTACAGCTAAGGCTAGGCAGGAACATACACGAGGTGCAGGAGTTCCACACATCGATTCCACAACAGGTGAGTAATTGTTTATTAGATGAATTATATTTTGTTGGGATGTTTGTTGCAGATAAGAAGTATGCTATATTCGATTGGTTGAGTAAAAACCAATTATGAGTGTTCGGATCAAAGAGTTATAGTGTGTGTAACACACTAATGACTGAGATAGTTATTTGAGATTAACGTAAGCGAGATATTGGATGATATAAATTCAATTGATCTTTATTTACTCACTGAGCTCTTGAAGCTTATATATATTGTTTGTTAATATTGTTTGTGATAGGTTCTGGTAGTGGAGACCGCGGAAAACGAAACATGGATGGATAGCTGGACTTTGGACCCTGGACTTGAATTTACTTGTTGTTTTGAATATGTAATTGACCCGGTTTTTGAATAACGATTGTAAACACTTAATGTAAATAGTTTAGGACTTAAACTATGTTTTTGATAACAGCTTTGTAATACTTGTTTCTTAAATTGAGTTACACCCTTTAATGATGTTAAAAGTGTGAAGATTAAGGTGTGATTCATTTGTGAGAAACCGGGCGTTACATGGAGTGCTGTCAGAACACATGACTTCTAGAAAGAAAGAAATTATATCAAATTATCTCTTTATTACTACATAATGATGTAAGAAAACATATGAAATCTTGCTTCACATGGCATCTATTTAAGTTTATTTGAGTATACATGCATGATGCATCACAAGAAACTCTAGAAATGTAAAACATTGAAAGTACACTATATCAGGCAACCAAAGATGGCAATTTAAAGCTGATTCTCCACCAACAAACTTGAAACTTGACGCATTGTTGGCCTTGCATGTGGGTTGGAGCTCAAACATGCTCTTGAGAGAAGTAGAACCGACCTAAGTTGTTTCTCAACATGTGATGATGGAGGCGGTATCCGACAATCTCCCACATTTGCTGGCAATAGATAATCAGCAGGCAATGTTGGTAAAGATGTTATGAGTTCTCCAGGATGCTTTCCCATGATCACTTCAAGTGCAACAACTCCAAAGATATACACATCGCATTTCTCAGTGGCCACCATCGTATAAGCAAGCTCTACATCGTAAAAAACAGGAGATAAGAACTAAAAAAGCTATCTCAAGCCCACAAGATTCTATAATAGATGCGAACACACACACACACACACACACACACACATATATATATATATATATATATATATATATATATATATATATATATATATATATATCTACACAAACGTATTGTGTTATATAACTTCAAAAATATAGAGCAAATATCACAAATTACGCTACCTGGCGAGATATAACCATATGTGCCTGCAATTGCGGTCCAGTTGGACGAGTCTAGCTTTAAAAGCTTGGATGTGCCAAAATCAGAAATATGTGCCTCATAATCAGAATTGAGACGGATGTTGGTTGTGGAAATTTCTCTATGAATGACAGGGGGTGAACAATCGTGATGCATATAAGCCAAACCATTAGCTACAGCCTTTACCATTTTCACCCTTTTGGACCAATCCAATTCTTTTGCTAAGATATCGGTACTTAAGATTGAACTAAGGCTTCCCTTTTCAAAGTATTCATAAATCAAAAATGAGTGGCGGACATGGGAGCAATATCCGTAGAGTTTCACTATGTTTCGATGCCTAATGTTTGTTAATTTTCGTACCTCATTAAGGAAAGTGTTACGATCAACATTACTGGATGATGGGTGAAGTTTCTTGACAGCTACTACATTGTTGGGTTGTAGCTCGGCTTTATATACAATTACATATATCTCCAGTGAATTGATTATGATCAAATAAAGCTCTATATAAGTTAGGACAGTTCCTTAAGCTTCTTGGAATAGGACCAGTAAGCAGCTGATTATCACTTAGTGATAAATATGTAAACTTTCCCCCATGGCACAAATCATTGGGAAAATTTCCAGACAATTTATTTGTGTCCATTTCTAGCTCAAGCAAGTCCATACTTCCCAATCCTTGTGGTATATTCCCAGATAATTTATTGTCCCGAATGGAAAGATATTGTAGGTTGTTCAGTTCTCCTAGTGATGAGGGAATAGGGCCACTTAGATTATTTTGACTCACCGCAAGATTAGTAAGAGACTTCAAATTCCCAAGTTCTGTAGGAATAGGACCAGAGAGTTGATTTTGGTACAAATGAAGGAGATTTAAAGATTTCAAATTACCCAATGATTGTTGAGTGTGAAGCCACTTTTGTGGGTTGTCAAAAATAGCAGCAGAAAACGGCAACGGCATCCATGCTTTGCAGCTTGTCAAAAGAAGTGGCGGAAGACAGCTGTATTTGACGGCCGTATGTTTGACCAGTTACCATCTGTATATCTATATATAGAGATCATATCTATATATATCTATATATAGAGATCATATGTATCTTTAATAAATAACCTCAACAATGTAGTTTAATATATACTCCTAGTTACCTGGTGGATGTAGGTCAGATTAGACCGAACCACGTTAAATCCCTCGTGTTCATCGTTGCATTGTTGAGTGTGAGAGCTAAGTGTGTGTGATTCGTGTCAAGAGTGTGTTCCGATCCTAACAACTGGTATTAGATCCTTGGTATAGCTCCAGATAGTGATTTTCTGTTTTTGGGTAGAAAATGTTTTGTCTCAAAAACGATTTTGGTGTACGCCGTTGGAAAGGTCTCGTTCCGCAGATTCCGAAAATATATTTTTTTGGATTTTTTGACTGCCTGAAGACCTCCAAATCGCCGGTCAAACGTTCGCCGGAATAGTGACTGAAGAAACCAGATCGCCGGAAAATACAACACTGTAGCGCCGGAGTCTACCGGAGAAGACGACACTGTAGCGCCGGAGTCCGTCGGAGAAGACGACACTGTAGCAGTTCACTGTAGCGGTTCATGTAGCAGTACTGTAGCATATTTCCAGAATTTGCAAAACAGGTCCCTGAAGTTCTAGAATTTGAAAAACAGTCCCCTGAACTTTTAGAAAAGTGCAGTTTAGCCCCTGAACTTCATAAAAATTACAGTTTGGTTCCTGAACTTCAGAAAAATTGTAGTTTGGTCCCTGAATTTCAGGAAAATTGCAGTTTGGTCCCACAACTTTGTCAAAGTCACAAAACAGTCACTCAAACATTTGTTTTGGGCAGTTTAGCCAGAAAAATAATTTGGGTGGAGATTATATTTTGCAAATAACGAGCCAAGAATAGTTGTTAAGTTCAGACAAGGCTTCGTTTAGTGAAGATTGGAAAGTTCGTGGAAGATGCTGATTGAGGCATTATGTGTCAGAAAGTTCAAGATGTGGTATTGGTAAAGGGAGAAAATTAGAGAATTACAGAAGATCAGACGTTCAGACAAATCCAGCGATGATCAGAGTTTCAGGGTTCAAGAATAGATCATGGGATGAACAGATCAAGTAATTAAGAGAAAATCCGTTTTCGGTAGATCCAGCAGTGATTAGAAAGTCAGCAGACTTAGGTGTAATCACGGGATCAGAAAGTTCGGTGTTATTCATGACGTTGAGGTGTGGACATTCTTTAGAGTCGATGTCCAAATAGAGGAAATTCTGCTTCTAAGAATGTGTCTGGGTTTGATGCATTGAGACTCAGTGGAAAGCAGTAAAGACTCTTGGGTCAAGAATTCTGGTGCTTCATTTCACGCTACCCACAGCAGTGAAGCACTGCAGAATCTGAAAGTTGGAGACTTTGGAAAGGTAAGACTTGTGAACGATTAATGTTCGCTGTATATGGTCGGATTACCGTCTGAAGGAGTGACCGTCCCAGTTCAGAAGAGAAACAAAGTCCGGTTCACAGAATCTCATGGGCAGAAGAGGGTGACCCTTTTGTAAGTAGGAAGCCTAGAGCTACAAGGAAGATTCAGGTTGAACGAGCATGGAAAGGTTCAGAAAAATTAGTCGAAGGATATTGTGGCAATAAGAGCACAGAGTATTGTTTCAGCTGCAGGGTTTTGCAACAGTGGGTGCATAGGTCATGTTTCAATCATAGGTCCAGGACGACAGTGGATTTAGAACCAGTTTTCAGCTGTAAAAGTCTCTCCGGTTTTGATAACTTGCTAAATATGGAGAGTGTAGTTGTTTGTTCTTAGATTGTTCCAGGATTCGGTAGTTCGTTTTCAGTGGGAGCCGATAGGGACAGAGAACGGGTCAAGGGCAGTTCAAGTCATGACGAACATGTTGAAACTCTTGGGAGTTTTAACGGGCCTTTCAGGTTAACTGATGAGAAGGCCGGGGTAACTAAGAAGGAGTTTACGGAAATACAGATGCACAGTTGAAGCACAGGTGAAGATTGTTTCGTGGCTTCAAGTGGGAGATTGTTGAGTGTGAAGCCACTTTTGTGGGTTGTCAAAAATAGCAGCAGAAAACGGCAACGGCATCCATGCTTTGTAGCTTGTCAAAAGAAGTGGCGGAAGACAGCTGTAGTTGACGGCCGTATGTTTAACCGGTTACCATCTGTATATCTATATATAGAGATCATATGTATCTGTAATAAATAACCTCAACAATGTAGTTTAATATATACTCCTAGTTACCTGGTGGATGTAGGTCAGATTAGACCGAACCACGTTAAATCCCTCGTGTTCATCGTTGCATTGTTGAGTGTGAGAGCTAAGTGTGTGTGATTCGTGTCAAGAGTGTTTTCCGATCCTAACAATGATAAGGGAATTGAGCCATATAGATTGTTGGCGAAAAGACTTAGGCCCTCAAGTGAGACCAAGTTTCCTATTTCTTGTGGGATCGAACCGTTTAGATTGTTTTGAAAAAGGTACAAGATAGTTAGCTTGCTCAGCTTTCCAATGCTAGGTGGAATGGGACCATGAAGAGAATTCTGAGATATGTAGACTTCCACAAGATTGGCAAGTTGTCCAAACTCAGGAGGAATTTGACCTGAAAGTTCATTGTTATCAAGATAAAGATAAGTCAAGTTTTTCAAATTTCGCTTTTGATGGAGGTAACACTCCTTGAAGAGAATTATCATACAATGCAAGCTCATAGAGAGAGGTTAGTTGACCAATCTCTTGTGGTATTGAACCAGTCAAGTTATTTTCAAAAAGGTGGAGGGTCTTTAGACCGGCTAACTTCCCTATCTCAGGTGGGATTACTCCAGAAAATCTATTCGCGGAAAAATCAAGATAGACAAGTTTGGACAGGAGTTGGATTTCTGGTGGGATTGGGCCAAAGAAGGTGTTTACACTGAGCTCAAAATGTGTAAGATTGTGTAGCAAAGAGAATGGAAATTCCTGAAGTGTACCGTTTAATCCAGATGACGTGAGGTTCAACCTGTGAATGCTCCCATCATCATTGCAAACTACTCCAAACCAAGAAGTGCATGGAGCGGGTGTAGTTGAGTTCATAGGGAGCCATGAAGAAACCAAGGAGTTGTTTTGGATTTGAAGGCTTGCTTTCCATTTTAGAAGAGCATTGGCTTCCTCTAAAGAAGCAGAAGCGAAATTTGGTATGGGGGACAGCGTAATGATTAGTAGAGCTAGAGAGAAAATTAGTAAGAAAATTGAAGACATTTTTGCTTTGGTATGGTTATTGAAAAATTATGGTATGTGTAGTCTAATTTATACTTGAACTATCCATATCTCTGTCTTTAATTTTTTTTTTTAAATGGAAAATTTGACGAAGTCATATTATTTCATAAGAGTGTCACCTACGTGAGAAACCAATGGCATGATTTCCTACAAGGAGTGTGTTGCACTTCGAGAAGTCATTCAAGTCAATGCCATGTTTTTCCACAAGAAAGTGCATTACACTGTGTGAAGTCAATGCCTTACTTTTCCACAAGTTTATTACACGTTCAAATCTATTCCTCATTACAAATTAATAACGGCATAATTTAACAGCGCAATATAACTTTATTTGATTAGTTAGACATATTAAATTAATTTAATTTTTATGGTTTAATTTAGTTAAAAGTTTTAGTTTGAAAGCAAATGTACTTTCAAACAGATTTACTGTGAATTTGTTTATAACTGGTATTGAAAACAAACTTTGTCCAATCATTATTGTTTCAAATGAAAGACAATACTAATTTCTAAAAAACAGAGTATAACTTTGTAAATCGCAAACTTACAATAGAATTAATGACCATTTTCTCTTGCACTACTAGAAACAGGGCATCAGCGACGGAAACGTTCCATAACCAAAAAATAGCTGTCTAATCGGCGACGGATTGTTTTTCGATTGCGACAATTTTAGCAACGGTGATCCCTCGGTAATCCCTCGCTAAATTTGTCGTAAAAGTAAAATCGAAACCCTAGCCCATTCTGTCACTGATCCCTCGGTAATCCCTCTCTAATTAGCGACGGAAATGTTTCCCTCTCTGATTCCGTTGTTGAAACCCTCCTTTCTAGTAGTGTGGTTTCTTTTTTTTTTTTTTTTTTTTTTTTTTTGTTTCACGTTTTGAAAAAGGAAAATGTGGGTAATGTCAAATTTTCCCAAAAGGATTATGTATCTTTTACGTGAGACACTTAGGCCTTCCGGTGTGGGCTCTCACGAGCTCTCATTTTTTCCCTGCCACATCAGCGTCTGTCAACACCCCTCACTCCCCCCTCACCCTTAGAAATGGTTACGTCTCACTCCCCATTGGTTTTGGTACAATCAACTAAGCTTAGTATACAACACACACAACCAAAGAAATGGAACAAGTCGCGCGATGCTGTGTGCTCGTGCGGGGAGAAAAGTGAGAGGTGCTCTGACGAGGGGGCGCTGTTCATTGCAGAGCTCGCACGCCAAATAGGACGTCGCTGTCTGCTCGCTCTTCCACACCGGAAGGCCTTAGGATTGCATTCCTTGTGATAATCTTGGAAGAAAATAAACAATAGCTAAAAAGATTGAAACTAGCTAGTCACCAAATCAAAATTGATATGGTGATGATGAATTCATAGATGCAATATAACTTCATCGGATTTGTTTTCCAACTAATATTAATTAAAGCTTCAAATTGAGGGGAAATGTACCTGTCAAATTGATTATCCATGAAATTTGTGTAATTAGCTTTGGAATTAAATGGGTTTATTATGTACTGTTTCAACATACATACTAAACAAACTTCTGAAAGAACAAAAAAAAATTTCACTTCATTGACAGAAAACTTCCGACCAAAAAGTTGCCATCATAAAATCATCATCAACGAAACTTTAAACCAAGACTTAGGGATGACAATGAAACAAGTATTGTTGATCCTAATCCAATTCCCATGACAAAACCATATCCCAAACCCGGTGTCGTCCCTAGCTAGGGTATCAGGTTTGTAAATAACTATCGGGTTTGCGGGTATATCGATGGGTATCAGATATCTCAACTTATGATCTTGACATATTAAAATTACCCGTTTGAATTTTCATTATAAAACCCGATCACAATCTCATCCTAGAATGGTGTTAGAAATATATGTATCTAATTTAACTAAAGCAACGTGGCAATATCGCAATAATATACCCATAATTTAATGGGTTCGGCACTCTGAATAACATTACATCTAAATTGTAAATTTGTTATGGATTTTAAATTCAATGTCTTTAAGAATTGAGACCATATACATAACCATAAATTTGTAATAAACTATTAATATAATGATGACAGTATGAATTAGTAAACAACAAATTCAATAAAATAATTATGATAGATAGACAAAATAACTTTTATGGAAGCATCACACAATTATAATTAGTGGCGAACCTTGGATTGAAACTCACGAGTGTCAAATTCAAATGGGGTGACGCCAATAAAAAATGTGAATTTGGGCAAAAAAAAAAAGTTGGGAAATTTGGATATTGTGATTTCCAATGGATGGGTAGAAGTAGAAAAACCAAAGTGCAATCCATGATTGATTGGCCACAACCCGAAAACATTACCGATTTTAGAGGCTTTCTCAGATTATCAGGTTACTAGCGGAAATTCGTGAAAGGTTATGGTGAAATTGACGCTCCTTTAACCGATTTTGCTCAAAAAGAACAATTTTAATTGGAATGATAAATCTCAAGAAGCTTTTGAACGGCTAAAACAAGCGTTGACTAATGCTCCCGTCTTACCATTACTAGATTTTTCTCAAACTTTTGTTGTCGAGATGGATGCTTCCGAGTTTGGTCTTGTTTGATGTAAAAAGAACAACTCATTGCATATGTTAGTCTAAGGCTTGGTGAAAAGGCAAGGCAAAAACCTATTTATGAAAAAGAATTGATGGCAATGGTTTTTGGCGTCATTATTTACTCGGCCAAATGTTTATTGTAAGAAGTGATCAACAGAGTTTGAAGTTTTCACTTGATCAAAGCGCTATAGAACCTGAGTACCAAAAGTGGGTGAGCAAACTTTTGGGGTATGATTTCAAATATAGTTTACAAAATCAGGTCAAGTAATCGAGCAGTTGATGCATTGTCAAGAATTAGAAATGATGTGGAATGTGCGGTTTGGGGGGGTGACCCTCTTGGCGTGATTAGGAAATGCTAAAGGAAATAATTGATAATGACAATTTGTTGAAGAAAATTATTTGTGATCTAGTATCTACAACATGGAATTCACAATCATAAAGGATTTCTCTTTACAACGAGATGTATTACTCTATAAAGGCCGTTTAGTGATTCCCAACACGTCTTCATTGATCAAGAAATTTTTGATGAGTTCCCCGGTAGCCCAATGGAGGTCATGGTAGCCCAATGGAGGTCATGGTGGTGAAGATTGAACCTACCAGAGATTAGCATCAAAAGTTCTTGGGTTAGTATTTAAAAAAAATGCAACCAAAATGGTATGAAAATATGAAGTTTGTCAAAGAAAAGCCGGGGAAAGTTGCTTATAATTGGAATTACCACTCACAACTACGATTCATCCGGTGTTCCATTTTCCGAACTTCAAAGAGCGGTTGGAATATGTAAGGTGATGTTTGTTTTTGAATAGGTAAAACATCTTTCGTCTACGAACCATGTGTCGTCTGTAGACATGAAGAAGTGAATCAAACGTCTACGGTCTGCAATAAAAAGACTATTTTTTAAAATCTCCAGACTGCTAAAATAAACTAATTTTTCTAAAACTTAACATATTTACTTAATAATTCTACATTTACAACCACATTTCTATCAACTCTTGGTACCATTAAAATATAAGAAACAAAATAACATTGATGCACAAATCAAAATCTTCGGCACTAATTCATGTTTTAAAACAAATGAGTTAAAATGACCATTCAATTTTTAAATGATTACTATATAACAATCACTAATTTTATAATACTAAATTTTGCAAAAAAGATATACAAGAGGTTTCTTGTTACAAAATTAATTTTCAGAAAAAGAGAACTTCACAAAAAAGTTAATTTTGAAATAATATATTATAATTTCTTGAATACGTTTGTAATAAAGTAATTCTATAAAATTTATTTCTTAAAATCCATTCAATTCTTTTAGGATAATTCTATAAAAAACAATCATATGATATTAGTAGGACAAATTCAAATGTGAAGTATTTGATAGTTTAAATAATAAAAAAATACATTAGGCATTAATTTTTTTGTCAAATTGAAAAAAACAAAAACATTTAGTTGACGTTTGGTTCATGGGATTCCAAAGGAATTTGAGAGAATTGGAATTTAATTCATTCAAATTCCTACGTTTGGTAGTTTTGGTTGAAGGAATTGGATTCCAATTCCTTAAGTTGATGGAATTGAATTCTTTAAGTTGATGGAATAAATTGAAATACAATAAATGAAGGAATTTTTAAGATTACCATTGTACCCCTTCTATTATCTTTCAAATTGAAACCCTGTACCACCACCACCATAAGTCCATAACCACCTACCGTCATCACCAACCACCACCACAGCCACCACCACCATCGCTGCTGCTGCTGCTGTTGCCGCTGCCGCTGCCGCCACCACCATCCACCGCCACCGCCACTGCCACCACCACCACCACCACCACCGTCACCCGCCATCACCGCCATGGCCAACACCACTGCCGCCGCCGCCACCCACCACCATCGTCACCATCACCGCCGCCGCCACCACCACCGTCACCCACCGCCATCACCCACCATCACCACCACCACCATCGCCACTGCCACCGCCACCCCCACCCCACTACCACCCACCATCATCACCGTCACACACCGCCACCACCCACCACCAAAGTAAAATCATGCAAACAAACAAGAAGGGCAAATTTTTTATTTACATGGATTCCAATTCCAATTCTTGTCAAATTCCAATTCTTGTCAACCAAACAAAAATATGGAATTGCATTCCAATTCATGACAAAATCTAATTTGATTCCAATTCTTTCAAAAACTTTCTGCGAACCAAATGTCACCTTAAAGAAATGTGTAACAAGAAGAGAAATTTAAGGTCGGCAGTTTTCTAAAAAGCAAACAGTCTGCGAACGAAACGTCTATCCGCTCGCACACAAAAGAGGGCAAAAGGATATTTTCGGAAAATTCATAGAAACCATGGAATTACAAGATCTTCCAGAGGATATTTTGGATATCCGTCAAGTGGGGAATGAGATTCCAGCATAATTTGAAGTTTTGGTCAAATGGGAAAATCTTTCTGATTTCGAGTTGTCTTGGTTGAATCTAAAAGCTTTGTTGGCTGCTTTTCCAAATAAAAACCTTGAGGACAAGGTTTGTTTCGGGAGAGGTATTGGTAAACTCGCAATAAGATTTACATATGCTGAAGAAAGAGAACTTAGAAGCTTGTGTATGTGAGTGGAAGTCTGCCTGTCATCAGGGGTATTTCTGTCTTTTGGACAGTTAATCGGTTAAGTACTGGTATAAATAGTTGTCTTGTCGGTTAGAAACAGTTATGCTAGTTGTGTTACAATGAGCATTCACTAAGGAGAGAAGGGCTTCTCGAAAGCCATGAGAAGCGTCTGTAACAGTTTAATAAAATCATTCAGCCCAAATTAGTCCTATTTTTCAGTTGAATTTCTTCGGGTTTACAAAGGATTACCCTTTTCTAGTTAAATTTTTAGTAGATCCACATACGGGTATGCTCGACAATAAGGGCAATATAGAGATGTAGAACTAAGAAAGTGTTCATAAATTCACTCGTGTCATACAGATTCCTTTGCTTCTTGATCAAATGCAGGCGATCTCAATGAAAATCAAAACACAGGTATCTTTCCTCTCATTTTTTCATTTATGAAGAAAATGAAAAAATTGGACAGTACCCAACCCAACATTAACAATCAAACGTCCGTCTTTTTTTTTTGCATTTCTTGCATTTAATAGGAAGAAAAAGGAAGATGAAAGTAGGATGCTATAATAATCATATCAATGATAGTACATTGCTACTTTGCTACATCAGACATGCTCGTCGAATCCCTGTTATTTTCTATATTTGAATCCCTGTTAATAGTTAATTTCTAAAGAATTGCAATCTGCATTGACTTATGTTTGACTGTTTGTATATACTACACAACGCTATAGGAAATCATATGAAAAGTTTCTTAACTAGTTAGCACTCAAGTGAATACATATTATCAGAATGCATGAAAAGAAACTTGAGGAAAGTAAAAAACCAATGAAAGTACACTATATCAGGAAACCAGATATGTCAAATCAACTCCATCCTCTACTAACACTTTTAAAAGGTTGGATGTGGCAAAATCAGAAGTATGTGCCTCATAATCACAATCAAGAATAATTTTGACTGCAGAAATATCATGGGAGGAGCAATATACAGAGAGTTTAATTATGTTCCAATTCCTTATGTTCATTAAAGCTTGTACCTCATTAAGGAAACCCTTGCGATGAACATTCTCAGATGATGAGTAAAGTTTCTTGACTGCTATTACATTGTTACTTTGTAGTTTCTAGATTGGCTTCATACACCTTCCAGTTTTTTCAAACTTTGAATTTCATATAGTATCTCTGCAGTGGACAAATTCTAAGATAAATCAAATTTCGCAAGTTAACCTACTCACCAGAATTTGGAAACTTAACTCAACTACAAAGGCTTCATCATTTTTCAAATCATTTGGTTCTTGGGATCCCGAAAGGAGTTCGGGAAGATGAAAAGTGTATTGTATTTTAAGTCATTAGTCACACACCTAAGACTTGAATCTTAGTAACAGAAGGATCCTTTGAAAAGCCGATCTGATATTGGTAGTTAACTAACCAACTTGATTTATGAGACAATTTGCTTACCGAAAGATACCATCTGAAGTTCAAAGTTTGCAAAAATTGGACTTTTCTCGTAATAGACTATTTCGAACAAATCAAGTTCTGCTTGCGCTAACATTGTGAATTGGTTCATTCCAGGGCCCAGGCCATCCCGATTTGTGGGAAAATGTTTCGAGAAACTTTGTGTAAACCATTGACAATTATTTCTCCATAACAACTTTTGATGGAAGAGAATTTATGATGAAATAGCCAAGGCAACTTTTGAAATCCTTACTCTATAAGGACGGGAGGAGAACCCAGGGGATATGAACCTGCGATGTGTACCCTAATGTAGCAATCCCGGTGGAGGTGAACCCTAATCGGAGAAATCAAATAGGAGATGAACACTAATCGCAGGAATCAGGGGATGGGGCGTTTAGGAAGAAATCCTCACCGTGAAAATGGGTCGTTCCTGGAAGGAGATCGTCGTATGGGGAGGGAACGTTGCGATGAAGAAGGTCGCTGAGAGGGAGGCACCATCGTTTCTTTTGCCGGTGAGAGAGAGAGAGAGGAACGGCTGGAGGGCAGAGGAGGTAATGGTGGATAAGATGATTGCTATTTTCCTGAGGAGGTAACGGTGATCCACAGCGCCACACAAACAGTCCTTCCGATCTACAGCCAATTTGTACCTTGGCCATGCATCTAATTACCGTGGCTATCGATGCTTGGACTATCTTACTTAAAAATTCCTAATCTCTCATCACATTGTCTTTGGTGAGGAACACTTTTCTTACAAAGATTTACACACCTCTTCTACCTCGGTTGACTATGACTCGTTCATCCTTGATGACTCCATATTATCTCTCCTCGTCCTTCATATTGAACTCGTTGTTGCATTTGTCCCTAGGACCACCTCATCCACTGCTGAAACGGTGACACCCCGAGGTTTTCCTCTTTCTTGGGTTTGCAGGCATCTTCGTCTACCTTACACTCTCCCTCTACCATAGCTAAACCAGATCCACCCTATAAATGTTGAAAGTATAGAAACAGATTATTGAGTAATTCATCTTATTCCGTTTAATATGGAATGCTTACATAAATACAAAGTGATTTACACTTTACAGAAATAAAGTTCAGACAATAAAAATAAGTGGGAAACACAAGGAATCAAATGTTGGATCTGAGTTGAGGGGATGATGACACCTGACCCTACATTTAAACAACTATTTCTTTTAACACTCCCCCTCACGTTGAATAGTGAGATTCCCAAAATTAAACTTGACTAAACAGTTGTTAAGAATTTTTCCATTTACAGCTTTTGTCAGAATGTCGGCTATCTGTTCTTCTGATCGGACGAATGGTAGTTCAATGATTCGAGCTTCTAGTTTTTATTTGATGAAATGTCTGTCAACTTCCACATGTTTTGTTCGGTCATGTTGAACAGGATTTTCTGATATTTGAATAGCAGCTTTATTGTCACACATAATTTTACTTGTTTCTTTACGGAAAAGACCAACTTCAGTGAGAAGTTTTCGTATCCATAAGGCTTCTGCGACTCCTCGTGCTATTCCCCTGAACTCTGCTTCAGCACTCGAAAGAGATACCACCTTTTGTTTCTTACTTCTCCACGTGACTAGATTTCCTCCAACTAGGGTGAAATACCCCGAGGTTGATCTTCGATTTCCTTTGTCTCCTGCCCAATCTGCATCAGTATAGATCTGAGTTTTTAGATGCCCGTTTGCTTTAAACAACACTCCATGTCCTACTGTTCCTTTGAGATATCTAATAATTCTCCATACTGCCTCCATATGAGAAACCTATGGTTGGTGCATAAATTGACTAACTACTCCTACCGCATATGAAATATCTGGACGGGTATGTGAGAGATATATCAATTTTCCCACAATTTGTTGGTATCTTTCCTTATCTGTTGATTTTGCCTTGTTGTCAATATATAACTTTTGGTTTGTTATCATGGGAGTTTCTGCGGGTTTGCAATCAATCATTCCAGTTTCTGCTAATAGATCTTGAACATATTTCTTCTGGCAGATGAAAATCCCTTGTGTTGATCTTAAAACTTCTATTCCAAGAAAGTACTTGAGTCGGCCTAGATCTTTCATCTCGAACTCTTGAAATAGGTTTTTTCTTAGTTTCGCCATTTCTTCTTCATCATTTCCTGTAATTATCATATCATCAACATAGATAATTAAACATGTTATATGTTCGTTTCTCCTTTTAAGGAACAAAGTATGATCAGAGTTGCTTTGCTTAAAACCGTATCTTCTCATTGCTAAGGTAAATCTACCAAACCAAGCTCGAGGAGATTGCTTCAATCCATAGAGAGATCTCTTAAGGCGACAAACATCACCTGGTTTAAAGTTCTTCGTGAAACCAGGAGGTGATTCCATATAAACTTCTTCTTTTAGTTCTCCATGTAAAAAAGCATTTTTTACGTCAAATTGATGTAGCGGCCATCCTTCATTTGCGGCTATGGAAAAGAGAACTCTAATAGTATCAATCTTTGCAACTGGGGAGAAGGTCTCAGTGTAATCAATTCCATAGGTTTGAGTATAGCCTTTAGCTACCAACCTTGCTTTGTATCTTTCAATAGTACCATCAATTTTATGTTTTATTGTAAAGACCCATCGACATCCTACTGGTTTTTTTTCGTTTGGAATAACACATTTTTTCCATGTGTCATTTTTGACTAAGGCTTCTATTTCGGTTTCCATTGCGTTTCTCCAGTTCTTCATTTGTAAGGCTTGCTCCACGGTAGTTGGAATTTCGTCAGAGTATATTGCAGCATTGAAGGCCCTAGCTTCTTGAGTCAAGTTTTCTTTAGCCATATTTGCCATCGGATATCTAGAACTTCGAGATTCTCTTTCTGGGGAATATCTCTTTGGTGGAATTCCTCTGTTAGTTCTTGGAGGTAACGTATATCTTTCTGTTGGTTGTTCCTGTATTAGTTCTTCTTGTTCTATTGTAGTTTCATGATCAGGGGTAACAAGTTCAACATGTTCAGAAGACTCAGGAATATGAGGAGACTGAGTATTACTTACCTCGGATGTCAGGTTGGGAGATTGATCTGGGATGGCACTAGAAATAGGATTTGTATATTGTGTAGACGATTCAGATGATTCTTCTGTTGTTGTTGCCTGTGCATACTCTAACCAACTTAGTGGATCTGAACACTCTATCTCCCCCTGACCACTATGTTGGGATGCATAATAGTATTCTGTTTCAAGAAAATCACAGTTCATAGTGGTGAACATGTGACGAGTCTTGGGATTATAACATCTGTATCCTTTTTGATTCATTCCATATCCGACGAATACACATTTTTCGGCACATGGTTCGAGTTTATTTCGATTTGACTTTGGGATATGAACGAAGGTAGTACATCCAAAGATTTTGGGTTCTAGCATAAGAAGTGAAGGTATTTTGACAAAATCTGATAGGGTTTGTAGCGGAGTTTTAAATTTTAGAGTATGGGTTGGGAGTCGGTTTATAAGGTATGTGGCTGTGGCAAGAGCTTCAGGCCAAAACAATTTTGGAACTTTTGATTCGATTAATAGAGCTCTGGTTATTTCTAACAAAAAACGATTTTTTCTCTCGGCAACACCATTTTGTTCTGGGGTATGTGGACAGGTAGTTTGATGAATTATTCCTTTTGATTGAAAAAATTGTTGCATAGAAGTGTTAATGAATTCTCCTCCATTGTCAGATCGAAAAATCTGGATATTTTTTTGAAATTAGGTTTGGATCATGGTATGAAACATAACAAATTTGTCAAGAACTTCAGATTTATTTTTTAAGAAATAAATCCATGTCATACGAGTGCAGTCATCTACAAACAACACAAAGAAACGAAGGTTTTGTCCTCCGATGATTGGTGATGGCCCCCATACATCAGAATGAATTAATGAGAAAGGAACATCAACCCTGGTATTATTTGGTTTGAATGTTTGTCTATGACTTTTAGCTAACACACATGTTTCACACAACGATAAATTTTTTGAAGGAAATAACTTAGGAAATAGAGTATGTAAGTAACCCGTAGAAGGATGACCCAATCTTCTATGCCATAACCAGGCTTCTCTTTCTGTGGTTCCATGAGCCATCATCACAGTACCATTTTGAGTCACCTCATCCACATAATACAATCCTTGTTTCTCTCAGTGCCACGCCCAATGATCGTCCCCGTCCTGATATCCTGTAGAATGCAAAAGGTTGGATGCATTAGAACTGAGCAGTTTAGTTCTTTTGTAACATGACTTATTGATAACAGGTTTTGAGACAGAGAAGGAACATATAGGCAATTAGAAAGTTTTAACGTAGGAGAAAACTCAATTGTTCCTCCTTGTTTAACTTCCATTTTTCCACCATTTGCAGTTTGTATCTGTGCTTTCCGAGGTTTGGATAGCGAAATAAGATCTGATATTTCATAAGTCATGGTGTCGGTTGCCCCGCTGTCGAGTATCCAAGTTTTATCTTTTAAATTATCAAAAGAAAAAACTATATTTGCATTCCCTCCATTTTGTGTGTCTTTTTTGCAATTTTTTAGACTTTTCTTTATATAGGGAATGAATGAATAAAATTCAGGGATCATTTCTGCCATTTCTTTTTTTTCAAGGTGAAAATCAATCTTTAAAGAATTAGGGTTAAAACACGGGAACTCCTCATTCCCGTTACCTGCGGCTGTGAAAGAAAATTTGGTTGATCCTGTATCCTCTCTTGATCCCTCATTTACGCCTCCAACCCCATCGGATCCAACGATCCCGTCGTCGGCGCTGATTTCGGAGGTTTGTCCGGCCGGAATATACATTTGTTTTGTTGGAATCGTGCCACCCGCGCCGGATCTGTTCCCATCTATGCCAGATCGATTTCCACATGCGTCTACGCCGGATTTGAAGCTATCGTCGCCGTTCTGAGCGGCGCTTCTGTTGTTCACGGCGGCGGAGCAAGTTGTTCGGTTGGGAGCATTCGATCTTGATGGCGGAGATGAGGATCGGAGCCGATGAAGTGGGTCGGAGATATCCCGAGGTTGATGAAGTGGATCGGAACCGATGATTCGGGTTGAGGGGTAGATATGGGTCTTTGATGTGGGTCGGCTTCCGGCTGTTATACCGGCAAAACCAACATAGCCGATGTCTTCGTCACCGTTAATGGTGTCGCTGTTTTTGGCCACAGCAATGGAAGCTTTACCTCTTCCCCCTCTATCTTGTCCCGTGGGAGTTTTGCCCTTTTTGTTCCTGTCGATCCACCACTCGGGGTACCCAACAAGTTTGAAACATTGCTCCTTGGTATGTTTCATCATCCCGCAGTGCTCACATTTTAAGTGTGTTTTATCTTCTTTGGGAAATTTGTTGTCTTTTGAAAGATATTCCGGTCGACGGTTACCTTTTGAGATAAATCCAACTCCATGTGAATCGGAGGTAAATAATCCCATTGCTAAACCTTGGGGTTCATTTGAAACGGTTCCCAAAATATTTTGGTGAGCCGCTTCTTTTCGGACAGCAGCGTAAGCCGCTTCGGCGGTTGGTAATGGATCCCATCGGAGTATATCTCTTTTTACAGAATCATATTTTCGATCAATGGCATTTAAAAATTGAAAAAGTTTTTGGTCAGACCTGATTCGAGTGTAAGTTTGAATGTCTGCTGGACATTTCATGGGATTTGGGTCGATTCTTTCGATTTCTCCCCATATTCCTTGTAAATTGATCGAGAAGTCTTCAAGTGAAGCACTATTTTGTTTAATTTCATTTGCTTTAACATGGAGATTGAAAGTTTGTAACTTATCTTTCCTGCTGCTGTAAGTGACCACCAAGGCATCCCAGAGTGACTTTGCTGTGGGGTACTCGGTCAGGTTGCTTGCAAGTACTGGTTCTATGTTTTGTATTAGCCATGAAAACATGACTAGATCATCTTGTTCCCACTGCTCGAATTTTTCATCATTTTGATCTGGAGGATTTGAAGTTAAGTGGGATAAGAGGGTCTTTGATTTTCCGCCTATGGCAACCCGAATCATCCGGGTCCATAGAGCGTAATTTTGGCTATTGAGTTTGAGGTTGATTTGTAGGCTGTCGGATAATTTGGGATTTTGTGGTTGGGAACTTCTGATCAGATTTGCTAGTTGTATAGCTAGATCTGTATTTGAATTATCACCTGACATTTTTTGGTAGGTGATGAGTTGGTTGTGGATCTTAACACCGCTCTGATACCATGTTGAAAGTATAGACACAGATTATTGAGTAATTCATCTTATTTCGTTCAATATGGAATGCTTACATAAATACAAAGTGATTTACACTTTACAGAAATAAAGTTCAGACAATAAAAATAAGTGGGAAACACAAGGAATCAAATGTTGGATCCGAGTTGAGGGGATGATGACACCTGACCCTACATTTAAACAACTATTTCTTTTAACAATAAAAGCTCTTATTCCTATCCCACCTACCGATAATCATATGGCCACGCAGTCACACCCTCAAATCGCGACAAATACTAAATTTATGTACTACGACAAGCATGTCCCCAGTTCCTTAATATCCCGCTCAGGAACTATGTGATTCCAACTAGAAAGCTACTATGGATGCTGATTACTGCTCTTTACACCAATCACACTTGGGATCTTGTTCCTTGGCCTCCTAACACCAACATTGTGGCTCTTCCAACACAAGTTTTATAGTGATGGTAACCTCTATCGCTATAAAGGTTGACTCGTAGCCCCAAGCTCAACAGCCCAGTGTTTTTTTTTTCTAACGACACTTTAGTCCTAACATCATACATAAACTTATGTGAAAAATTCCTTCCTTTACGATGATCTCAATGAGGTTATGCATATGAAATAACCTGGTTATTGCTCCTGAGATGCCTAACCATGCTTTTCGGCTATGCAAGGCCTTATATGGTCAGGTCTCTCACACCTAGTATCAATATTTTGTTGTTTATATTGCTTCTTTAGGATTCAGAAACAGTCGAAAAAAAAATTCTTGCTGCTTCTACATTTCTTCACGATTTCTACTATACAATTCTTTTTGTAGTGTAAATGTTAGATGCATTTTATGCATCTTTTCTAGGCCGTTTTTATCCTTGTTTTATTTTGCTTTTATAGTGTTTTCATGCATATTCGTATAATTTCCGGGAACAAAAGATATTACATATATTTGTGTTGAATTTCTGGTGGAGATGAACATTTGGAGCGGATTGGAGATTGGAATGAAACTTGGAGACTTGGAGCACGGAACGAGGAATGGAAGCTTGGAATGCATCTTGGAATGGAGCTTGGATGAAGCAAGGAGCTTGGAGCATAGTATGGAAGCTTGTGGAGTTAAGAAATTGAAGAAAAATGAAGCTACAGACCCACACGGGTCGTGTGACCTAACACGGGTCGTGTGACCCCTCCAAAAGGCTGCCAAATATGTGAAACACCCTCACACGGGTCGTGTTACCCTACACGGGTCGTGTAAGCTGTAGCCTAAAACAAAACAGTCGACTTGATCCAGACCTACACGACCCGTGTGACCCTACACGGGCCGTGTGGCGCGCGAAACTGATTTCAAATTGCAGTTTTCCTGCACGGTTTTAAGGGTTGTTTTGGGTCATTTTGAGGGGGAACCACTTTTGCAAGAAGAGACTACGAAATTCTGGAAGAATTATTGATCAAAAACACTTGGAAATCTTTATTTTAGTGTTGAACACTTGTTTGTAAGTACAATTTAGTATCGTTTATTGCTTTTTATCAAGAGATTTAGCCATATTATGTGTGGCTAGATCTCATCTTAATTCCGGTTCTGTAGACACATGATTTGGCACCAATCATTTGACTATTGTTGTGTTCTTTATCTAGTATTTTGAATTTATACATCAAAGTTCCATTTGATTCTCATGTTGGTTCATGTTGGCCACTAAAATTGATGTGTTTATCAAATTTGTTATTTCATTCTTGAAATCCGTAATTGTTTCATAATGAATGTTTGTAACAACACCGAGTTGATCTTTGTTGGATGAATTCGCGTGTAATTCAAAATACACATTTTTACATTTCCGAGCACAAGAGAAATATTGAATGTTAATTGGTTTGTTCAAATGAATCTTTACTCATTTTCCTTGATATAAATTCAAGAGCTTGTTTGGTTCATATTAAAGGAAAATTGGATTACTTCAAAGAGCATATTTTGAGTAATTACTTAAATGAACTAAAGTGTTGGAGCTTGTTAACACTTTACAACCAATTTTAGATGAAGTTGACATAATCTCTAGCCTACAATGATTGCCTTAATCGAATGTGTTGAATGGAATCGGAATCCATTTATTAAATTGCATTTCAATCAATTTCATGTTTAGTCATTTATTTTAAATTTCCAAAAACCCCCCTGTTACTCGTATCTTATGTGAACAATCGGTGTAAAGTTTTGTCCCTTGTCCCTGTGGATCGACCCCTGCTTATCTTATACTATTTTATAGTGAATTGAGCAGTGTGAATCTTAGTCTTGATCATTTTTATCTTAATTCATTTGTTGAGTTCGACGCCTCAACAGTAAACCACAAAGGCTTCAACCAAGTATGTCGGGCAATTAAGCCCAACCTCCTAGCACGAATAAAGGTGGCAAAACCTGACACGACACGACAACTCGACACGAACTCGACACGAAATAAACGGGTTTGGGTAAGAGATTTCAACCCGTTTAATTAAACGGGTTGACACGACACGACACGATAATTAAACGGGTAAGGTCGGGGTCGAAACTTTCAACTCGAAAATGACCCGTTTATTTATATTCAAGTATTTTTTTATTCTTATATAAATTGGACATGTCAAAAACCAATACCATATTTAAAAGAAAAACTTCTGATTGACGTGTTTTATAATATGGAAGTCGCTTAGCCACCTAGGTCATGAATTCATTTTCACTTTTCTACTTTCTCACTCATACTCCACAGTTTCATTCGGTCTCTCTCACCTCCATGCAACCTCGTCATTTATCTCCTGGACTCCTAATCTTTTAACATTGCTCTATAAACTTAGTGTGAATGCTTCTACTACTACTTTTTCATGTTTTCCTTTTCGCCTAAAACTCATATTCTTTCAACATACTTAGTGTTTCAACTCAAAAAGTGACATGATATATTTACAAGGACTAAACCTCAAACCCGAAACTCGACAAGAAAATAAACGGGTTGACATGACATGACACGATTATTAAACGGGTTGGGTTAGGGCCGAGTACTTTCAACCCGTTTAATGTTTTGACACGACACGAAATCGACACGACACGACACGTTTGCCAGGTCTAGCCACGAAGGACGTTATAATTTGGACAGTTGAGTCCAATCTCCTAGCAACAAAGGCCGTATAACATGGACACTTGAGTCCAATTTCCTAACCACAAAGGCCGTATAATTTGGACACTTGAGTCCAATCTCCTAGCCACAAAGGCCGTATAAACCATATAGGTTTCTACAATATAGACCAGGTAATTAACCCAAATCCTCGGCTACTAAAGCCAATATGTGAAATCACTTCTATTGATAAGGATTCAATTAATACGTATCACACAAGATATAGTATATATTACTCACCTGGTTTGAAGTTCTGTATAATCCTAGCTAATACAACCGGTAGGTACAAAGTGATTCTTTAACACTTTCCAACACCTACACCACCACACATATACCACATATAGGTAAATACCTTGTGATTACCCAACCATACCTTGGAACTAGCTCATCATAGTTAGGGTTTGGGATCATAACCCTTCCATACACCTAATTCAAGTGCCACAAGCACCATTCCTTGTTAATTACAGTTGGTTCACTAGCACCATTCCTAATTCAAGTGCCACAAGCACCATTCAAGTGCCACAAGCACCTGAAGTTAACCCAATTCAAGCAATTCAATCATTCAATTTGAGCTAGAACAAGTGATCTTACCTTTAAGAAGCAAGATATCGATTACTACTTGAATTCCTCGAGTTCTAGCCTTCTAATTCGACTTCTGGGGCTTTGGGGGTGTTTTCTAGGGTTTTGATAGTGTTTTTCGTAGATAAAGCTTTCCCCAAATGAAAGGAAAACGCAACATAGAAAGAAGACCCTGCGACATTAGCATCGCTAATCTCATAGTTAGCGATGCTAACTATGGCTACACGACCCGTGTTCCCTGAAACGACCCGTGTGAAGCCACCGCATTCCCCCCCCCCCCCCATCACTCTCTACACGAACCGTGTAGGTCAAAAACAGTCTCGGACAGGTTTTCTAAGCCTTTTTACTCTACCTGTGTGACTCCACACGACCCGTGTAGCCCTTTTTGGCATTTTTCTAAGCCTTCTGACTTGGGATCTTTTTCCTTCTTCTCGGGATTATTTCTACTTGTACCTCCTCTGGTTTATTCCTCTCTTAGTCCTTATTTGCTCAAGAGATTCTTGCACGTGCCAACATGGTTACATGCAACCTTCCCTGTAGAGTGTAAGCCTAAGCTCTCCTCTGAAGGCAAGCCTATTTCAGATACGAGCCTATATCAGAGTATAGGTAGAGTATATGTAGGGCCTTGTAATATCTTACATTTACTTGTTCTGGTAGTGCATATGCAGCTCAATAGGTCTTCATCTACATGCATGACCCATATCATCCGCACTTTCTTTCCGTGAAAGCGCATCCTTCATTATCTTCAAGGCATTTTTACGCATGGCCTTTAGATTCGATGATTGCATGTTGATTATTTGGTTTCTCACTCTCAGACACACCGATGCTCTTTCAGGTTTTGTGTCTATCTTGGTGACAATCTTATCTCGTGGTCCTTTAAACGTCAGCATGTTGTCATCGGTCTAATATTAAAGCTTACTAGGGGTGGCTAAAGTTCTGGCTGAAGCTGTTTGGCTTCAAAAACTTATTCTCAAGTTATGTTTTCCTTTATCCCTGTTACAGTTATTTTTTATGACAATGTTGTATTTTTTATGACAATTTGTAAGCCCCTTGCTCCAACCGAGCGGTGTTTTAAATGTTACCTAATTGTATAGCTTACTTTGGTCACTTTTTATAATATAGGTTCTTTTTGTAATCTTTGTATCTATTGGTTCTAATGCAATGCCAACACAAAGGGTTTCCACTTTCCACGATATCAAACGCATAGACATTGAAGACATAGGTAATAGTTGAACATTCTTGCTTTCTTTTAAATTAAACATCATAACTTTACATAACTACCTAGATTTCTGCTCCCTCGTTCTTTGTAATCGAATAAACTTTGAGCATGTGACATTAGCTGAATGTTCGAGAAGTAATGGACCCTCACTTTGAGCTCTACTTTGTTCTAGGTTTTGCCGCCACCAATTAATTGCCCAAGAAACCTTGATTTTCGATTTGCGTCCAAATGCGATTTTCGAAGGTATAGGCGTATAACAACCGGTACCAAAACGGTGATGATCAGTGATCACCATGGCTCCAAATCAAACTTACTTGCTGTCGCACACCTAAGCGCCACCACCACCCGGTTCCCGTCCAGATCACAGTTAAAAAAATTAAAAATGATTCATACATTATTGTGGAAGATGGGATATGGCCTTGTCCCTTGTCTCGGTATTATTCTCTTTTATATCTAAAATTTAGTATTCTTCAAGATTTAATTATAAAGAATTTTGTATTTATTGACTATTGTTAAAGATAATTTTCAATTAGTAAGATATGTTGATATCGATTGTGTAGAACTCTATTGGTATTTTTATTCGAATATTTATTTATTTGAAATGGACTTTAGAAAAAGATACCAATGTATACAATTGATTTACCTATCCTATTTCTTACTAATTATACCAAGCACATACGAAAATTTGCTGCTAAGTTTTATCCAAAGATACGAACGGATCAAAATTCATTGCTAAGCGACACACGGTTTTAGACGGGCGACTTCTAGAAGAATAGCAATTTTCATCTACTTTTTTGTTTATCTCTACATAATGCTATAAGAAAACATATGAAACCTTGCTTAACAGAAGGCATTTATTTGAGTTTATTTGAGTAAATATGCATGATGCATCACAAGAAACTTCAGAAAAGTAAAACATTGAAAGTACATTATATCAGGCAACCAGAGATGGCAATTTAAAGTTGATCCTCCAGTAACAGACTTGAAACTTGGCGCATTGTTGGCCTTGCATGTGGGTTCGAGTTCAAACATGCTCTTGAGAGACACAGAACTGTCCTGACTTGTTTCTCTACTTGTGATGATGGAGGCAGTATCCGATGATCTCCAACATTTGCTGGCAATAGATAATCAATAGGCAATGTTGATAAAGATGTTATGAATTCTCCAGGATGCTTTCCCATAATCACTTCAAGTGCAACAACTCCAAAGCTATACACATCGCATTTCTCAGTGGCCACCATCGTATAAGCAAGTTCTACATCGAAAAAAGCAAGAGATGAAAACCAAAAAGTTATCTCAATCCCACAAGACTCTAACATAGATGCACATATATACACAAATGCATACATACACACACATGTCTGTGTTGTGTAACTTAAAAAAAATATAGAACAAACATTACAAATTACGTTACCTGGCGAGATATAACCATATGTGCCTGAAATTGCGGTCCAGTTGGACGAGTCTAGCTTTAAAAGCTTGGATGTGCCAAAATCAGAAATATGCGCCTCATAATCAGAATCCAGAAGGATGTTGGCTATGGAAATGTCTCTATGAATGATAGGAGGTGAACAATCATGATGCATATAAGCCAAACCATTAGCCACAGCCTTTACGATTTTCACTCTTGTGGACCAATCCAATTCTTTTGCTAAGATATCCGAACTTAAGATTGATCCAAGGCTTCCCTTTTCAAGGTACTCATAAATCAGAAATGAGTGACGAGCATGGGAGCAATAGCCATAGAGTTTCACTATGTTTCGATGCCTTATGTTTGTTAATGCTCGTACCTCATTAAGGAAACTCTTACGATCAACAATACCGGATGATGAGTGAAGTTTCTTGACAGCTACTACATTATTGGGTTGTAGCTTGGCTTTGTATACAATGTCATATCCTCCGGTCCCAATACAGTATGCATCATTGAAGTCATTTGTTGCCTTCAAGACTTCATCATACACTACTCTTCCATCAAAACTGGATATTGAGAAAAAATCATCACCTTCTTCGTCCAATGGTTCTTGTGGAGAAATTTGTTTTTGTCGTCGATAAGCTATGAGTCCACACATGAATAAACCAAGTAATAGTGCCCCGAAAAGAGGGAGCACAACTACAAGGATGAGCTTATGATGAAAAGGAGGATTTTTCTTCATCAAACTTTGACTTGGACAAGGCTTCAATCCAGTAACATTTCCACACAGACCTGGATTACCTTGGAATACTTCTATTGATGCGTTTACAAAGATTGCATAAGGGGGAACTGGACCTGTGAGCTCATTGTAAGACAAGTTGATATCAATCCCACTATGGAAATCTCTAAAAGCACCAGCAATAGAACCAGAGAGATTATTGTGAGAAAGATTCAAATGCAGCAAATTCTGCAAATCTTGTAGTTGAGATGGTATCTCTTCCGTGAGCAAATTATGAGATAAATCAAGATGTGTCAGCTGACTCAATTTACCTATCTCAGATGGGATTTTCTCACTGAGCATGTTATTACTAAGATTCAAGTAGTACATGTGTTCCCAGTGACCAATATTTCTTGGTATTGCCCCAATCAATCTATTTGAGGATAGATCGAGAGCGATAAGTTCACGCAGTGATCCAAGCTCTAAAGGTACAATACCTGAAAGTTGGTTCTCAGCCAAGGACAAATATAGCATACTTGTCATCTTCCCAATCTCTTTAGGGATCTCCCCAACAATATGATTTGAAGAAAGATCAAGCCTGTGTAGTTGAGTTGAATTTACAAGCTCTGGTGGAATGATACCACTGATGTTGTTAGACCCTATCCCCAAGGCTGTCAAATTCTTGCATTTACTCCAGTTTTCAGAAATCTGCCCATGAAACTTGTTGTGACTGAGATCAAGGTAATCTAAGCTTGGATAGACCCCAAAGCTATTCGCTATATCTCCGGTGAACTGATTGTGATCAAAGAAAGCCCTAAATAAGCTAGGACAGTTCCTTAAACTTCTTGGAATAGGACCAGTGAGCTGATTATCACTTAGTGATAAAAACGTAAGCTTCCCCCCATGGCACAAATCGTTTGGCAAATTTCCAGACAACTGATTTGTGTCCATTTCTAGTTCAAGCAAGTCCATACTTCCAAATCCTTGTGGTATATTCCCAGATAATCTATTCTCCCGAATGGACAGATATTGTAGGTTGCTCAGTTCTCCCAGTGATGAAGGAATAGGGCCACTTAGATTATTTTCACTCACCGCAAGATTAGTAAGAGACTTCAAATTCCCAAGTTCTGTAGGAATGGGACCGGAGAGTTGATTTTGGTACAAATGAAGAAGATTTAAAGATTTCAAATTACCCAATGATGAGGGAATTGAGCCAGATAGATTGTTGGCGAAAAGACTTAGGCCCTCAAGTGAGACCAAGTTTCCTATTTCTTGTGGGATCGAACCGTTTAGATTGTTTTGAAAAAGGTACAAGACAGTTAGCTTGCTCAGTTTTCCAATGCTAGGTGGAATGGGACCATGAAGAGAATTCTGAGATATGTAGACTTCCACAAGATTGACAAGTTGTCCAAACTCAGGAGGAATTTGACTCGAAAGTTCATTGTTATCAAGATAAAGATGAGTCAAGTTTTTCAAATTTCCCAATGATGGAGGTAACTCTCCTTGAAGAGAATTATCATACAATGCAAGCTCATAGAGAAAGGTTAGTTGACCAATCTCTTGTGGTATTGAACCAGTCAAGTTATTTTCAAAAAGGTGGAGGGTCTCTAGACCGGCTAACTTTCCTATCTCAGGTGGGATTACTCCAGAAAATCTATTCGCTGAAAAATCAAGATAGACAAGTTTGGACAGGAGTTGGATTTCTGGTGGGATTGGGCCAAAGAAGGTGTTTACACTGAGCTCAAAATGTGTAAGATTGTGTAGCAAAGAGAATGGAAATTCGTGAAGTGTACCGTTTAATCCAGATGACGTGAGGTTCAACCTGTGAATGCTCCCATCAGCATGGCAAACTACTCCTAACCAAGAAGTGCATGGAGCGGGTGTAGTTGAGTTCATAGGGAGCCATGAAGAAATCAAGGAGTTGTTTGGGATTTGAAGGCTTGCTTTCCATTTTAGAAGAGCATTGGCTTCCTCTAAAGAAGCAGAAGCGGATTTTGGTATGGGGGACAGCGTAATGATTAGTAGAGCTAGAGAGAAAAGTAAGAAATTTGAAGACATTTTTGCTTTGGTATGGTTTTTGAAAATTATGGTTTGTGTAGTCTAATTTATACTTGAACTATCCATATCTCTTTGTCTTTAATTTTATTTCTTTTAAATGGAAATTTTGACGAAGTCATATTATTCCATAAGAGTGACAGGTTCGTGAGAAACCAATTTCATAATTTTTTAGGAGTGTGTTGCACTTTGAGAAGTCATTCAAGTCAATGCCATGTTTTTCCACAAGAAGTGCATTACACTGTGAGAAGTAAACGCCGTATTTTTTTCACAAGTCTATTACACGTTCAAATCTATGCCTCATTACAATCTACGAAAAGACCTAAGGTTTTAAAAAACTTAATAATTGTTAGTTACCAAATTAACAACGGCATTAATTTAACAGCGCAATATAACTTTATTTGATTAGTTAGACATATTAATTAATTTATTTACGGTTAAATGGTTAATTCTAATATAAAGCTTTAATTTGAAAGCAAATGTACTGTCAAACAGATTCACTGTGAATTTGTTTGTAACTGGTCCTGAAAACAAACTTTGTCCAAACTTTTTTTGTTTCAAATGAAAGACAATATTAATTTCTAGAAAAACATAATATAACTTTGTAAATCGCAAACTCACAATAGAATTAATGACCATTTTCTCATGTTTCTTTTTTGTTTCCTGTTTTGAAAAAGGAAAATGTGGGTAATCTCAAATTTTCTCAAAAAGATTATGTATCTTTTACGCGAGATTAGTCAATGTCATATAGTATAGGATTGCATTCCTCGTGTCTTCGAAGAAAATAAACAACGGCTAGTCACCAAATCAAACTTGATATGGTGATGATGAATTCATAGATGCAATATAACTTCATTGGATTTATTTTCCAACTATTCTAATTAAAGCTTCAAATTGAGGGGAGATTTGTGTGTAATTAGCTTTGGAATTAAATGGGTTTTATTAAGTATTGTTTCAACATACATACTAAACTAACTTCTGAAAAGAAAAAATAGAATTTCACTTCAGTGACCGAAAACTTCGACCAAAAAGTTGCCATCATAAAATCATCATCAATGAAACTTTAAACCAAGACTTAGGGATGACAATGGAACATGTATTGTTGATTCCTGTCCCATACCCATTACAAGTGTCCCATACCCATTACAAAACCATATCTCAAACCCAGTCTTGTCCCTAATTGTATCTGGTTTGTAAATAATCGTCGGGTTTGCGGGTATACCCACAGGTATCAAATATCTCAACTTATGATCTTGATAGAGAAATTACCCATTTGAATTTTCATTATAAAACCCGATCACAATCTCATCCTGCATATTATGGTGTTAGAAATAGGTGTATATAATTTAACTAAAACAACGTGGCAATATTGCAATAATATATGCTTTGGAATTTAATGGGTTGGGCACTGTGAATAACATTACATCTGAATTGTACATTTTGTTATGGATTTTAAATTCAATGTCTTTAAGAATTGAGACCATACATAACCATATATTTATAATAAAATATTAATATAATAATGACAATATGAATTAGTAAACAACAAATCCAATAAAATAATTATGATAGACATTGACAAAATAACTTCTATGGAAGCATCATATAATTTTAATCGGTGATAAATCTAGGATTGAAATCCACAGGTATCAAATTCAAATATGTGAAAAAATTAATGGGTTAAAATTTGTTTTCTAATCCGGTCGGATCGTCAATGATACTTTGCAAGGCAAATACAATATTAACCTTAATACCAAAAACTAAACATAATTTAAAATATACTAATAGATGTCTTATAATTATTTATGATGAAGGTGAGTTGATGACCAAATATTATGTTATTTTGTTTTTCTAGGGTTGCAAGTCTTTTTCAATCTTTTATCTTTTAGCATTCTCACATATTATTTGTTCCTTGTTAATTTCTTGTATTTAACAAGTTTACGAACCAAATATAGATTAGGATATTTATAAAATGATTTTTTTCTGGGTAACTGTCTCCTAATATCCTAATAAATATGTATATATATATTATATCAAATTAATTTCTAAACAGGTCCATATAAATTTGGTATATATCATATAAAAAATTTCCCAGGCAAGGGGTGTCTCCCCATGACCATCCCATAGTTAAAAAAAATTAGAAAGATCTAATACCAAGTCTCACAACCATTTGCCCATTTACCTGTCGCAAAAGTTTCGAGTTCATTTTTGTTAGCGTACTTTTTCCATCCCAATAGACTCGATAAAACACTGAATATGAAAGGAACGAAGCGAAATAGAGTGTTTTACTTGAAGATTAATGTTTTTTTTTTGTTAACGACTCTGTTGGGCTGACGCTGATTAATATGATGATGGTCAAAGTCCATTCACAATGTCAACATTCTCAGAGTATGACTATCGGTGGCAGCTTGAAGACTTGTCTATTTTTGTATATTCCGTAATTGTAGAGATTAGATACTTATCATGTTTATAGTTGTAGTTATCTCTGATTTGTAGAGATACTTCATATACTTAGCAAATCCCTAGTTTAAATGTGTTTGCTAGGGTTCTTTGTACTGTTGATATACATTTTGTAGCATCTCTGTGCGAGATAATATATTGTTAATCAGGATAAGTTTCTGATCAATTCTGTGTGAATTTGTGTGTTATTGTGTGTTGATCCTGGTGTATTTATTGGTGTGTTTGTTCTAACAGACTCTTCTCTAAAATCTAATAAACCAATTGATTTGGTGTATCTTGCTATGTGTAGGAACAATGGTAAAGAATATGATTTAAAAGTTTGTTATTATTCTTCAGGTGCATTTCATCCGTCTTTGTTATCATTTATGAAGTGCTAGTCATATAGTTTAAAACTAATGCTATTTAGTTTTTGAAGATCCAACTTAAATCAAACTTATTATAACTAAATAAAACTTTAAAAGAAAATTATCATCATAGTGGTAGACACTCAATAAGATTTACATATGCTTGAAGAAATAGAAGTCAGAAGAACTTAGAAGCTTGTGTATCTATGACCTGAAGTAGCCTGAATCATCTCATCAGGGGTATTTATGTCTCTTGGGCTGTTAGTCGGTTAAGTACTAGTATAAATAGTTGTCCATATAGTTAGAAATAGTTATGCTAGTTGTGTTACAATGACATGCTTACTAAGGAGAGATTGGCTTCTCGAAAGCCGTGAGATGATAGTTGTGTATCTATGAACGGAAGTCTTCGAGTATGTTTTTTTTTGAAAAAGAGCTTTTTGGCGACTTATGTCTGCGGTCGGGCATACCTTCTCCCTGCAAATGTTTGTTTATTAGAAGACCGCAGACATAAAAACGTCTACGCATCCTCTTCTTGGAGAAGACATGGGTGGAAATCTTTTTGGGTCTTCTTAGATATGCAGACTTAAAAAACTCAAAAATATTATTATTATTATTTATTGACTTAATTTATAATCAATAAAATTTACTTCAATAATATTTAATAATTCAAAATTAAACATAAAACAAAATAATAGCCTAACCATATAATTTTTCTTTTTATAATATTGTATTTTATTTGCTTATTATTTTATTTTATCTTTTATTAAAACAAAAAACCAAGTGTTATATATATATATATATATATATATATATATATATATATATATATATATATATATATATATATATATATATAGGTAGGATAAATGAGAATGCTTAAAAGGTTAAGAATATGAGAAGAAATCTCAGCCTTTTATTTTTCAAGATCTAAGGTTGTTATTAAAAAGGAAAATATTTCAGTTTTTAAATTTAATAATAAAAATATTATGATTAAAATGTCGATAAGGGTACATCTGGAATTTAGTCTTCATTTGTTTCCTACAATTTAGCTCACGTAATTAATGGTTTCCACCTTTTTCGATTTGATTAATTGTTTTTGGAGATTCTTTTATTCAAAATATATTGTCAACCATTATAATCCCAATTTTAAAGGTTTGGTGATTTTATCCCGTTCGTAAACCCTAACATATTCAACAAACCAAATTTTCGGCAAGAACCGAACGGAGAAGAAGGAAGCCGTTCGAACATCAAGACTGGAAGTAGCGATTAGTCCAATTAATTTTGGATGAATGCCTCCATCCCCATCTCGATTCACTCTCGTTGATTGTTTTCGCCGTTTGTATACCCTTATAGGTCTGATTTGTATCTCACTTTACATCCCTTACCTTTCTCCCTCTAATCGGAATTGAAGGTCAATAGACATAGAGATGGCTGTTCTTTCTGGACAAAAGGGTGGAGGCATCCGCCTGTAAATAGTGTATTGGCGGTGGTGATGTAATGGTGACGGTGCATTCCGATTTCTGATTTCCAAACCATGCTCTTCAATTCATCTTTGGAATTTTCAACTCAAAATCCCATCAGGTATGTTTTTTTATTGTGAATCAATATTGATTTAATCTTTTATTGCCGAAGTTTTTGATTTAATGAAATCGATTTGCTAATGAGTTTTGATTTTAAATGTATATGTGTTTGTGATGTATATGTGTTTGTGATGTATATAAACTAATCCTGTTAGGAGGTACGTATCTTATCTGTAATTCTCTAGCCCCACAAAGGTAATTTTTAATTGTTTTCTTCTTAATTTATCACACACTCCATATAATCTTTGTGCAAAAGGGTTGGTCCACATAATCAAAAGCCCAATCTCACAAAAAGCAAACTTATTTATTGAAAATATTAATTGAATTCAACACTTCGTGTTATATATGCAGCAATATATACTACATAAACGATCATTTGGACAAGAGAACATGGACGTACATATTTGGAGCATGTTGTGCTACAACAGTAATCATGATTAAATCATCAGTAATCATTGATGATTATATAAAGTTCTAATCATAAACTTGATTTTGTAGGTATAATCATTTATAACTTAGTTCTAATCGATGATGAGAGGTGTTAATCATAGATGATTATAGCTATAATCATTGATGATTATAGTTATAATAGTCTAAATGATTAGAGTATCGGTTATAACTTAGGATATGTTTAATATGGTCATAATCATGTATGATTATAATTGCATAAATGATTAAAATATCAATTAAGTTATAATCATTTGTGATTATAACTGTTGATTGCTTTATCCTTGGCATAATCATTTTTTTATATCTTTGAACTTTATTTTGCAGGTGTGAATGCAAAAACAACAATGATCATATTCATAGGTGTCCAATCTTTGTTTTTTATGTGTGATGGTAGCAACAAGAATAACGATCAAGACTACAACATCGGTGTATTCATTTTATGGTTAAATGTGTATTTATTTAAGAACAATGATGTATTCACGAATTATTAAATATTTATTCGTTATATGATTAGATGTGTATTCACTTATGATTAGATGTATATTTACATATCATTGCATGTTTATTCATTGATGATTATAACAGAATTTTGTTCATTTTTATGTATATTTTATGCATTGATGATTACAACAGAATTTTGTATAATATCTATAAAAATACTGTTAAAAATTAAATCACTAAAATTATAAAAATATTTTTTTCTATTAGTTCATGATTGAAACCGTGAAAAAGAAAATCAAACTATTAAAATTTCGAATTCTGACAAAAGAATTGATAAAAATATTATTTTTAATATTCTATTAATTAAATAACAAAAAAAATCAATTAATTCCTTTATTTTAGGTAACAGCAATCATAATCTCTATAATCATGGAAACTGAATAAATTAATCTCATAATTATATGAAAACATAATTATTTAGGATTTTTAATTAATTAGACATATTGTTAAATTACTATAATATCCTTATAAAATTATTGGTCCGAATCCTTCTTGCATTCTCAACCTTTTAATCCTTCTCATTTTAACCTCTCCTTATATATATATATATATATATATATATATATATATATATATATATATATATATATATATATATATATATATATATATATATATATATATATATATATATATATATATATATATATACATACATACATACATACATATATATATATATATATATATATATATATATATATATATATATATATATATATATATATATATATATATATATATATATATATATATATTAGCAAGTTCCAGACTTTAAAAAACAATCTTTTTCTTGCAGACTACATATATTTGCTCCACATCTTCTTTTGCAGATGTAGTCGCAAACTGCAGACCTTTTACCTCTTCACAAACAAACATCACCTTGCTGTTAAAACTATTTTTTGTTCAATTTCTTCCAATTTATATCAATTTGGTTTAAAACAGTTAGATTATGTAGCCAAGATCGAACACAACAAGAATTGACAATTTGGAGGAGGAATTTCCAGTTTACAAATGGCACAATAAAATATGGAGAAATCGATCGCGAATTTAAAGAAATTGATCCAATTGTCGCACGATAAAGTTGGATCTGTTCCAATCGATTCAAGCTCTTCAAGAGAAATCTGATGCTCGATTTCAAGCGATTGAAGGTGCGCTCAAGCTATTACAAAGCAACTGACAATTCAGAACCAAAACTCAAAAGGATTGGGAAGGAAATCGGCAGGAAGATTCTGATCCTTTCACAATCATCGATTAATGTTGAAGAGGAGAACTCATACCTGGCTAAATCAAGTTCCAATATGAAATACGTTGCTATAGAATGTGATCAAAATCGATTTTTTGCAATTAAAAGTAGAAAATTAGAAATTCATGTATTTGATGGATCCAATCATGGATGGATCTTGAGAGTAGAAAGGTGTTTCAATCTTAATAGTTTAATAATGAAGAGAAGGCTGAAGTAGCAGTAATCTCTTTTGAGGGTGACGCGATTAGATGGTATCAATAAGTGAATCGTAGAAGGCCGATTACAAGATGGGAGGAGATGAAATCGTTGATTCTAAGACAATTTAGGTCAACTACAGCCGGTTCTCTTTCTGATCAGTTCTTGGCACTGAAACAGGAAGGCTCTATCGCTGAGTATCGCACAAATAGTGTTTCATTGGCATCTTCTTTAGAAGGTATTTCTGATGAACTGTTCTTGAGTAAATTTATTAACGGGCTTCAACTAATATTAAAGTTGAATTGAGACTAGTATCCCCAATTAACCTTTCGGATGCAATAGAAATTTCTAGTAAGATAAAAGAAAAAAATAGAGTTTTGGGAACGAACAAAAGAGGAAGTTCATATTCTCATCAATTGGGGTGCATAATTTGGATACAAAGATTACAAATAACACTGCCAATAAAACCAATTCTTGGAAAGAAAATACTAGAAAATACTTTAGAAGACTTACTGCCCAAAAAATTAAGGTTTATTTCATTAAAAAACCCTATATTTTCAACTTTTTTCTGTTTAAACCTAAAACTTTATTTTTTTTTCAAAAAATACCTAAATTTTGGAGAAAATTTTTAATTTAGCCATTTTTACCGGTTTTACAGGTTATATATACTTTTTTTCTTCAGAAAAGTCCCTAACTTCTTTTCTTTTTTCCAAAAAAAACCCTGAATTTTCTTTTTCAGAAAACTTTTAAATTTAGCCTCGTAACCCGATCAGGGGTTTATCTGCAAGTTAAACGATTTTTCATTGATTTTTTCACAAAGAAAATGGTTTTTCTTTGTTTTTATAATTAACATAACTTTCATATACGATGTCCAAATTCTACGAACTTCATATCCTAAAAAAGTCGTAAATAATACTACAACTTTGTTTTACTGGCTTTTGTTTAAATATGTTCAGATCTTTCGCTACAGTCCTATAAACATTAGCATTAACCTATTTAGATAACTTTTTTTCGATTTTCGAACATTCATATCTTATTCATTATAACTCTAATTCATCTGAAACGTTTTCCTTGGTTTCTATTAATTCAAATAGTATAATTTTCATAATGATGAATTTTTCCCAATTCCTCATACGTTTGGAGTTCATATAAAGTTAAAAAAGAATCACCATAATTGGAGTTCATATAAAGAAACTATAAGACCAAACAAAGTGGTTAATCCGCACACCAGGGGCTCTAACATGGCCTCAAAAACCTGCACGGGTACACTGCCTCGGATGGGTGGGTGATCACGGGTTCCTCCCCATACGGATTCCTTAAACCGTACGGTTAAATTGTTTTTTTACACTTTACCCCCTTAACGACAAGCCACCACACTACATCATCAGACGCTCGTATCAATATAGATTTGAACGAGGGGGAGGCGGAAGAGGACAAGATTGAGTATTCTGATTTCGTCCATTCGATGGGGAGAGATGCGGCGAAATGGAAAAGAAAAGTAACTTCGCCTAGTGGGGCAGGGTCGCAAAAAAGCAACGACGAGACACTTATGTGGTTGGAGTTTGAACGATAGAATTTAAACCTCCACGAGCGGATCAAATTTTAAAAAAAATGCTTACGAAGACAGACAACGAGCCTGCCACGATCGACATCGAGCTCGCGAAAAGAAAAACAACGAATCCACGAACAAAAAACAACGACTAAAAGACATAAAGTTTTCGTTGTCGAGTCCGGAGGAGGGTCTCGAGGGGGGAAGCACTCGAGATGGTTTTAAAATACAAAACCGATATCATAAAAAAAATATCGGTCGTAGTTTCGTTCTTTTTACGTTTGTGGTTTGTCATTTTTAGTTGTTTTTTTTAATTTGTAGTTTATTTTTTTAATTTACATTTGTAATTTTATTTTCTTAATTAATAAAGTATTTTATTTTAATCTAATTATATTTAATGTAATTAGTTTTTCAAATTTAGTTATATTTAGTTATATTTATGCTCATTTTTAAGAGACTATAGCGAAATATATAAAGTTGGAAGAATTAAGACATCGTATATGAAAGATATGTCAATTACAAAAACGAAGAAAAATCATTTTCTTTGTAAAAAGGTCCCTGAAAAATCGTTTAACTTGCGGATAAACCCCTGACCAGGTTAATGGGCTAAATTAAAAAGTTTTCTGAAAAAGAAAATTGAGGGTTTTTTCGGAAAAAAGAAAAAAAATTAGGGTCTTTTATGAAGAAAAAAAAGTATATATAACCTGTAAAATCGGGGTAAAGCGGCTAAATTAAAAAGTTTCTTCAAAATTTAGGTATTTTCTTTAAAAAAATAAAGTTTTAAGGTTAAACACAAAAAAGTTGAAAATATAGGGCTTTTTATGAAATAAATCCCAAAAATTACAAGATAAAAGGGATCTTGGACTTTGTTATAGATGTGATGATAAGTTTGGTTCGGGTCTTTTGTGTAAATGTACGGAATTAGTAGTAATTGTGGTTCAAAATGAAGTTAAACAAGAAGAGAAAGAGGTAGAAGAAGTGGAAATTAAAGCTCAAACCTTAGAAGTGGGAAATATAGAAATCCATCTAAACTTGGTTGTGGGATTTGCGAACCCGAAAACAAAACGATGAAACTTGAAGGGGCAATTGGTAAAAACAAAGTGATAGTTTGCATTGATTATGGTGCCACTCATAACTTTATATCTAAGGACATTATGCATCTATTACATATTCCAATGGATAAAACGGAAGATTATAGTATTATAATGGGGACTTGCATTGCAGTCATATGTGAAGGATTTTGTAGATTGGTCAACCTTATCTTGCAAAGCATAAATATAATAGAGGAACTTTTACTCCTTGGCAATTCGAACATCATCCTTGGCATACAATGGCTTGAAACTTTGGGGACGACTCATCACATTGGAAACCTCAAACTATGAAGTTTCAAGTGGTGGATCAAATGGCGATTCTTCAAGGTGACCCATCTTTGGGAAATATGAAAGTATCGCTTAAATCTATGAGTCAATTAATCCAAAAAGAAGGTCATGGTGTGTGGGTTGAATTGGGAGAATTGAACACTTTAGGATAAATTCGAGCATTCAAGATAAATGGAAAGTTTTATACAAGTATAAAGTCGTTTTCAACATGCCTAAGGGACTCCCACATATTCGCGATTTTAAGCATAGTATGGTGTTGAAAGAAGGAAGTAGACCTGTTATGTCATATGTGAGACCTTACCAATACCCATATTATCAAAAAGATGATATCGAGAAACTAATCAAGAAAATGTTGAAAACCGACATCATTTAACCTAGTAAAAGTCTCTTTTCTAACATGGTTCTATTAGTGAAGAAAAAAGATGAAAGTTGTCGTTTTTGCATTGATTATCGAGCACTTAACAAGAATATCGTTTTGGATAAATTTTCAATACTAGTTACTTATGAATTTATTGATGAACTTCATGGGGCGAAATATTTTTCAGTATTAGATCTCAAATCCAGGTATCATCAAATAAGAATGACTGAAAATGAAGTGTCAAATACTGCTTTCTGCACTCACACGAATGACATTACGAATTTCTCATAATGTCATTTGGATTAGTTAATGCCCTGAAATCCTTCTAAGGTCCATGAACAATGTATTCAAGCCATTCTTACGAAAGTTCATTCTCGCTTTTTTATGACATATTGATTTATAGTAAAAAAAAATAGGAACACATGACTCAGTTGACTAAATTTTTTGAACATTTATCACGTCACAAATTATATGCAAATAAAAAATGTTAATTTGGGCACACAAAAAAAGATTTGGGATATTTGGGTCTTGTGATTTCCAATGAATGGGTAGAAATGGACAAAACCAAAGTGCAATCCATGATTGATTGGCCACAACCCAAAAACATTACTGATTTAAGAGGCTTTATCAGATTATCGTGTTACTACCGGAAATTTGTGAAAGATTATGGTAAAACTGAGGCTCATTTAGTCGGTTTTTCTTAAAAAGAACAAATTTTAATTGGATTGGAAAAATCTCAAGAACCCTTTGAACGACTTAAACAAGCGCTGATTAACGCTCCCGTTTTACGATTACCAAACTTTTCTCAAACAGTTGTTTTCGAGACGGATGCTTTCGGGTTTGATCTTGGTGTGGTTTTGATGCAAAAAGAACAACCTATTGCATATTTTAGTCAAAGGCTTGCTGAGACGGCAAGGCAAAAAACCCGTTTATGAAAAAGAATTGATAGCGAGGGTTTTAGCAATAAAAATGGCAGCCTTATTTACTTGGGCAAAAGTTGATTGTAAGATTTGATCAACAACGTTTGAAGTTTCTACGTGATTAAAGCGTCATAGAACCCGAGTACCAAAAGTGGGTGAGCAAACTTTTTTTGGGGCATGATTTTGAAATAGTTTACAAAATCAAGTCAAGAAACCGAGTGGTCGATGCGTTGTCAAGAATTAGAAATGACGTGGAATATGCGTTGGGGGGGGGGGGGGGGCTCTTGGCGTGATCGGGAAGTGTTAAAGGAACATATTCATAATGACGATTTGTTGAAGAAAATTACTCACAATCTATAACAAATAATCCATAATCATAAAGATTTCTCTTTACAACAAGATGTATTACTCTATAAAGATCGCTTATTGATTCCCAAGACGTGTTCATATCAAGAAATTTTTTATGAATTCCACGGTAGCCCAATTGGAGTGGAGGTCATGGTGGTGAAGATCGAACCAACCAAAGATTAGCATCAGAAATTTTTTGGATTGGTATTCGAAAACATGTAGCCAAAACGGTAGGACAATGTGAAGTTTGCAAAAGAAAAAAAAACATTTATCGGGATGGTACCGGGTCTTTTACAACGAATTCCCCTTTCGTCAAAGGTTTGGAAAGAGATATCTATGGTTTTCATAAATATGGTGGGTACTCTACAATTTTAGTTGTTGTGGATCGTTTATTAAGTATGCAAATTATATTGGCTTAAGTACTTCTTTACGAATCAATGGTGGTAGAGATGTTTACAAAATAAGTTATCTAGTTGCATGGAATTTCCTTGGTCAATAATTTCTTATCGAGATCGCATATTCCTAAGTGAACTTTGGAAAGAAATTTTCAAATTACAAGGAACAAAGTTAAATTTTAGCAACGCTTACCATCTTCAAAAAGAAGGTCAAACGAAAATGGTGAATAAATGGACTGAACAATATTTACGTTGCTTTGTTTTTGATAAACCCACGCAATGTTATAGATAGTTTGCATGGGCAGAATACTCTTACAACATGGTTTTTCATTCAAGTATCATGAATTCTCCTTTTAGGTTATTATATGGTCGTGAACCACCAACATTGTTACGATACAAACATCATTCGTCTAAATTGGAACAAATAGATCAAGATTTGATACAAAGGGGCAAAATTCTAGATGAAGCCAATATGCATTTGTTGAAAGCTCAAATGAAGGAAATTACAGAAAAGGAAGAATAGAATGAGTCTTCTAAAGTTTGAAAATATGTATTTTTGAAAATGAGACCATACCAACGTTGTTCATTTATTCATCACAATAAACCCAAGCTGGCCCACGTTACTATGAACCATACTTAATTCTAAAAAGTGGGTACAGTTGCTTATAAATTGAAATTTTCCCAACTTCGAAGAGCTATTAGAATACGTAAGGTGTTGTTTGTTTTTGAATAGGTAAATCTGCGTCTACGGATCACATCTACAGGAGAAGAGGTGGATCAAACATTTACAGTCTGCAACAAAAAAAACTGTTTTTCATTTGTTGAAAGCTCAAATGAAGGAAATTACAGAAAAGGAAGAATAGAATGAGTCTTCTAAAGTTTGAAAGTATGTATTTTTGAAAATGAGACCATACCAACGTTGTTCATTTATTCATCACAATAAACCCAAGCTGGCCCACGTTACTATGAACCATACTTAATTCTAAAAAGTGGGTACAGTTGCTTATAAATTGAAATTTTCCCAACTTCGAAGAGCTATTAGAATACATAAGGTGTTGTTTGTTTTTGAATAGGTAAATCTGCGTCTACGGATCACATCTACAGGAGAAGAGGTGGATCAAACATTTACAGTCTGCAACAAAAAAAAACTGTTTTTTTAAGTCTGCAGACCGTTAAAACAAACTAATTTTTTTAGAACTTATCATGTTACTTAATAATTATAACTTTTGGTCCAAAAAGTTTTGGATTAGCACCATGGGTCCAAAAAAAAATTTATTACGGTTTTGGTCCAGTTTTTTTTAAAAATACCTAAAAGACTGATTTGCCATTTTCTTTTGTTTTTCCATTTTTTTCATTAATTTTATGATTTCCTGTTTTGAAGAAAAAAATAAATCAAACCCTCTCTCTCACTCTCTCTCTCTCTCCCTCTCTCCTCCTCCTCCTCCTCCTCCGTTAACGCTGCATGTTTTAAGCAAATCAACCGTCGCCGTCCGGAGTTCCTCCTCCATCAGTCGTATCAGCCGAATCAACCTCCTTTTCCGTGTTTACTACGCCATCCGCACAGATCTGGACCAACAACGGTGCTTACTTTATGTTCTTTACGATTTTAATCATTGACTTTCTCATCCATTCATGAAAAACACCAACACCAACAGGTGATAAATCGAAGCTGGTTTCAAAGACGGACAAAGCCAACAAGGAAACAAAATGATCAGAAACACCAACAGCAGTCACGGACCTGTTTCTGTTTCTTCCTTCTGACCGAAGCCACCCCACCCCCTTCCCTTTTCTCCGGTCAACACCACCACCATCTCCGATCAACACTACCACCACCTTTGACAACCATCCGTAATCAGCATCCAACCAAACCAAAATCAAAAAGAAACAAATTGAAAAAAAAAAGGTTCCACAAATTGAAATCCCCAAACACCACAAAATCAGAAATCAGACACAAACCCTCTAGTGTGTCCCTTCTATCAGCCACCAAAAATCAAATTGAGAAAGAACGAGGTAAAAATCAAAAGTTGCAGGTCTGTGTGTAAACTGACCTCCGGTAGAAGCTCCGGCTTGTTTGCCTGAAAAACGCGATGGCTCCAACAGATCAAAAACTTCATCTTCTTCGAATTTGCCTTGAAGACCTACTAGTAAACTAGGGTTTTCTTGTTGTATTGCAACTTCACTCCTGGCTAAGCTAGGGTTCACACTCCGATTGAATCATTGAAAAACACCCCTCCTGAGAAACTCCAAGTGTCTCATAAGCAACACACAAACATTTGCCTGAATTACCATTGGACTTGCACTTGCAATCGACTGAAATTAGGGTTTTATCCTTCTCTCTCTCTTAGAATTCTTCTTCGCCACCACAAACTTCCTCTCCCCAATCTTGTTCTTAGGAAAAGGCGAAGAGATCTGACAAGGTTTCCTCTCCTGAACGTTAGGGTTTACATTCTTTGGTAGTTTTGACTTACTGCAAAGATTTGACTTCGACGGTGTCAGTGTCGCTGCTCCGGCGTTCTCGCCGTTCGGTTCAATCGGAAAATCAAAAGGAAACCGAGAAGGAAGTCGATGGGTGTAACAATCAGGAGAGAGAGAGTGTTTTATTTTCTTTTTTACTTTTATTAATAAATCAGAAAAAAAAATTAAAATAAATTTTGAAAAAATGGAAAAAGAAGAGAAAAGACCAAATCCATCTTTCTAGGTATTTTTTTTTTTAAATGGACCAAAACCACAATAAATTTCTTTTTTTGGACCCATGGTGGTAGTTCAAAACTTTTTGGACCAAAATAGCAATTTTCGACAAACCACATAGACCAAATTTGCAATTAACTCTTACAAAAATAAACTTCGGAAAAAGAGAACTTCACAAAAAAAATATTGAGATAAGAGATTGTAATTTCTTAAAGATGTTTGTAATAAAATAATTCTACAAAAAATTATTTCTCAAAATCCATTGAGTTATTTTAGGATAATTCAATAAAGAGCAGTCGTATGATATTAGTACAACAAATTTAAATATGAAATATTTGATTGTAGAAATAATAAAAAATACATTAGGTATTAATTTTGTCAAATTAAAAAAAACATTTAAGGAAATGCGTAAAAAGAAGACAAATTTAAAGTCTGCAGTTATCTAAAAAACAAACAGTCTGCAAACAAAACATCTGCCCACCTGCAGACAAAAGATGCCAAAATGATATATTTGGAAAAAAAAAAAAACACCTAATTCTTTCCCAATCATTCCAGCCCAACTCAGAAACTATGGAATTACAAGCTATTCCGATATCCGTCAAATGGGGAATGAGATTCCAACATAGTTTGAAGTTTTGGTCAAATGGGAAAATCTTTCTGATTTCGAGTCGTTTTGGGTGAATCTCGAAGCTTTGTTGCCTTCTTTTCCAGATAAAAACCTTGAGGACGAGGTTTCGGTTTTGGGGAGAGGTATTGGAAGAGTCCCAATGAGATTTACATATGCTAGAAGAAATAGAAGAACTTAGAAGCTTGTGTATCAGTGACAGGTAATATGTTTGTTACATCATAAGGGGTATTTTGTGTTTTGGGTTGTTAATCGGTTAAGTACTAGTATAAATGTTAGGAATCGGACAGGGTACACGCAGCGGAAATACTATATCACACACACAAAAACTCACGAAAATAAAGCAAGAAGAACACAAGGAATTTTACGTGGTTCGGATTCGGTGTCAATCCTACATCCACGGGCTACAACTAAATCTTATTTGAATGAGGAGATTACAAGAGATACACACTCAACTCTAACATGTGTTGTGTGTTGTGGTGCATCTAAAACTCAAATGGAGACCCCTATTTATATACATTAGGATGGTAATGTGAACAATGGAATCAAATGTCAAATTTGCTGCCACCTTCCTTTGAATTCACCAAACCTTCACCAACCACTGAAAATCTTCACCAACAATACCTAACAATCTCCCACTTGAAGATTTTGAACATCTCTCATTAATCTCCTAACATAACCAGTCTTCCAAGCTTCCAGTTCCAAAGAACAAGCTAAGACCCAGTCAAATTCCCTTAGTTGTAGCCGCCCCTCATCTTCAAGTATTAGAAGGGCCAGTTGAAGCTCCCACTAGCTCCAACTCAGCCGTGGCTAATCCCACCATCGACTCATCCCCTGTCTCAACCGGCTTGGACACTCCACCGGATCCAGAGATACACCGAGGACCACTAACACTCTCCAAACTTTGCAAACTTCCAACAGGAGAGAATTTTCCAGTCTTAGTCTTCAAAACCCAACGGCTCTTTGTAACTGTACCCGGAACACACCCCGTGCTCCCACTGTCACAAAATCCCCTTAATGGTTTAGACTTTCCGACTCGTTCAGCTAACATCCCCTTGGCTCCAGAATTCATGTTTGCAAAATGAACTCTCTTAGCACTAGATTTAGCGAACCAGATTTTGTCATGCTTAACGGGGACGGTCATACTTCCCTCAGCAGGTACCTCAACCATATACAATGACCCACGCTTCATACCTTGAGCAATCACCGAATTACCATTGACCACCCTCCATTTACCACCACCAAACCTTACTTCCAGTCCTTGTTTATCCAGCTGACCAACAGAAATCAATTTCTTCTTCAGCTCCGGAATCACCCTGACATTCTTCAGGTTCCATGTAGTTCCCAATGAAGTAACCAGATCAATATCTCCCATGCCCGTTACTTGAAGCATCTCGTCATTTGCTAACCGTACCTTCCCAAAATCTACTTCTTTTAGATTCACCATCGTTTCTCCGTTGTCCGTGGCGTGAAACGAAGCTCCTGAATCCATGACCCAAGAGTCTACAGAACTTTCCATACTTAGTATCAGTGCATCATCCTCAGACACACCCTCAGCACCAGCAATGTTCAATTCTTTCTTTGGACATTGACTCTTAACATGTCCCACCTCTTGGCAGTTCCAGCACTTCACATTCTTCCAAGTTCTAGATGAACTTCTTCCCCGACTCCCACTGCTCCCACTATTCCTGCTATTCCCTCTACCTCTTCCGATATTTAATAACTCAGAAGAAGAAGATCCACCTTGATTCTTGCGTCTGACATCCTCGCCAAGAACCAAATCTCTAACCCCTTCAAAAGTCATACCACTGGTCCCCACTGAACTTGTAACAGCGGTTACTGTTCCAGACCAGCTATCAGGTAGTGAAGCTAGTAGCAGTGAAGCTTGAGTCTCGTTATCAAATTTAATTCCCACAGATGACAATATGGACAGAATTGAATTTAGATTGTTAATGTGAACAGTAACTGAGCCTTCCTCATTCATCCTTGTAGTGAACAGCTCCCTCATCAAGAACACCTTGTTAGCCGCCGACGGTTTCTCATACATGTTCGTCAGAGCATCCATCATACCACGCGCCGTGGTTTCCTTCATGATGTTGAAAGCAACGCTCCTTTCCAACGACAACGTAATAACCGCCTTAGCTTTCTTGTCCTTTGAGTTCCATGCATCTTCAGCAGCTTTTTCCATTTTCTCCGGTTTGTCTCCAAGTACCACGTCCAAGTTTTTCTGACATAGCAATGCTTCTATTTGCATTTTCCACCAGCTAAAGTCAGAACCGTTGAACTTCTCGATTACAACCTTGTCTTCAGCCATTACGACAAACAAGAGACAAATATTTTATAGTATTTTTGTGTGACAGAACAGTACCCTTCAAAGTACCAAGACACCTTTAATACGATTAATAGAAATTAGTTTCTGATGTGGAAGATCAGACAAAACTGCAACCACAGAGCATACTCTAATTTCTAAAACCGATACCTCCTCCGAAACCCAAATCTCTGATACCAGTTGTTAGGAATCGGACAGGGTACACGCAACGGAAATACTATATTACACACACACAAACTCACGAAAATAAAGCAAGAAGAACACAAGGAATTTTACGTGGTTCGGATTCGGTGTCAATCCTACATCCACGGGCTACAACTAAATCTTATTTGAATGAGGAGATTACAAGAGATACACACTCAACTCTAACATGTGTTGTGTGTTGTGGTGCATCTAAAACTCAAATGGAGACCCCTATTTATATACATTAGGATGGTAATGTGAACAATGGAATCAAATGTCAAATTTGCTGCCACCTTCCTTTGAATTCACCAAACCTTCACCAACCATTGAAAATCTTCACCAACAATACCTAACAATAAATAGTTGTCCAGTCGGTTAGAAACAGTTACGCTAGTTGTGTTACAATGAGCATTGACTAACGAGACAATGGCTTCTCGAAAGCCATGAGAAGTGTCTATGATCATTCAGTTCCAGTTTAATAAAATCATTTCTAGTTAAATTTTTAGTAGATCCACATACGGGATATGCTCGACAATAAGGGCAATATGGAGATATCAAACTAAGAAAGTGCTCAAAAATTCGCTCGTGTCACACTGATTCCTTTGCTTCTTGATCAAGTGCAGGTGATCTCAATGAAAATCAAAACGCAGGTATCTATTTTTTCATTTTTTTCATTTATGAAGAAAATGAAAAAATTGGATAGTACACTGGACAGAAAATGGAAGTAGGATGCTAATATCAATGAAAATAAAAAAAATTTGGACAGTACCCGACCCAACATCAACAAACAAACGTCCATCTTTTTTTTTTTTTTTTTTTTTTTACATTTCTTGCATTTAATAAACATATAAATGAAAGAAGACAAAAGAAGAAAGAAGAAGATGAAAGTAGGATGCTATAATAAACATATCAATGATAGTACATTGCAAGTTTGCTACATCAGACATGCTGATTGAATCCCTGTTATTTTCTATGTTTGAATCCCTGTTAGTAGTGAAATTTTAAAGAATCGCAATCTGCATTGACTTATGTTTGTATATACTACATAACGCTATACAAAATCACATGAAAAGTTTCTTAATTAGTTAGCACTCAAATGAATACATATTATCAGAATGCATCATAAGAAACTTGAAAACAGTAATCACAATCGAGAAGAATTTTGATGCAGAAATATCATGGGAGCAATATACAGAGAGTTTAATTATGTTTTGATTCGATTCCTTATGTTCATTAAAGCTTGTACCTCATTAAGGAAACCCTTGTGATGAACATTCTCAGATGATAAGTAAAGTTTCTTGACTGCTACTACATTGTTACTTTGTAGTTTGTAGAGTGGCTTCATACACCTTCCAGTTTTTTCAAACTTTGAATTTCATATGGTATCTCTTCAGTGGACAAATTTTAGGATAAATCAAATTTCACAAGTCAACCTAATCACCAGAGTTTGGAAACTTAACTCAACTACAAACGCTTCATCTTTTTTCAGATCATTTGGTTCGAGAGATCCCAAAAGGAGTTCGGGAAGATGAAAAGTATATTGTATTTTAGGTCATTAGTCACGCACCTAAGACTTGAATCTTAGTAACAGAAGGGTCCTTGAAAAAGCCGATCTGAGATTGGTAGTCAAGTAACCAAACTTGATGTATGAGACAATTTGCTTACCGAAAGATACCATCTGAAGTTAAAAGTTTGCAAAAACTGGACTTTTCTCGTAATAGACTACTTCGCACAAATCCAGTTCTGCTTGCGCTAACATTGTGAATGGGTTCATTCCAGGCAATCCCGATTTGTGGGAAAATGTTTCGAGAAACTTTGTGTAAACCATTGACAATTATTTCTCTATAACAACTTTTGATGGAAGAGAATTTATGATGAAATATCGAAGGCGACAAATGATTTTGAAATCCGGGAGGATATGGACCATAGGTATGCTACCACTGATGTTATAACAAGAGGAGAAACCAGGGGATATGAACCTGCGATGGTGAACCCTGATCGCAGAAATTCCGGTGGAGGTGAACCCTAATCGGAGGAATCAAATGGGAGATGCACTAATCGCAGGAATCAGGGGATGGGGAGTTGCTGGTAGAAGTCCTCACCGTGAAAATAGGTCGTTCCTGTAAGGAGATTGTCGTAGGGGAGGGTTTGCGCTGAAGAAGGTGAAGTCGCTGAGAGGGAGGCACCATCGTTTCTTTTGCCGGTGAGAGAGAGAGGATAATACTGGATAAGGTTACGGCGAGAGGACAGAGGGGGTAACTGTTGGTAAGATGACTGTTATATTCCGAGGAGGTAACGGTGGGTAAAATGACACTTCTCTCCGATAGTGTCGTTAAATAATTTCTTTTAGACACTAATAACTTTTAATAAAAGTTAAATATATCGAAAAAATAGTTAAATTTTCCACTAAAATGTAATTTAAAGTTAGAATGAATGTACAAAATCCAACCAAAAGAGACGTACATTGAGAGAAAAAGAAAAGAAGTATGATGTTTTATGAGTTTGTGGAAATAATCAAAGAAAAAATAATAATAAACAGTGGCGAAACGCCTAAGGGGCTGGGTGAGGCCATGCCCCGCCCCTGCTTTTTAGTCTACTACATATCAGCATCTCCGCCTATGCCTATGAAATTGCCTGTCAACCTTGCCGGACCGACCTCGTTTCTGTCTCCAGTTAAGGATGCAACTAGAAAAAATTTCAGATGGTCATTGTTGAATAGTATTTGAACGTAAAAACCATGAATTAATGGGGTTTTGGAACAGAACAATGGAAAGAGATAAACAGGAAGGAGATCATGGGGATGGGGTCTTCAGCGACAATAATGGAAAGGTACCGTCTGAGATATGAAAATAGATATTTGTCGATTCGGAAAATTACCTATTGTTGCATAATGTTGACCTAATGAAGAAGAAAACACAACCACTTATGCTGGAAAAAGGTGGAAGGGCGGTAGATTGTGGATTTGGATCGGTGGAAAAATAATGTAATCAATTGAGGTGGTTTTAGATTTTAAATGATAATATTTATCATAGCATATTAAAATAAAAAAATTAAAAATAACAGGTTGTTTCATAGTTTATATCCAAGTTATGGCTACATGTATCACCATTTCGCACCGGGACTTCAAATTGTTATGGTTGTATTAAGCAATTTGTACTAAATTATTTGTTGGTATTAGTGAATTAAAAACTACAAATAGTAGTATAATTCAAATGGTAAATATTTGTATAAAAAATTTAACATAAATTAAAATTTTGATATTCAGTTGCCAAGAAATTAACTATAGTTTTAAATTTTTTTTTCATATGAAATTATGAAATATTGTTTTTAATTGTCGAAAAATTAGTTCATGAATGTTTATTACAAAGGTTTTATAACATTCATGACTTTTTTTAGGTAATGCATACACATCTAAATAAAATATGATTGGTAATTAAGAACCATATACTACATATGGTTACAGATGGTTTTCTTTGAAAATTTTGGCCCCCTAAATTATATTGTTTCAAAGTGGCAAACGGGTGCGTAACGCGTGGGAATCTGCCGAACAGTTCGGGCCAAATCCTGTGTTCCGTCTCTGGAAATAAATATGAACGATATTTTTTTTTATCATAACTTGAAAAATAAAGTTGTTGAAAAATAAAGTTTTTTGTTTTCGACTTGGAAACACATAAAATGTTTATTTTTTTTTCACTCGATAAAGCGAAAATACAATTTTCTTTATATTTTTTCTTTTCTTTTATCTTTTTTATGTTCCCTATTTTTCTTTCATTTGCTAAAACTCTAGACATTGCGTAAGTGTTTAATTGACTTTGAGTTTGTCACTTGCAACTAGAGCTGGAAAATATTATATGACAGGTTAACCCAACAAAATTTAGATATAAAATGAACAGATTTAGGTAAAGAGATTCTAACTCGTAAAATAATATGAAAAGTAAACGTGTAAAATTAAATCGAACATTTCAACTCCAATATAATCCATTTATTTATATATAAATTAAATTAATTTTTAATATTGTAAATAAACTGGACAAGCCTAAACCACACTTTGGTGGTCTTTTATGATTTTCTTTTGAAAAAATTTTCACCACTATTGTCTACAAGGACGCAAACATTTACTTCATAAATTGTTTGTTTTTTAAAAAGCAATAGACCCACCACCACAACCTGATGAGGCCGAGCCAAACCCACCACCACAACCTGTCACCATGGAAGCAATTCAGTACCTAATCAATAACTTACGAAATGAACTGAAGCAGGATGTGCATAACATAATAGACAGCCGAATGGGTGAACCCAGTGCCCAATCATCACAAGAAGTCTCCAAAAAGACGACTGAGGAAGAGGCTACTGGAGGGAACAAGAAAGAAGAAAAGGGCTGCTCTTTTAAGTCCTTTATGGCTTGCAAACCGCCCGAATATCATGGCAGTTTTGAGCCAAAGGTAACAATGCGGTGGGTCCGAGAGATTGAACAAGTGATGCAAGCAAGCAAATGTGGAGAAAACGATCGAGTCAACTACGTCTCTCGGCAGTTGAAGGATGATGCTTTGGTATGGTGGAACACCAAATATGAAAGTTTGGGTAAAGATGTTGTATATGGCTGGTCATGGGCGGAATTTGTCTCGTGTCTCAAAGATAAATTTTGTCCCATGCGAGATTTGGAGAAAATGAATGAAGATTTCTTGACGATAAAGAAAGGAGACTTAACGGTGGACGAATATACAAAGAAGTTTTGTGATATGCTACCTTTTATGGGGGAATCCTACCCCAGTGAGCGGTCCCGAATTAACCGCTATGTCCGGGGTTTACCATGGAACTATGAGCTAGAAGTAACGAAAGCTGAAACCTTAGATGGGGCGATCAATGCTGCCCGAACTGTGGAGGATGTTGGAAAACGAAGAAAGGAGGAAGGACCTGGTTTTAGTGACAAAAGGAAGACAGTTAGTAACAGTGGAAACATAAAGAAGAAAGGGAAGATGAGTTCAAGTCTGAGCCGACAGGGAAGTGTAAAGAAGTGCGAGAAATGTGGGAAAGAACACGGTGGCGAGTGCCGAGCGGGATCAAATGCCTGCTTTAATTGTGGCGGATTCGGTCACAAAGCGAAAGATTGCAAAGCCAAGAAAGCCAGCGAAGTGGAGTGTTTTTCATGCCATCAGATGGGACACTATAGTTGTTGGAAATCATAGTTCATGTAATTAGTTTCAAAAATAAGAGTTTGCAACGGAAGCATAAAATCATGAACACAAATTCCATTTTCAAGAGGATCATGCTACATGCATGTAGAGATAAGATGAAGAACAAACATAGTTTAAGTTCAAGATCATAACCTTTGTTCTTGGGTTTGGTTTGGATGATTTTGATAGCTAGGAATCAAATTAGAATCCCTCTATAGTTGATCCACCACAAGCTTGAACACCCTTGAATGCTAGTTCCACAACTTGCAAGATATGACTCCTTTTCTTATGAAACCAAAAACCAATTTTTGCTAAGAACTTAAGGAGAGTTTTTGGCTGATTTATAAGCATGAAAAGAAGTACACAACACCCTCAAAAACTCGGCCAACATATACCCACAAAGGAAAAAGAAAACACATGCAACTAGCTTAAAAGAAAGATCCATTTGATTTCTATAATCAAAAGCTAGAAGACACAAAGCATCTTCCTTTTCTTTTAAGTTCTTAATGCATTCTTTTCCTTCCAATATGGATGATTTTATGATGACAAATGAAGTGCTAGTGGATTGTTATTATTTATAAAACTTAGATAATAAAAGCTTATAAATAATACATCTTCTTATTTCTTAAATGGGATAACATTTAACCCATAATCATATACATAAATAAACCATCTAAATATACAATCTTAATTGTATAATTATATATATATATATATATATATATATATATATATATATTATTTAATTTACCAATTAAATTTAAATAAAAGTCTTACTTATAAATCAATTAAATCGTTTAACAATTTAAACAATTTAATTATTACACTTAATTAATTCATCACATATGAATTACTAATCAACCTTTAATTTTGTAGTTATTATTATTTACCTCAAATAATAATAACCTACAAGATTAAATTGCAAGTTTAGTATCATTTGATGTTAAATCAAATTTAACGTTCTAAATGATCAATTGGCGTCAAACTTGTTGTTGGTGTGACCCTATAGGATCATGTATTATTAATAATATCATTTTATGATCATCCTTGGGCATATCGAACTAACAATCTCCCACTTGCACAAGGTTGCATCATAGAATGATATTGACAGTGGTAAACGTCTAGCAACATTTCACTGCCCCCAATAACACATGACATTGTGCCATTCAACAACATTCAATTCTTCAGAAAACACGAGGCTTTAATTGATGTATAAGGTTATCTATCAATTATCCCTTTGTCACAGACATCTTGTTGAACATGAGACATGGATCTTAATCATTCTCATTTTATGTTCAACTTTCAAACAGGCACCTTAGATGTCTAACTCTCAACACATAAGAGGAACAAATCCCGTCTTGACTACATACGCCTCTCATATAGTTAGTACTATGCATGAGTATGGCCTTTATGGTTGTCTGTATTTCAAGAACAACAGTAAACCATATCAAAGCATAGTACACTCTACACTTGAGTCCCAAATATGTATCTCAGGTCAAAGGATACAATGATAATACCTTTATTCAAGAATCACTTATGATGATGATCCATGGAGTGATCTTGAAACGGGTCAAGTCCAATACTTGTTCACTGACAAGTACCTATGAATTTGGTTGCAACCTTTTGCTACTTTTACCCATAAAAGTCAACCAATCCAATTCATATTAGTCTTACTTCATAATTGCTCCCAAAACTATGATCGACTATGGACGTTTAGAATAACTAAATTATTCAAGGATTAAACATGCTAATAAAACACAATAATTATGAATGAAACATCACGTCACATATATTACATAATTCTTGTCGTTTACATAAGTTCATATTCATAAAACATTAAACACAAATCAAATCCATTCATTAGAAAAACGGAGTCCTATACCCTTAGCATGACTTTCATGCTTAGTTTGGGGTAAAGCTTTCGTGAATGGGTCTGCCAAATTTTGATCTGTATGAACCTTGTGAATACTTATTTCACCATTCTTAACTTCATGTCTAATGTAGTTATACCTTCGGTGAATGTGTTTGGTTTTTTGATGCAATCTAGGTTCCTTTGCTTGAGCTATAGCACCTAGATTGTCACAGAAGATTTCTATAGGGTCCCGAATGGAAGGAACAACCCCTAGATCTTCTATGAACTTTCTCATCCATACAGCTTCTTGAGAAGCTTCCGAAGCAGCAACATACTCTGATTCTATAGTGGATTGTGCAATCACTTCTTGTTTGGAACTCTTCCAAGACACGGCTCCTCCATTTAAAATAAAGACATACCCAGATTGAGATTTCGAATCATCCCTATCTGTTTGGAAGCTTGCGTCAGTGTAACCCTTTACCTTTAAGCTTTCTTCCAAACCGCCGTAAACTAAGAACATATCTTTAGTTCTTCTCAAGTACTTAAGAATGTTCTTTACAGCAGTCCAGTGGGCTTCACCTGGGTTCTGTTGATACCTACTAGTCATACTTAAGGCACATGAGACGTCGGGCCTAGTGCATAACATGGCATACATGATGGACCCAATTGCCGAAGCATATGGGACATGTTTCATCCTTTCAAGTTCAGTCCTAGTGTTTGGGCACTGAGACTTGCTTAGGATGGTGCCATGCGGCATTGGCAAGAATCCTCTTTTGGAGTCTTGCATCTTGAACCTTTTCAAGATTTTATCAATATATACACTTTGGCTAAAACCAATAAGTCTCTTAGATCTATCTCTATAGATCTTTATGCCTAATACATAAGCAGCTTCCCCTAGATCCTTCATTGAGAAACAACTCTCAAGGAACGCTTTGACACCTTTTAAGGTTGGGATGTCATTTCCAAATAAAAGTATGTCATCTACATACAATACTAGGATTATGACAATGCTCCCACTAGCTTTCTTGTAAACACAGGAGTCATCCTCATTTTTGATGAATCCATAACTCGTAATCTTTTCATCAAAACGGATGTTCCATGTTCGAGACGCTTGCTTTAATCCATAGATAGATCTTTTAAGCTTGCACACTTTGTTTGGATGCTTGGGATCGACAAAACCTTCAGGTTGATCCATATAGACATCTTCCAATAAGTATCCATTAAGGAAAGCGGTCTTGACATCCATTTGCCATATCTCATAATCATAGTACGCGGCTATGGCAAAAAGTATCCTAATCGACTTGATCATTGCCACTGGAGAAAAGGTCTCATCATAGTCAATACCATGAGTCTGTGAGTATCCTTTAGCGACAAGTCTAGCCTTAAAAGTGTGAACATTTCCATCCACGTCGATTTTCTTCTTGAAAACCCATTTGTTCCCAACAGTCTTACAATTGGTGGGAAGATTAACCAAGTTCCAAACTTGATTGTCGTGCATGGATTGCATCTCAGTGTTCATGGCCTCAAGCCATTTATCAGATTCAGGATCTGATATTGCACTATGATAGTTGACGAGTTCATCAGAATCTATCGTATAACATTCCTCTTCCATCAAAAGGTAACCATACCTTTCTGGTTCAATTCGAACCCTACCAGATTTGCGAACACCTTGTGTTACAATTTGTTCCTGATCAACCGTTTGTTCAGGTTCAACAATTTCTTGTTGAATGCTAGATTCAACTTCTTGTGTATCAGGTTGTGGTTCCTGAAGTTCCTCAAGTTCCACAAACCTCCCACTAGCCTCTTCCGTCAGAAACTTGTTTTCTAGGAATTCAGCTTTTCGAGAAATAAATATCTTATTCTCGATGGGATTGTAGAAATAGTATCCAAGACAATCCTTCGGATACCCTACAAAGATACATTTAGTTGAACGGGGTTCTAATTTGTTTGAAGCTTCTTGTCTAACATAAGCTTCACAACCCCATACCTTGAGATAGGATAAAGATGGAACCCTTCCATGCCATATCTCATAAGGCATTTTATCTACCTTTTTAGTAGGTGCCATATTTAGGAGACGAGAAGCTGTTTGTAAAGCATAACCCCAAAATGATAAAGGTAGAGTACTTCTACTCATCATGGATCGAACCATATCCAATAGTGTTCTGTTCCGCCTCTCAGACACACCATTATGTTGTGGTGTTCCAGGTGGAGTAAGTTGTGAAACAATTCCACAAGACTTAAGATGATCCATAAAGTTTGTACTTAAGTACTCACCTCCTCTATCAGAACGAAGAACTTTAATTGTTTTGTTGAGTTGATTTTCCACTTCACTTTGAAACGTTTTGAACATTTCAAACGCCTCATGTTTATGTTTAATCAAATAAACATATCCAAAACGACTAAAGTCGTCAGTGAAGGTGATGAAATATCTTTCACCATATCTAGTCATTGGCTTGAAAGGACCACATACATCCGTATGTATGATTCCTAACAAGTCCTTTGCTCTCTCATTGGTTCCCGAGAAAGGAGCTTTAGTCATCTTGCCATGTAAACAAGATTCACATATATCAAATGAGTCATCCTCATTTGCCTTCAAAAGTCCACTCTTTTGAAGTTGGGATATGCGATTCTTGTTTATATGCCCAAGGCGACAATGCCATAGATAGGTTTGACTCAAATCAAATTTGGGCTTCTTGGTGAAAGTGTGGTATAAAGAGCCATTGTTAGTCTTTTCATCAAGGTTTACTTCATAAATTCCATTTAAAGGCCTAGCCTCAAAATAGAATACATTATTTTTGTAAACACAAATATCATCATTATTAAAGGAAAGATCAAATCCACATTGTCTTAATTTAGCAACCGAAATAATATTCCTAGTCAAGCTAGGAACATAGTAAACATTCAACAATGTCATACACAAGCCATTAGGTAGTAATAAATCAAAACTTCCAATTGAATCCACCGCAACCCTTGCATTGTTTCCAACTCGAAGTACTACTTCATTTGCCTTCAGTCGCTTACTCCTTTTGAACCCCTGCAACATATTACATATGTGAGTTCCACAACCAGTATCAAATACCCATGTGTTAGGAGATAAATTATAAAGTTCTAGGTCTATCACATAGATACCTGAAGTGCCTTCACCGGCATTTTTCTTCTTCAACTCCGCAAGATAGGTAGGGCAATTTCTCTTCCAATGCCCAACCTTGCCACATTCGAAGCACGCGTCTTCTTTGGCAACTTTTGCCTTCTTCTTGGGCGGACGGGATGATTGGACAACTTTCTTGCCCTTTCCTTTGAAAGCTTTTGCTTTCCCCTTGCCCTTGGAGTTGGTGGGGTGTTCTGGTCTAGTTCTCTTTGTGCCACCTTCCTTGATCATGAGAACTTGAGTGGTTTCTTAGGCAGATTCTTTTCCGCGGTAATTAGCATCCCATGTAATTCCGGGATAGTCTTGTTGAAACCATTCATGTTAAAATTCATGACAAAAGGATCAAAGGACTTTGTCAAGGAGTTAAGGATCATATCCGTTGCTAGCTCTTCGGGCATCACAACTCCAAGACGTGCCAAATGATCAATGTGACTCTTCATTTTGAGCACATAAGAGCTTACCGACTGCCCATCCTCCATCTTGCAAGCATGGAAAGCCCGAACAGTTTCGAACCTTTCCGTTCTTGCAAGTTGTTGGAACATTTCCTTTAGTTGATGAATCATGTCATAGGCTGAATGATTCTCCAAATCCTTCTGAAGGTCAGGAATCATGGTTGCCAACATGAGGCATGATGCATCGATGGAATCATCCATCTTTTTAAGCTATGCATCGTGTGCAGGCTTAGGAATGGCAGGGGGCTCTTCTGGAAGTGGTTCATTGAGAACATATTCTTTCTTTTCTTGTTTGAGAACAATTCTCACACTACGGTGCCAATCCAAGAAGTTGGTATGGTTAAGTTTTTCTCCTTCAAGGAGAGACCATAGTGAGGTTTTGTTAGGAGCCGAGTGTGTGTTGTTTGGTGCCATCTACAAAATTTTAACAAGGTTCTATTTAGTAAATTATGATATTAAGTCCTTAATAATTAATACCCTTTCTTGTTTCATAAACTTTAATTATTAAGGTCTAGAATCCAAGTTGCATCACGAATAAGTGGTTAGGTATCCTTTATCCCGCCTATTCGAATCAACAAGGTAGGTAACGGTTTACCAATTATATCCAAATATAATTTCTAGAGTTATGGGATCCCATTATAACATTTATAAGTTTGGCATGTTTGATCCCATCTATGCCTTGGATTTCTAATGCTTAGGTGACCTTTATCACAAGAGATTTCCAAACGAATCATCCTACTTAAATGGACGTGTAGTTTTGTCAACTATTGATGGTTAGGTGTCCTTTATCCCATCAATATTGCAAAACTACTTCTTGTATCACAAGAAGACTCCAAGTGGTTAGGTATCCTTTATCCCACAAGGAAATACAAGTGATACATGAGTGTCTTTAAGAAGGACGGCATTGATTCGTATTTCATAAGGGATTTGAATGTTTTACAATTCTAATTTTGAAAAACATATGGTATCATGTAGATTGCATGCATCCAATGAACATGGTACCATTAAATCTTATTTTGTTAATTGGTTCCTTAATCATAAAATCTCCATTTTATTGATTCTTTATTTGTGGTCAAGATTACAATTAATATCCAATATTAAGTTTGAGTTTGATCACATATATTAGAACCAATTTATAATCCTAAATAATTACCATTATTACTTAGGGTTGGAGTTTGTAAGAGTTCATAAAATCTCCATTTTATTTCTTGTTTCAATCATTTTCAAAACTTGACTTAATAGGTTTTATAACAAAACCCATTTTAATAAAACCAATTTTATCACATCTTATGTTTTAAATGTCAACTTTTGAAAAATACAAACTCCTTGATGATTATGTTTAATTATCTAGGTTGTCTAGCATGCAAAATCTTATTTTCATCCACAACATAACATAATAAAACATTCAAACATCACAAGCATGCATGGGTGCATAAACACAAGCCAACTAGTTTGATATTTCATGTGAGCCACACATGAAATATCAAGTCCAAACCTAGGGACAAAAGGGTGACAAAAACTCAACCAAATGATCTTCGATTTGGCTACAATTTTGCCAAGCTTCTTATATCACCAAATGACACTTGAACCACCATTTCTTGACTTCATAAAGTGAGTTATGAATTTTCTTCTGGACCCTCAAAAGTTGCGACCAGCAGGGGCAGCAGGAAGAAAAAATTGTGGTTTTTTGTTGCATTTTTCAATTCATTCTTGGCTATATTGATACTAATACTTGTTGAAACTTAATGTATATACTAGATATTAAAGTTACCAACAAGTATATCACCAAATGACCAAGATATGAATTTATAAAACACTTCCAAAACATTTTTGAAATCTGGACAGCAGCTCTTCAGAAAGTGCTGCTGTTGGGTGCAATCTTTTCTTACTTCCTTCTCTTGTTACATTTTGTGAATGAAATAAAATACAACTATTCTAACAATTACAAAATGAATAAAAGAAGTAAATAACTAATTATTATTACAAACCATTTGAATAAAAGAATAGATTACAACCAAATCGAATATAAACACAAAACATGCATCATATGGTCCTTGGCTTGTTTATGCACCATTTTATCACATAAAATCATAAGAAAATCAACACTTTGTTTTTCTAAGGCAACATCTATGTAACCAAATGCATGCATACATAAAAAATAGTTGGTTACATAAAATCATAGATTATATATTTGCATGTTGCCAAAGAAGCCATGCATGAAACTTTCATTCAAGAAGATGAACATTCATGGCTTCCAAAAACCAAGTTTATCCGAATAAACTTATTATCTAAACATGCAATATAGCCATGGCTCTGATACCAATTGTTGGAAATCATAGTTCATGTAATTAGTTTCAAAAATAAGAGTTTGCAACGGAAGCATAAGATCATGAACACAAATTCCATTTTCAAGAGGATCATGCTACATGCATGTAGAGATAAGATGAAGAACAAACATAGTTTAAGTTCAAGATCATAACCTTTGTTCTTGGGTTTGGTTTGGATGATTTTGATAGCTAGGAATCAAATTGGAATCCCTCTATAGTTGATCCACCACAAGCTTGAACACCCTTGAATGCTAGTTCCACAACTTGCAAGATATGACTCCTTTTCTTATGAAACCAAAAACCAATTTTTGCTAAGAACTTAAGGAGAGTTTTTGGCTGATTTCTAAGCATGAAAAGAAGTACACAACACCCTCAAAAACTCGGCCAACATATACCCACAAAGGAAAAAGAAAACACATGCAACTAGCTTAAAAGAAAGATCCATTTGATTTCTATAATCAAAAGCTAGAAGACACAAAGCATCTTCCTTTTCTTTTAAGTTCTTAATGCATTCTTTTCCTTCCAATATGGCTGATTTTATGATGACAAATGAAGTGCTAGTGGGTTGTTATTATTTATAAAACTTAGATAATAAAAGCTTATAAATAATACATCTTCTTATTTCTTAAATGGGATAACATTTAACCCATAATCATATACATAAATAAACCATCTAAATATACAATCTTAATTGTATAATTATATATATACATATATATATATATATATATATATATATATATATATATATATAATTTAATTTACCAATTAAATTTAAATAAAAGGCTTACTTATAAATCAATTAAATCGTTTAACAATTAAAACAATTTAATTGTTACACTTAATTAATTCATCACATATGAATTACTAATCAACCTTTAATTTTGTAGTTATTATTATTTACCTCAAATAATAATAACCTACAAGATTAAATTGCAAGTTTAGTATCATTTGATGTTAAATCAAATTTAACGTTCTAAATGATCAATTGGCGTCAAACTTGTTGTTGGTGTGACCCTATAGGATCATGTATTATTAGTAATATCATTTTATGATCATCCTTGGGCATATAGAACTAACAATAGTTTCAACTGCCCAAACAAGGGAGGAGAAACTGTGGTGTCAACAGCTCAAAAGAAGACAGAACCCCAGAAGGTGAAGACTAGAGCTTTTCAGATCACCAGGGAGGAAGCGAAGGAGACTCACGATGTGGTCTCAGGTATACTACTAATCAACTCAACACCTGCATATGTCCTGTTTGATTCTGGGTCTACATATTCTTTTGTGTCCCATGGGTTTGGAGCTAGATTAAAAGTCCCATTAGAATTGTTAGATCTAGTTTTTGAGGTAGAAGTGGCAGACGGGAAATTTGTGGAAGTTCAGCATATGTATCGGGATTGCGAACTTGACATCAACGGCAAGAAATTTCGACTTAATCTCCTTCCTATTTGAATTAAGTCCTTTGATGTGATAATTGGGATGGATTGGCTTGGTGCAAATGATGCGAAGATAGCCTGTGGACAGAAGAGGGTATCCGTTAAAACCCTAGGAGCAAAAGTGTACGTATATGGGGAGAGAAGAAAGCACATGCCAAGTATCATCAGTGTAGCTAAGGCTCGAAGATGTATCAGGAAAGGATGTGTATCTTTCCTGGCCTATGTGATAACTGAGGACAAAGTAAAACAGACGTGCAAAGACATAGAAGTAGTAAAAGAGTTTCCAGAAGTTTTCCCGGATGAATTGCCAGGCTTGCCACCAGAAAGGCAAGTTGAGTTCTGAATAGATCTTGTTCCAGGAGCTTCCCCAATAGCCCGAGCACCGTACCGGTTAGCACCAACAGAGATGCGGGAACTAATGTCCCAGTTGCAGGAGTTACTAGATAAAGGCTTCATCAGGCCTAGTTCTTCTCCGTGGGGTGCTCCAGTTCTGTTTGTAAAGAAGAAAGATGGGTCAATGCAAATGTGCATTGATTATAGAGAATTGAACAAGATTACTATCAAGAACCGTTACCCGTTGCCCAGAATAGATGATTTGTTTGACCAGTTGCAAGGAGCAGATTACTTCTCAAAAATTGATTTGAGATCTGGGTATCACCAAGTCAGGGTAAAAGAAAGTGATGTAGAGAAGACAGCGTTCCGTACACGATACGGGCATTATGAGTTCCTAGTAATGCCATTCGGTCTTACAAATGCACCAGCGATTTTTATGGACTTAATGAATCGGGTCTATAAACCGTTCCTAGACCGATTTGTTATAGTGTTCATTGATGACATACTGATATACTCAAAGAATAAAGAAGAACATGCGAGTCATTTGCGAGCAGTACTTGAGACCTTGAAGCGAGAACAGCTATATGCAAAGTTCTCTAAGTGCGAGTTTTGGATGCGAGAAGTACAGTTCCTTGGACATGTTGTTTCTATCCAAGGTATAAAAGTTGATCCAGCGAAAGTTGAAGCGTTAATGAAATGGGAGCCTCCTAAGACGCCAACAGAAGTTAGAAGTTTTCTCGGTCTTGCCGGGTACTACCGGAGATTTATTCAAGATTTCTCTCGTATAGCTGTGCCACTTACACGATTAACCCGAAAAGAAGAGAAATTCAGATGGCAAGAGGAACAAGAAAGAGCCTTCGCTACATTGAAAGAGAAGCTATGTAACGCGCCTGTCCTTACATTACCATATGGGACAGAAGACTTTGAAGTGTACAGCGATGCCTCGCATCAGGGGCTTGGCTGTGTATTGATGCAAAGAGGGAAGGTTATAGCATACGCTTCTAGACAGTTGAAAGATCCAGAGAAAAAGTACACAACCCACGATCTAGAACTTGCAGCGATCGTATTTGCCTTGAAGATTTGGAGACATTACTTGTATGGTACAAAGTGCAAGCTATTCACCGATCACAAGAGTTTGCAGTATGTGTTCACTCAAAAAGAGTTGAACATGAGACAGAGCAGATGGCTAGAGCTGATCAGTGACTATGATTGCGACATTATATACCATCCGGGTAAAGCAAATGTTGTAGCAGATGCATTAAGTAGGAAAGCTCCTGAGAAAAGAATCAAGGCAACGTCAATGCGCATAGAATTGGCGTCCAGCATTATCGAACAAATTAAAGTAGCTCAGCAGAAAGTTGAAGAAAGTGGAGACTTAAAAGATGAAAAGCTAGGAAAAGACATTCAGTTTGAGACTAATAGCCAAGGATTAAAGATCTACAGAAACCGCATTTGGGTACCGAAAGCAGGAGGTTTGAGAAAGGTAATTTTAGACGAGTCGCATAAGTCAAAATATTCCATTCATCCTGGGAGTACCAAGACTTATCAAGATTTGAAAAGACAGTATTGGTGGCCTGGAATGAAGAAGAGGATAGCTAAGTACATCTCCAAGTGTGTTATTTGTGCACAAGTCAAGGCGGAACATCAGGTCCCGCATGGAGATGCTCAGTCATTGCATATTCCAGCCGGAAAGTGGGAAGATGTAACCATGGACTTGGTTGTCGGGTTACCGAGGACGAGAAGAGGTCATGATAGTATATGGGTCATAGTGGACCGGTTGACCAAGAGTGCACTATTTCTAGCCATAAAAGAAACTACTCCATTGGAGCAGTTAGCCCAGTTGTATACAGATGAAGTGTTAAGAAGATATGGTGCACCGTTGTCTATCGTGTCAGACAGAGACCCCAGATTTACCTCTAACTTTTGGAGAGCTTTACAAGATAAAATAGGGACAAGAATTCAGCTAAGCACAGCGTATCATCCACAAACGGATGGTCAGAGTGAACGAACGATTCAGACATTAGAAGACATGCTACGGTCATGCGTGATGGAATTTGGAGGCAGTTGGGATGAACATCTGCCATTAGTGGAGTTTGCATACAATAATAGCTACCATTCTAGCATTAAAATGCCACCCTTCGAGGCATTGTATGGTAGAAAGTGTAGAACTCCTTTATGCTGGTTGGAAGCGGGTGAGACTAAGCTTACGGGGCTAGAGATTGTTAGAGTAACTAATGAGAAGATTGGAGTAATTCAAGCCAACATGAAAGCAGCACAAGATCGGCAAAAGAGTTACTCGAATCTAAAGAAGAGACCGTATGACTTGCAAGAAGGAGATTTGGTGATGATAAAAGTGTCACCATGGAAAGGAGTGGTCAGATTTGGCAAGAGAGGAAAGTTGAGTCCAAGATACATTGGACCTTTCAGAATCCTGAAGAGAGTTGGGTTACAAGCATTCAAGATAGAGTTACCACCCGAACTCAGTGGAATACATGATACCTTTCATGTATGCTACTTGAAAAAGTACTTTGGTAAAGAAGAGTTAGTAATACCGTATACTGACCTGAGGGTGGAGACTCCTAGCAAACTGATTGAAGAACCCGAAGCCATCCTAGAAATGCAGACTAAGAAGCTAAGGAACAAGGAGATTGACCTTGTACTAGTCAAGTGGAAGCATCCGTTAGGGTCAAACCTAACTTGGGAGACGCTAGAAGAAATGAAGAGAAGATATCCGAATTTCACCGATTACGAAAAGATTCCGAGGACGGAATCCGCTTAAGGAGGGGTGACTGTAAGAACCCGCGAAAAAGTCAAAAAGGGTAAAACCGTCTTTTATCATATTGTACGACTATTATGTGTAATAATATGTATTTGTAAAATAATAAAGTGAGAAATAAAAGTTTATGTGAAATTTGAAGTTTTACCGCGTGAATAATAAAATTTGGCCAAAAAGGGCAAATTGGTCATTTGACATAAAAATGACCAAAATGTCAAGGAAAATGTTAAGTTGGAAATTAATGGTGAAGTTGTGACTCTTGGATCATTTTTGGAGAGAAACTTGAAAGTTAGGGACCAAAATGTAAAGTTTTAATAAAAATTAAATATCTATTATATATTATAATTATCCCTATCATTTGAGGAAGTCAATAGAACATTTCCAGAGAGAGCTAGAGAGAACGAGAGCAGGTACGGGAGAAGAAGAAGTTCTTAAGGGTTTGCCAAGAAATCAAAGGAATCAAGGGTTGGAATTAGTGATTCCAAGGTAAGATTTCATCTTCTTTAACCTAGATTTTTAGTTATATGCTTGAATTGGTCTATGGAAGAAATTGAAACTGAAATTGCAGTTATAAATCATGTGGGTTAAGTAGCTAATGCTTCCAATAAGCCATTAGTTAGGAACTTAACCCAAAAACATGAAAGTAGAATGCTATTCTTGAGAATTTTCAAGTTTAGCCAAGAACTTTAATTTCTGCAATTGATCTATTAAAGTGTTTTTAATGGCTTAAAATGTGTTATTAGTCAAGGGTTTTAGTCCTAGAACAAACCCCAGGTGATTAAGACCTGGAATAAGAGCTTAAAGCCTTAAAACTGCATGCTACAGTGCCAAATCGCGACTGATCAGGAGCCTGCCCAGGCGCCAGGTGCAGTGCGCCCAGGACCAGGGCGGGGTGCGCCCAGGCGCAGTACGCCCCATACCTGGCGCAGTGCGCCTTCAGTCAGGGGCCAGGCAGGGACCAAAAATGTTAAAAATTCAAATGCTAGAAACCATAGCTAGACATGTCCGATTGACCTGAAATTTTAACCATAACCTTGAAATGATATAAGAACATGTTGGGAATGGTCAAATCCGTAATCCGACCTTGCGGAAAAGTCACTGTAGCGGCAGTGGCTAATTTCAAGTTTATTGTTAAAACTTGATTTTTGGAAATTGAGCTAGACTTGTCCATTTGACTTCAAATTTGAAACACAAGTCTAATATGGCCTAAGATTTCATGGAAAAGAGTCGGAACTGAAATACGACAACTCGGGATTACTGTAGCAGTATACGCGTATCTCGGGAAAAACGATAAAACGAGTGTATTAATGGTTATACATTTATTATAACCTGGAGTTATGTCATATGAGACTTTAGCATTATAAAGTTAATTATATTGAGTATTTATATATACTATTTATATAGGTGGTGCTTCAAAGGTTGTTGAGCACGGGAAGGGAAAAAAGCCGTACGTGAAGCTTAGTAAACCGTAATAGAACCAAGGTGAGTTTTATGAGGATTTTTATAGTACATAGCAAAATATTATTTTCAGAAAGGTATGATTTCCAAATGTTTATAAATACTAAAGTTTGGAAAATAGTTTTTAATGAAGCTCTATACAAGGGCTTAGTGTTAAAAGCAGATTTTTAAAGTGTTGTTTGCAAAGTATTTTGAAAGAAGTTCCTTATAGGAACTAAGATGTCAAAAGCAGTTTTGAAAGTATTTTTAGCGAAGAGTTATAAAAATGTTTGAGTAAGAGTTGTTTACAAATTGTGTCCCATTTTGACCAATTTGAGATGAAATGAAGTAAGAATTAAAGAAAGAAAGAAGTATGAGCCAGTTGTCCGGACTAGGATCACCCACATAATCGGGGGATCAGAAGACACTACTGGGATGGTACCTCCCGTCGCGAAGTAGTTGTCTAGCTTAAGTATACCCTTGTGCTTGAATTCGTTCCAAGCCACAAAGGGGAGACAGAATGAGCATAACCGAGTGGGCAGATCTATTCTGTCCCACGAGGGGAGCTAGTTGAATGAATTAATTAACTTAATTCATAAGTTTCAGTTGGTCACGAGAAAATGAGAAAGAAAGCAGATTTATGAAAGAAAGTCTTTTTAAAGTTTGAAAGTAAAGAAGAAAAGATATTTTGAGATTTATGAAATAAATCAATTTTGAACAGTGTAATTTTAATATTCCAAGTTTTTGAACAGAAAAGCTTTTGGGTCTAAACCCATATTACTCACGAGGCTTTATGTCTCACGTATACTATTTTTGGAATGCTATGTACTTAGGTGAAAGGAGCAAAGGCTGCAGTTGGGACCGGTTTAAATACTGTAAGTTTAAATTATGGTATCTGTATTGAGTCTGTAATACCCCTCGAGTTAAGTTTGTAAAATAAAAAAAAAAAATTTAAGTGGCTATTTTATAGTCACGAGTGGTAAAAATATGTTTGAAAACTGTATTTGTACTTTAAATATGGTTTAAGAAAAGGGGTGTTACACGTAATTTGGGGGTTCCAAATACTAAGTTGACATCAGGTGAGTAACTATAATTCATTCTTATGATTAAATTGTGAATTTACAGGTTACTATTGATTTTAAATTGGTTGAGATAGCCAAGTTATAATTGAGAAACATGTGATTTAACATACAAGAATGAGATTTTGAGTGTGATTTAATGCACGATTGAGATTATGTTCGTATGAGAAATAAGAGTCATATCTTGTTGTAGGTAATACATATGTATATACGTGTGTGCTATATTGATATTGAAATAAATTATAGTCGAAATGGTTCTGTTATCGGTGGATAACAAGAGATGAGTTGGATTTCATATCGAGTATAAGAGTAGAGTATATGATGTAGCGGTGAGTTAAAGAGTCTTGAGTTTGATTGTTACAACCATGATGGGTGTTATAATTGAGTATAATTGATGGTGAAATGAGTATATGCGAGTGTGTGTGTAATTGAGTTTATGAGTAGTATCACTTGTGATACTTATTATTGATTTGATATTATTACTAATTAGCTGGTGTTTGTAAAGCTAATATGTTAGTAGATTTCAGATCTGAGAGAAGATGGATTTGCTAATGAGATTAGCAAAAGAGAATTATGAGGATGTTATTGAGAAAGATTTATGGAGTGTGATTAAGATTACTCACTAAGCTTTATAAGCTTACACTTGAGTTGTTTGTTGTTTTGCAGGTATCTATAACAGTGATAGGGGAAGGCATGTGATAAAGAGAGATGGACAACTCAGAGCATGTTCTTTAGTTGTGTTAGGTTTATTTGTAATGCCTGGTCAAATTTTAAGGACTTTTTGTGTAATTAATGTTTGATAACATCTTGTTTTCCTGGGTTGAGTGCAAGTATACCCATTTTTAATGTATAATTGTTTGCAAAATTTTGGGGTGTACTTTGTATGAGAAACCGGGCGTTACAAGTTGGTATCAGAGCATGGTTTAAGTGAACTAGGTCTTTGAGTATAGAGTCCTAGACTTGAACTGAAGGAGGAGAGAGCCCCTATCACATGCTTCGGAAAAGATACTGCTGCAGATTTTAGTTTATGAGTTAAGTATAACTTTTATGTTATATTTGTTATTGTTATATTCTGTGTGTGAATATAGATGTGGAAACAGATGAGGACGAGTTGATAAATCGGTCACATTCGGTTGGACCTACATAGGATGATGAGACGAGATTTTAGTTAATATGAGATATCAACTAATGAGAAGACGAGAACTTCAGTTGATAATGAGATGTCAACTGAATACGAGATGAGATACTAATTGAGATGAGATTCCGGCTACTGACGAGATTCCAACTGATGATGAGATAAGATCCCGGTTGAGGCGAAATTCCAACTAATGATGAGAAAGAGTATGAGCATAAGCTGAGCATGAGCTAAAAGTTGAGACATGTGAGTGTAGCCGAGTACACTCAAGAGTTGAGATTCGAAGTATGTAAGTTTCAGCTAATGAGAAAACAAGATTTTGTTGCTATGATGTATGTAAGTAATTTACTTAAAATGGTAGTTGTAATGAGTTATATGTGTTTAATTGTTGATAATACATGTAGTAGAATATGTGTGAAATGTTTGGACACATAAAAGATCAATTGAAATTACATGTGTTAGAGAAATGTGATTATAAAGTGTAGTAACCAGTATTGAGATGAGAATCTCGTGTTCACATGAGGTAAGGTTTACATATCACATGATGAGTGCTTAATATGAGTTAGGATGAATAGAAACCCATCTAGGAGAAGTTGAATGTTTAAAAAAAAGAGTAGTAGAAACAAATTTTGGCTTCTGCAGCTTTAACACGGGTCGTGCTGTACCTACAGAAGCAAACAGAAAAACTATTGTGGATTTACACTGGCCATGTTGAATCTACACGGGCTGTGGTACGCGTACCGATCTGTTTTTTAAAGTGTGAAATTCTTTCATTTTGATATTATATATATATATATATATATATATATATATATATATATATATATATATATATATATATATATATATATATATATATATATATATATATATATATATATATATATATATATATATATATATATATTGCTAGTTGTTTCACAGATATGACGAGATTTCTGTATACGAGTACTTTGTGGTTGAGACCACATATTTTGTGGGACCACATAACTAGTACTTATGATTGATCACTATGAATGGCTGAAATAGCCAAAAGAGTATGAGAGGAAGACGGTGAGTGTGTAGTTGATTGCACACTATAACTGATTATGAGTTGACATGTTGAGAGTTGAATTGTGTGGTTTGGAGTTGTCACATAATGTGATATTTGCGACAGAGTTGTCAGAGGACATTTGAGTAACTACATAAAGAGTACCTTGTGGTTATAATTGAGAGAACCTAGAGTGGTTCATATAGGTCTTATTGGCCTAGAGATTGAGTTAATTATCGAGTAAAAGTGGTTGAGACCACATATGTTGTGGGGCCACATATTGAGTAAATGTGATCGAGACCACATATTTGGTGGGGTCACATATTGAGTAAATGTGATCGAGACCACATATTCGGTGGGGTCACATATTGAGTAAATGTGATCGAGACCACATATTCGGTGGGGTCACATATTGAGTAAATGTGATCGAGACCACATATTCGGTGGGGTCACATATTGAGTAAATGTGATCGAGACCACATATTCGGTGGGGTCACATATTGAGTAAATGTGATCGAGACCACATATTTGGTGGGGTCACATATTGAGTAAATGTGATCGAGACCACATATTTGGTGGGGTCACATATTGAGTAAATATGATCGAGACCACATATTTGGTGGGGTCACATATTGAGTAAAGGTGATTGAGACCACATATTTGGTGAGATCACATATTGAGTAAAAGTGGTTGAGACTACACATATTATGGGACCACATAGCGAATAAACGTGGTGGAGACCACATATTCTGTGGGTCAACGTATTGAGTAGTTGAGGTTAAGATCACATATTTTTGTGAGACCACATAACAAGTACCTTGTGGTTGGAGTAATGAAAATTGTTATGACTCAAACAAAAGGAGGAGTGACGGTGAGTCTATATGACTCGAGACCGTAGCGGAGACTCGCTAGAGTCAAAGAGGAGATGGATTCAAATCGGAGAATGGTACGAGGTACCATGATCTGATCAGAGGACGGTCCGAGGTACCGTGAGATAGTGTTGAATGATGAGACCAAAGGATGGTACGAGGTACCAATAGTTGAGGCGGAATGGTGCTGTAGTGGTTGTGCTTGTGTGTAAACAGGCATGTACTTTATGATGATGCAGAGTAATGAGACATGTACTATCCTTGCGTACGGATAGATATGAACGTAGCAGTAAGCTTGTATGGCTTGAAACCTACGGGTTGAGAAGAGGACGAATCAGAGGCCGAGTAACAGTATAGAGGTATTATGAGATAATACAGCGAGTAATACTGTTGAGAAATTGTTGCTGTGAGTAAGTATGTCTGTTATGTACTCGTGTTGAGAATGTGTGAGATTTCTTGTATGTTGAACGAGATAGAGTTTTATAAACACATAATGAAAAGATGTGAGTTAAAAGGAGTAAAGTAATTGTGTTCGTGATTGATAGGATGTGACAATCAAAAATTTAATATATGAAATAAGAAGTTAAAAAAAACTAAATATCTTGTTGTTAAAAGGTTATGTGTCAATACACATTTTAATATATACAAAAGGGTAAAATCGTCAAAGAATGTGAAAATATGGGAACTTGTGTTCTAAGACCTTTTGTTAAGTCATAAGGGTATTAATTCATTTGAAATTTGATTTAAAGACTCGAGGACAGAAAATAGAAATTTGAGATTTTAAAAGAGACGAAAATATTTGTAAAACTTTAAAAATTAATATCCACAAATCCATTAGGATTTGGGAAATTTTTATCAAGCAGACTTTTGTATATTTTGATATAATAAGAATACAGTAAGAAGATTCAGGTCGTTTGGAGTTATAACGAAGAAGTTATGACGGGTTAAAAATTACCAAAAAGTGACAAAAATGGCCAAAGGGTCATGTTTAAGGGTCTGTAACGTATAATTTATAGGGATTCAGACTTAATTCAGTAGGATGAAGTTGTAAATCCCATTCTCGCCTTTTTACAGGTATAAAGTTTGTAAAAATCCGATATAGTATGTGGAAGTTATGATGCTGTGAAGTTTGAGAAAAAACCCAGGAAAATACCGAAATTTTTCCTAAGGACAAACTGAAAGGTATTTTCGGAATTTTTTGACTTTTGGCTTAATTAAAATCAGATTATAAACCTGATACGTGAATATGAGTCTGGAACATTCTTGTTGTTTCTTGGGTTCGTAAAAGAAGAAAAGGAGAAAGAGATCGGGAAGAGGAAATCGGGAAATTGAGAGTTAAAGTGAGATCGAGAGAGGGAGAGAAGCAAGGGTGAGTCAAGATGTATCAAAGGGTTCGATTACAAGTTTGGAACAACTCCAATTTCAGAAGTTAATGGTTCTTTGACAGATTTGCAACGGCAATTTTCTTAAACCTAGATAGTTAAATTCTTATTCAAGAAATTATGGAAAAAAATTGAATGCTTGTTAGGTTGATTCAAGAATGGTGAAAAATACCTAGACTAAGTCAGAAACTATATTGAACTTATGAGTAATATTGATTTCATATTGAATATATGAACTTTTCTTGATAGCATGAACAACACTTGATGTCAAGTTGAGTTCTAGATGTCAAGTAATTGTCATGGGACAAAAGTCTAGATGTTGGAATATTTGTCATGAGTTCTTAAACCAAAACAGAATCAAGTATATATATATATATATATATATATATATATATATATATATATATATATATATATATATATATATATATATATATATATATATATATATATATTATACAATTAAGAATTTATAAATACATGTTAAGAAGTATTTGAGATAATGAGTTATATCTCATTGTCAAGTTAGAATCATATTTTGGTGAATTCAATTTCTTATGAACCCTAGAAATTGATTTTTATGATCAAAGGATTAATGTGATGTAGTAAGGTGGTTAGATTGAGTTTAATGAGTGTAATAACCTGTTAGTAGAAGTTGTTTAGTAATTCCATCTATTTAAATGCGTTTATGAATGAAATTGGAAATTGAGAGAATGGAATGGAATTGATGATTCCATGGTTGAAATTTCATTAGAAATGGTTAGATAAGAAATTGGAATGATTCCTTTGGGAAGGACTAATGAATTAAGTGCTTAATGGGTTAAAGAATGACCTTTTAAGCATATGTATGAAAAAGAATAAGAAGTAAATGAAATTGTAATTTCATAAGTTATGTAATAATAAGAATGAAAATAAGAAAGTATTCTGACAGAATTTTTACGTCAACTTAAACTGTAAAACTGTACAAATCTACAGGTCTACAAATTGTGTGGCATACATGAAAAGAAACCTACAGATGTCTAGTTTCTAAATCAAAAAGCGGTGAGTCGTTTCGATTCTCCTAGAATGAGTTATGCCGTTTTTCGTACAGGGTATCCTGTTTCGGAAGATTCCGTCCCACTTGGGAATATGAATGTATATGTTAATATAATGCTCAAAGAATTGAAAGAAAACCATTACTAGCATATAGAGATGTATTATGAATAATTATAAGTGTTAAAGAATCAACATTATAGAGTTGGTTTGCTAGGTAGCAATCAAGTGGCAAAAAGAGGGACAAAATTGACTTGTAAAAGTCTAAAATGGGACAACAATTTGGAAATTTATATTGGTAATCAAGAAGCTAGTAAATATGACTTTTGAAACCTGCTTATACCACAAGATGATAACATTGAATTGGGGATACGGCTATTTGGTTAAACATCATATAAAACACCATTTAGTCGTAAAAAGACTATAATTGCAATATTTTAGTTAAATTTTCCGTTTTAAGTCAAATGAATGAAAGTTTAAGAAATAACCCCAAGACTTGAACAACATGATTCATTGTCATGTTATTATACTATACTAAAAGGAAATTGAAGGTTTGTGTCAAGAAAAGTTGAGTTTTGGTTAAGTCTAAAAATGACTTAATCGGAAACGCTTAAACTAAAAAGTTATCGTTTAAGCAAATATGAGCTCATGGGGGCATAGAATGAATTTTATATCAACATTTATGTGTTGTTGGGTGGTTTTGGAAACAAAATATGTAAAAAGTGTGATGTTTAAAAATAATTTTTATTTTATTAATTTTTAGCGGCAAAATTGCTAAAAGTAGAATATAAGAGCGAAACGAAATATGTTTTGACATCTAAGCATTAATATTGTTTAATAAACATGTTAAGATCAGAAAGTTACTAAAATTTCATGTTAAAACCTAAGAAAACACATTTAGGCAAAGTAGGATGCCTAAATAGGAAAACGGACAAAAAATGTCGAAACGAAAAATGGTGCAAAAAGGTTCCATGAAGCTTTATACATGTTCTAAACACTATTAGTATATTGTTGGGTTATATAACAATGACTTAAACAAACGTTTACATGAATTTTGGATTAAGTTGTCAAAATGGGACAAAAGGGCAAAAATGTCCAAAATGACTATTATGCTTTAAGAGTCACACTTAAATTTTGGAATGGAATTAGATAATGCTAGAAAGAGTTCATATATGATTTAACACATATAATGTGTTTAGCTGTGTAATGAGTTCTAACATCTTAATAAATCAATAGAGGTTGAAGGATATTTGGAAGCATGTAGAGTCAAGAGCTAGTGGATTATTGTAGCTAGACATACCTAGCTACCAAGGTGAGTAATATGTGGATTTTTGAGTACATAGCAAAATGAGTTTTATACAAAAATGTTTTGGAGTCAAAATGGTTTTTATGGCATTGAAAATATTCCCTGAAAATGTATTTATAATGTGTATAAAAAGATAAATGAGAAATGCAGGGAACTAATAAAGTGATAGAGCCATGTTGATGAGTTGAGTAGTATCCTGATAAAGATCACGGCCTGCTGCGGTAGGGGTGGTCAAAAGACACTACTGGGATGGTACCTCCCGTCGCGAAGTAGTTGTCTAATTGGTACCTTGATGGATGAATTCGTTTCATGCTATCGAGGGAGGAGTTATACGGGTGCGTCTCGTATAAAACCTACGGGTGCGCTCGTAGAAATGTGGTATCAAATAAGAAGGTGTACCTATGGGTACGCTCATAGGAAATTAAATATTAAGAAAAATTGTATTGTGTGAAGTATGAAAATTATTTTGGGTCTAAAACCCGTATTACTCACGAGACTTTTTGTCTCACGTATTATTTTTAAAATGCTATGTACTCAGGTAGCAATGTAAAGAAGTAGAAGATGCCTTAGAGAAGCAGGAATCCTAGTCTAATAAAAGTATGGGATCAATTGTTTAAGTTATGGCGAAGAATCGAGCTTGTGACACCCCTTCTTGAAAAAAAAATTTGTAAGAAACTCCGCATGTAGATTGTTTTAATAAAATGTTGAATAAGGGGCGGGGTGTTACATAGGATTCGTTCCTTAGCAATCAAACCAATTACTGCCAATGAGATAAATGCGTGGGTGTCGAGATGACAAAACTATTTATTCGTATGAGACGATAGATAGTAGATTTTGAAAGGTTTTCTGCAAACCATGAACTAAATAACCTAAGTTCACATGCAACCTATAAGGATCTATGTTTTCTTCTAATTGAACATATAACAAAAAACCTAGAGGCCAAAAAAAAAACTAAAAGAATAAAATTAGAAAAACCAACATTTTAGAATTTTCTGGAAGCTGAGCAGCAAAATTATCCTGCCTCAAATGAGATCACACCCAAAACTAGAGGAGAGGGAATCGAAAATCCAGAGAGAGTATATGAGAATGGCGAAAATCATATGGTGCCTGGGAGCCCTATTTATAGTTTCCAGATGATTAACTGATAAGCCTTAGAGATAAACCTTTTTGAATTCAAATAAGATAAACCTTTTATCTTATAATTCAAAATCCTATTTATCTAATAATTATCAATTTCGAAATCTATATATTTCCATATATGGATTTCGACTTCCACTGGTCACTGTCACACTGCCACTTACTCAACTATTGAATAATTACAGTTTTAGTTCGTGCACCTTTAATTAATCAATTTAATCCCCAAATTAAATCCAATTAATTCTGGATTAATTCCTAATTAATTAATATAGTTTCTAATTAATATATTATCACTTTAATATATTAATAAACCATATATTTAATTCCTTTTGATTTATTAATCCCATAATAAATCAATCTTTCTCTCTACCGAATTTTCTACCAAACCTCCAGCCATGAGGGCAACCCAAATGGACTGTGCTTCTATTAATTAGGTAAATACTAATTATTAGTCATGGCTTAGACACCTAATCCAACAGTCTCCCACTTGGATAAGTCTATGACTATAATTACCAATTTAGCCTCTAATTAACCAGTACTTGTAGCTTCCTAGAAACCAATGCCAAACTCTGATCTAATCAGTTCTGTCCATAGATAAGTGATCAGATGATCCTCCGTCCAACTAGATATTTTTCAGACTCAAGACATGGATAAAATCAATCTGGTCTGACTCACTGTTCCTCGATTTCCGATTTGCATATGACTCTTAGACTACCAAGTTAGTCCCGGTTGGCCAACCATTTTAGTCAACTTCAAATTCATCGAGAGGCCTACAGATATCTGTTCCCCGTTAGGGTCAAGGGACGAATAAACTTTGACTCATATACTTATGTCTTTTACCAGACAAATCACTCACAACAATACGTTTTATAACACCGAGTTACCGATGCGTTTTCATATTATCAATGAATAACCGTCTAGTAAATCATAACTCATATGTCTTAGCTTAAAGATCAAAAGATATTATCGTCTCAATATTGCTCGTGATGTAATCCATTGAGCGCGGGTTTATCCAATACTCAAATCCCCATTTCCAAGTACTCACGAATGGTGCAGCAATCCAATTGCAATGTCTAACTCCTTAGACAATCTATTACCAATTCATGACAGCCTTACTTCATACTTACTCCCTAAAAGTATGAGCGACCGTGGATATTTGAATAATCCAATTATTCAGGAAGTAAAACATGCAAAATGAAACACAATGATATATATTGACAAAATTAGTAAACCATTACTCATTAATAAATTTCTATTATTAAATCACAAAAGTCAAATACAATAACATTGTTACAAGTTTCAAAAATCTATCTAATTACAAAAACTTATATCATCTCTTAATCCAATGCTCCTAGCATGCTGATTATGCTTAATCCTACTCAGAGCCTTTGTCAAGGGATCTGCAGGATTATCTTCCGATGATACCCTCTTTACAAGGAGGTGACCTTCTTCTACCCTATGCCTGATGTAGTGGTACTTTCTGTCGATATGTCTGGACTTTCCATGATCTTGCGGTTCCTTTGTCAATGCGACCGCACCTTCGATATCGCAGAATAGTTCCAAGGGCTCCTGAATACTCGGGACTACTCCAAGGTCACCGATAAAGTTCTTCAGCCAAGCCGCTTCCTTTGACGCTTCACTTGCTGCTATGTACTCTAATTCGCACGTAGAATCAGCCACTGTTTCTTGCTTGGAACTTTTCCAAGTAACTGCTCCACCGTTCAAAAGGAATACCCAGCCTGACTGAGACCGACCACTGTCTCTATCTGTCTGAAAGCTGGCATCTGTATATCCTTCAACTCTCAAGGTATCACTGCCACCGAGGACTAACACCATGTTCTTTGTCCTTCGCAGATACTTGAGTATATTTTTCACAGCTATCCAATGCGCCCTTCCAGGGTTACCCTGGTACCGACTGACCATGCTCAAAGCAAAGGCCACGTCAGGGCGAGTACACGTCATAGCGTACATGATCGATCCTACAGCCGAAGCGTAAGGTACCCGACTCATTTCAGCTATTTCTTCGTCTGTACTCGGACTTTGAGTCTTACTCAATTTTGCATTACTTTGGATAGGTAGCTCTCCCTTCTTGGAATTTTCCATACTAAACCTTTTCAGTACCTTTTCCAAGTATGTACCCTGACTAAGTCCAATTAGTCTCTTCTTCCTATCTCTCAATATTCTTATCCCGAGAATATAGGCAGCCTCTCCTAGGTCCTTCATGGTGAAACATTTCCCAAGCCAAGCCTTGACATCTTGCAAGGTTGAAATATCGTTTCCCATGAGCAGTATGTCATCGACATACAGCACCAGAAAGGTGACTATACTCCCACTAGCCTTGACATATACGCAGGACTCATCCTCGGTCCTAGAGAAACCAAACTCTTTGACTTTCTCATGGAAACAAAGATTCCAGCTGCGAGAAGCTTGCTTTAATCCGTAGATTGATCTCTCAAGCTTACACACTTTATTAGGATACTTTGCATCGACAAAACCCTCTGGCTGATTCATGTAAACATCCTCAGTCAACTTCCCATTAAGGAAAGCGGTTTTGACGTCCATCTGCCAAATTTCATAGTCATGAAATGCAGCTATGGCCAGCATAATCCTAATAGACTTTATCTTGGCTACTGGTGAGAAGGTCTCGTCATAGTCAACCCCTGGGGTTTGAGTAAAGCCCTTCGCAACCAGTCTTGCCTTGAAAGTGTGTACCTTTCCGTCCATGTCGGTCTTCTTCTTGAAGATCCATTTGCACCCGACTGTCTTTCGACCAGGTACGTTGTCAACCAAGTTCCAAACTTGATTGTCATACATAGACTTGATCTCGCTATCCATGGCCTCTTTCCACTTGGCAGACTCAGGGCCCGCCACTGCTTCCTGGTAGTTAGCTGGTTCATCCAAATTTATCAGTGTCTTATCACTGACAAACGTGTCCCCATCCAAAGTTATATGGAACCCATAAAACTCGGGTGGCATGCTAACCCTACCGGAATGCCTAAGAGGTAAGGATACATCTGTCGGACCAACAGGAACTTCTTCCTCATGTTGGTTGCTAGTTTCTCCGAAGGTTGCATCATCTGATGACTCTCGAATTTCTTCCAGATCAATGGTACTCCCACTGTCCTCTTTGAATATGAGCTCTCTCTCTCGAAAGACCGCTCGTCTAGCTACAAAGACCACGTCCTCGCTCGGTCTGTAGAATAGATATCCAAAGGACTGTTTGGGATAACCAAGGAAGAAACACCTTTCGCTTCTTTCTGCGAGTTTGTCTTGAGTCTCTCGTCTAACGAAAGCCTCACAACCCCAGACTTTGATATGTGCCAACGAGGGAACTTTCCCCGTCCACATTTCATGAGGTGTTTTAGCAACCTTTTTAGTAGGGACAAGATTGAGGATATGGGCGGCAGTCTCTAAGGCATACCTCCAGAAGTGAATGGGAAGTGAAGCTCGACTCATCGTGGAACGAACCATGTCCAACAGGGTTCGGTTGCGCCTCTCTGCAACACCGTTCAACTGTGGTGTCCTGGGAGGTGTCAACTGCGAAACTATTCCACATTCCTTTAGATAGTCTAGGAACTCGATACTTAGATACTCTCCGCCTCTGTCGGACCTGAGCATCTTTATCTTCCTGCCTAATTGATTTTCTACCTCGTTTTTAAACTCTTTGAACTTTTCAAAGGTGTCCGACTTGTGCTTGATCAAGTAGATATAACCGTATCTACTAAAATCGTCGGTAAAGGTCACGTAGAACCGCATGCCATCCTTTGTGGTTGATTTGAATGGACCACACACATCCGTGTGAATGATGTCCAGCAGACCCTCACCTCTTTCAAAAGATCCTTTGAAGGGTGATTTAGTCATCTTGCCCAACAGACAAGATTCGCATACATCATCCGACCTGAGGTCGAATGATTCCAATACTCCATCCTTTTGGAGTTGGGCGATGCGTTTCTTGCTGATGTGCCCGAGCTGACTATGCCACAGACATGCATTTTCTACACCACTAGTAGAATCAATATAATTTACACTATGTCCTAAATTGTCAACACATTCAACAGTTTCATACACACCATCACAAGGATAAGCAGTAAAAATCAAAATACCATTTTTGAAAACAGAAATAGAACCAATTTTATTATCAAAAGAAAATTGAAATCCTTGTCTGAACAATGCGTGAAATGAAATAATGTTTCTTGCCATTTCTGGCGAATAGCAACAATTAAATAATTCTAAGCTAACATCACTACTAAGCACTAAACTGTAAACGCCGATCTTGGTAACAGGGGACGATCTCCTATTGCCCATGATCAAGTTCAGTCTACCGTGCTCCACCTCCCTGCTTTCCTTTAGGCCCTGCAGATCAGAACAAATGTGAAAACCACATCCTGTATCAAGGACCCAAGAATTAGAAGATGGTGAGTTTTTAGAGATAGTGTATATACCTGCTGTCGATGGCTTTACTTTCCCATCCTTGACATCCTGCAAGTATTTGGGGCAGCTTCTCTTCCAATGGCCCTTCTCTTTGCAGTAGAAACAGTTGGCTTCATCGGGGTTGGCCACACAAGGAATGTGGGAAGTCTTGGTTCTCGAGCCATTACTGGACGACCCGACCTGAACCTTTTCCCTCCAATTTTGCTTAGGAGGGCCCTTCCTTTTCTTTCCTTTGCCACTTCCAATGGCTAAGACAGGCTGATTGACTGAGGGTACACTTTTACCCTTCATCCCGTCCTCAGCAACTCGAAGCATGCGATGCAATTCAGTCAGGTTAGCCTGATTGTTGTTCAAATGATAAGCCAGCCTGAACTGGTCATAAGAACTCGGTAGGGAGTTAAGCACTATGTCAACGGCCAACTCCTCCGGTACAGGCATCGCAAGCTTTCTAAGCCGCTCCACGTAACCTTGCATTCTTTGCACATGAGCGCAGATGGACTCTCCATCTTTAGGTTTGATGTTCGTGAAGTCCTTGACCACCTCGCACCTCTCGATGCGCTCTTGCTTGCGGAACTTTTCCGCTAGCTCCTTGTGCATCTCAAAGGGCCAGTAGTCTTCATATATCCTTTGCAATTCGGGGTTCATTGTGGCGATCATGATGCAGGCCACTTTGGTCGCATCATCAGAATGTTTTTGGTACGAGGCAATTTCCTCGGGAGTAGTAGTTTCAGGGTCAACATCGACAAGCTCAGTCTCGAGAACATACTCTTTGTTCTCGTACCTCAGAGCCATCTTGATGTTTCTAATCCAGTCATTGTAGTTTTTCCCGTTCAATTGAACCTTGGAACACAGTGAGAGGATAAAGGGAACACTGGAGTTTGATTGGGGAGCGGATTGATCAGCAGAAGATATCTATAAAAGAAGGTAAGTTTAATTAGATACTTGTCGGTCCTTATAATAACCCAATATAAAAAAAGGCTAGGATCCAACTATAACAATTTGCAACATAGAAGAGGGATGCCGTAATCTATAAGCAAATTTTATAAAGGTAGGCGAATGACGATTCAGCCAATTCCACCGCGGAAAAACAATCTTATTATAAATGGAATTCCTAGTTTCTTTTGAGATATATTGAACTGTTCAATAGCATGTTTAATCTCGGATATGCCCCACTGTTTGTGACTGGGATGCCGAGGATCACAAACCGGGTGTGAATAACCATGCAAATAAGCTTGGTACTCTCGGGGTCCATTATCATCTCAAATTGATGTGCCGGTAAACCACACACGCTCCATCAACAATGATAACACCCGAGACACCCATTGCCACTCTTTATGAACCCCCATTGGTGTGCCAGTAAACCACACACGCTCCACCAACATTTCATAAAGTGCAATGTGCAATTTCATGGGGTAGCATCAAATTCACATTTTTCCTAAAGTAACTAGATTGAGAATTTTGTAAAAGTTCTAGTACTTTGATCATTATACTTTTAATGATTAAGCGGTTCTGTCAAACCCGTTCGGCTAACGACCCTCCACTGATCAGGCGAGCGGTGGGTGAGAGTGTTCACCCATTAGACTACCATTTTATAGGCAGTCTCCTTATACCCACTTTATAGACCAGCTTCGTGAATGAGGCCTACTATTGATTTGACTAACCAAATTTATCTCATATATATATATAGTATTAACTTTTAATAATATATATAAGATGTATTTTAAAACCCTTTAAAATATTCAAGGTTTATCTTTTAATTTTATCAAATTTAACAATTAAATTTTGAATTAAATTAAACCTTAAATTCGATTTAATCATTTTAATTACCAATTAATTAAATTAATTAAATCTAAATATTTTAAACATTTTAAAATATTTTTTCCGGATTTTTCTATTAATTTCGCAATTTTTAAATTAATTAAATCCTTTTGAATTATCTTTTAATTAACAATTAATTAAATTAATTCAAATGAAGATAGGTTTATCCAAATTAATCAAATTAATTAAAACCTATCCTAAACCCCCTAAAAATCGAATTCAAATAATTGGGTTTAAGGTTATCCATTTAATTAACAAATAAAGTTACCAAAAATAGAAAACCTTCTAAAACCCTAATTATGAATTTCGAAATAGGCAAGGGGGGATTAGGGTTTCCAAAACCCTAATCCTAGAAATTGATCCTTAGCAAAATTAGGGTTTATAGGCTTTAAACCCTAAAACAGTTATAACAATTCAACAAGAAAACAAAACAGGCTTTGATACCACTGAAAGGTTTTCTGCAAACCATGAACTAAATAACCTAAGTTCACATGCAACCTATAAGGATCTATGTTTTCTTCTAATTGAACATATAACAAAAAACCTAGAGGCCAAAAAAACTAAAAGAATAAAATTAGAAAAACCAACCTTTTAGAATTTTCTGGAAGCTGAGCAGCAAAATTATCCTGCCTCAAATGAGATCACACCCAAAACTAGAGGAGAGGGAATCGAAAATCCAGAGAGAGTATATGAGAATGGCGAAAATCATATGGTGCCAGGGAGCCCTATTTATAGTTTCCAAATGATTAACTGATAAGCCTTAGAGATAAACCTTTTTGAATTCAAATAAGATAAACCTTTTATCCTACAATTCAAAATCCTATTTATCTAACAATTATCAATTTCGAAATCTATATATTTCCATATATGGATTTCGACTTCCACTGGTCACTGCCACTTACTCAACTATTGAATAATTACAGTTTTAGTCCCTGCACCTTTAATTAATTAATTTAATCCCCAAATTAAATCCAATTAATTCCTAATTAACTAATATAGTTTCTAATTAATATATTATCACTTTAATATATTAATAAACCATATATTTAATTCCTGTTGATTTATTAATCCCATAATAAATCAATCTTTCTCTCTACCGAATTTTCTACCAAACCTCCAGCCATGAGGGCAACCCAAATGGACTGTGCTTCTATTAATTAGGTAAATACTAATTATTAGTCATGGCTTAGACACCTAATCCAACAGATTTTGCTATAATAATCTGAGTTACTTTCTTGAGATTAATGAATTAATCGGATAATGAGATATGATCTCATTGTAGGGATTGCGGTGTCAAATTTTATTATTTTTGAGCCATGTGTAGAGATTTCGGTGAGTTGTATATTGGGTGAAAAACATAAAATGTGTGCTGAGGTGGGAGTAGAGATAAATGAGCTTTTGGAGAAGTTATAATCGGTTGTAGTGATGAGACAACTGAAACGGGTCTTGTGTGACCAAAATGTCGAGAGTTAAATAACAATTTCAGAGGAGGTATGAGTGAAACTCGAGATAGTTTCTAATATTCATGAGTTGTGTTGATGAGGAGTGAATAATTGACAGGTTGCAATTAGAGGAGTAAATTGAGAGAGATGAGTATTGGAATCAGTGGGACCGTTTTTCTTATTGAAGGATGGTACAATGAGAATGTGGCTCGATGTGAGTCATAAATATGAATGTATGCAAATAATGATAGTGATTTGAGTATCACTTGAGGAGTAAGGTGAGATATTTTGATGTCGACGAAGCTACAACGAAGGGTGCGCTATAAAAGAGTGAGTACTTGCCTACGTGGCAATGATGATAGCCAATATAGCTATAGAGATCATCTTATGAGACTGATGGCGAGCGTTAATTATATTATGAGTAAATGAGATATGACAATATGTACATGTCATATGAGATGACGAAAGGATAATATTATTATCGTAAGTGATGTGTGATTGTGGTGGTGAGGTGGTTGTATAGACCATACATATTCTAAGAGATTCCGAGGACGGAATCTTTTGAAGGAGGAGAGAACTTGTAAGACCCATTTTCATTTTGAGATGCTTACTAAGGTAAGTAGAGTTATTACCTTATAGTCGGTGTTGTCTTACATATGAGTTGTTTAGAGATGTGTTAATCTAAAGTTATAATTAGCCTAATCAAGTTGTAGAACTTTTCCTTAGCTTTCTAAGCATATAAGGATTGTTAAAAACGGATCAGAAACGAGAAAGTTACGATCGAAAAACTAAGTGAAATTCCAGACTCACACGGGGCGTGCAGAATTCGGAAGTAGGCTATTCCAGACTTGCACGGGGCGTGTGGAATTCCACACGGGCCGTGTGGACCTGACAGAGCCTTTAAATGTGCAGAAAATGCTCATTTCGGGGAAAAACACCCCAAATTCGATTCTAGAGCTTCCTAAGGCGATTTTCCACCAAATTGAGCCATGGGATGCGTGGGGAAACGTATGGAGACTTCAATCTAACCCCGTAAACACGTTCACGATTCCTAAATCATCAAGGTGAGTGATTTCTTCATTTTGGGGGTTTTGAAACCCTAGTTTTGATTTCAGTGTTTTAGCTATATATTGTTATATATGTTGTTAATAGATTGTTAGTGGATGCCTTTAGAGTTATTGGTGAGAGTATTGTTGAGTTTCTACGGTTGAATGAGTAGAACCGCGGATTTGGGGGTTTCAGTAAATATAGAGTTGATATTTACCGTTTATACTCCTTTTTCCTCTTTTGATTTGTACATCTTTGAGATAGATGTTGTTGAAATGATTGTGGATGTTGGAAAATTGATTTAGACTATGGTGATATAACCAATTCTAGTGAACAGGATCCCGGTACGCATAATTTGGGGGTTCCAAATACTGAGTTGACATCAGGTGAGTAACTATAATTCATTCTTATGATTAAATTGTGAATTTACAGGTTACTATTGATTTTAAATTGGTTGAGATAGCCAAGTTATAATTGAAAAACATGTGATTTAACATACGAGAATGAGATTTTGAGTGTGATTTAATGCACGATTGAGATTATGTTCGTATGAGAAATAAGAGTCATATCTTGTTGTAGGTAATACATATGTATATACGTGTGTGTTATATTGATATTGAAATAAATTAGAGTCGAAATGGTTCTGTTATCGGTGGATAACAAGAGATGAGTTGGATTTCATATCGAGTATAAAGTAGAGTATATGATGTAGTGGTGAGTTAAAGAGTCTTTGAGTTTGATTGCTACAACCATGATGGGTGTTATAATTGAGTATAATTGATGGTGAAATAAGTATATGCGAGTGTGTGTGTGTAATTGAGTTTATGAGTAGTATCACTTGTGATACTTATTATTGATTTGATATTATTACTAATTAGCTGGTGTTTGTAAAGCTAATATGTTAGTAGATTTCAAAGTTGAGAGAAGATGGATTTGCTAATGAGATTAGCAAAAGAGAATTATGAGGATGTTATTGAGAAAGATTTGTGGAGTGTGATTAAGATTACTCACTAAGCTTTATAAGCTTACACTTTAGTTGTTTGTTGTTTTGCAGGTATCTGTAGCAGTGATAGGTGAAGGCATGTGATAAAGAGAGATGGACAACTCAGAGCATGTCCTTTAGTTGTGTTAGGTTTATTTGTAATGCCTGGTCAAATTTTAAGGACTTTTTGTGTAATTAATGTTTGATAACATATTGTTTTCCTGGGTTGAGTGCAAGTACACCCATTTTTAATGTATAATTGTTTGCAAAATTTTAGGTGTACTTTGTATGAGAAACTGGGCGTTACACAATATCATCAACTATGAAATAACAATTATATATAAGAAATCAAAAGGTTGATGTATCACTAATGATTATCTTATATTAAGACCTTCTTTCTAAAATATCAAAAAAATAATAAATAATTAGTTTTTATCATTATAAATAAACAATAAGAAATTTTCATGAGATAATGATTAAAATAAGAAAAGAAAATCATAGTATAGTTGGAATATTTATTGTGGAATTTTTTCGATTTATTGGTAATGAACTAATATAAGTAAAAAAGTTTTTTAGTTACAAAGAAATATTGTTTAAATATTATAACTTTTCAATTTTCTACAAAAACTTTAACCCACTACAACCGAAAAGACATAATTAAAAAATCGATTAATTACATTAAATTGTTTCATTTAATTAACCACATTAAACCCTCCAAAATTATAAAAAAAGTTGTAGAAACAATTTTATGATCTTATATATTACAATTTTACGAACAACAAATACTATGGAAAAATTTAATGTACAAATTTTTAATAACAAAAAGTACCAAAATAACTATTTTAACATTTGCATTAAAAAATAAATGAAGCACACCTAACTCATATAAAGAATGTTAAACCAATTTCAAGAAAAATTAGAAACAATTTCAACAATATATAAAATCAACATACATTTGGTGTATTTTCTCATTTATTCTACTCTTCATATTTTAATTACAAACATTGAAAAACATTAATGTTTTTATGAGAAAAATCTACTAATATAGTAACAACATGTATAAATGAGAGGAATACAAAAAGTTTCTAGTAAATGCTATTAATTTAGGAAATATGAAGAGTCATTCAGATTTCAAATCATTATGGCATGAGATAACATAATATATCTAACCATATTAGTTTGGAAGGACTCTATTAGAGTATAGAATATATATATATATATATATATATATATATATATATATATATATATATATATATATATATATATATATATATATATATATACACACACACACACACACACACATACACTATACATACACACACACACACAAAGAAATCAATGTTAATAGTCTTTTATTAAAAATCTTTTACGTGGTTGTAGAGTTTATGATTCAAATATTGCAATGTATATTTTTCTTGAAATAATTGCTATATTAGTAGTTTTTTCTCACAAAAATCATTCTTGTGGTTGAAAAGTTTTCGATTCAAATATGACTCTGTGATTCAAATATGAAGTTGAACAAATAAGTTTTTTGCATCAACGGTATTTGTAATGTGAATTTTTCTTTAGATTATAGTGCTTGAAATAAGAAGTAGAACTAAGGACCGGGAAAAAGGTAACAAAATGAGAATTTGATGATTTTTTTCGACGAACTAAATCTATCATTCTTTTGTTGATTTCTATTTTTTTTTCTAAATTGTTTATACAAACCTTTTGTATGGTTTATAAGTGTTTGACATGTTTTGTGAAAATAAATATTATAATAGATATTTCATTGTTTTTATGTTATGAAAAGTTGTAGTAATTATTATTTCATATTATTTATTATTTATTAGGTTGTGTGTGTATGTAATCAAAATCTAATAAATAATAAATAACATGAATTGATAGTTACTACAATTAAGAAATATAGATATCTATTAGAAAGTTGAAATATAATCATAATTAATAAATAATATTCAATAAGAAATATATAACATAAACATTTTATTGAAATATTCATCAATAAAATAAGTATACTTTTCTAATTATATTAGTTATACACCCGAAGATGAAATCCAAACAAACAATTATATATGATATTACAAAAAAAGAACATACATCTTCAACATATTGTAAAAAATAAATTGAAATAGAGTCATTTTTTTCTCTTGGATCTAAATGTATAACATAAACATTTTATTGAAATATTCATCAATAAATTAATTATACTTTTCTAATTATATTAGTTACACACCCGACGACGAAATCCAATCAAAAAATTATATATGATATTACAAAAAAAGAACACACATCTTCAACATATTGTAACAAATAAATTGAAATAGAATCATTTTTTCTCTTGGATCTAAATGTATAACATAAACATTTTATTGAAATCTAAAGAAAGTAGAAGGAAAAAAAAAGAAGTGAATACAATTTGAACAAAAAAATAACTAAAATAACTTATAACATTTTAAAATCTTGATTGTCATACCCGCTTTTAGTTCTTCCCAATACACAACTCTTTCTTTTAGATATTAGATGACTATATATCTCTTGCATCTTCTTTTCCATCTTCATACACTTTAGATAACAATAACAAAATTTTGAGAAGAAAATACATACAACAAAACATAAAAATAATGTTCTTATATAGAGAAAAATATTTAATTAACTAAGCAATTAATTGGAAGAAGTTGAAAAGGTGAAAGTTTCAAATAAATATGGTGTAATATTGAGACATATCTTGAACCACATTCATTTGATGACCTCTATTATAAGAGTTATATAATATATATATATATATATATATATATATATATATATATATATATATATATATATATATATATATATATATATATATATATATTGTTAAGTGTATTTCTAAGCATGTTTTCATGCCTTTTCATCCTTGTTTTACCTTGCATTTTATTCTCATCATTGCATATTTTTATGTTTTTCGGGATTTCGAGAATAGCAATCTACTTTCACACTTTGTGGTTATTTTCAGGTGCTTTTAAGGGTTGAATCTTGCTTTGAATGACAATGGGAGGCTACACAAGAAATTTCAGAAGAAACGGAGCTCAAACGAAGAAGTTGCAAAAATGGCGTTCCGTTAACAGTAAAGTACACGGCCCGTGTAACTTTGTGGGCAAAAGTTACACGGCCGTGTAACTTAATATGCCACATAAGATGCCATGTCAGCTGAAGTGGAGCCCAGGAAGAAATGCAGGATTACACGACCGTGTAATTTTGGCCCAAGAAATTACACGGCCGTGTAACTTCTCCTGGTGACCAGATTTGCTTTTTGGCCCACTTTGAGTTGTTTATTCCTTCTTGTGCTGTCATTCCCATGCTACACGACCAGATCCAGATCCAACCTGATTTTTAGGCCATGTGATGAAGGAAGTGGGTCTTGGAATGATGATGTTTGCCATTGTCCATTTTACCATTTTGCCCTTGGTGTGTTAGTATAAATAGATGTGTCTAGTTAGCCTTAGAACCATCCCATCTTTCCATTATTTTCTGAATACTCTCTAGTTACATTGTGTTTGTGTTTGTGTGCAACTTCAAGTGTGGATTATCTTCATTTTGTAAGTTCTTTTATCTTTTACTAGTCATGAGTGGCTAGTAACCTTATTTTCTGGTTTTGTATTAAGGATTATGATTGTGATTTAATATAAAGTTTGATGTTTGAGTTTATATCTTTCTAGTGATATGATTTTGAGATTTAACAAGTGTTTGGTTTTTATCTATTTCATATTGGCCATTTGATCTTAAATATCAATCAATCTAGTCATACAAATTATAAAATCCGTAATTGTTTTATAAAATGTTATTTGTGATAATCATCTTTAATTAGGTGAAAATCATATCTCATGTTTTAACGCTTCAACGCTTGTTTAGGAGTATTGAACATTGTTGGGAACATTCACATAAAACATAATGCAATCTTTCATTCAAATTCTATGATCTTATCTAGATTTGATTAGTAAGATTAGTCTTAGTTAATGAGCTTCTCTTGACTAAGGTACATTAGGTGAATGGTGTATGTGCGAGCTTTCGGCATACACAAAGTACCAACTTAGAAAGATTAAAGTTATAAACATCATTCTTATTGTTATTTCCAATCATATGACTATAAATGCAAAACCAGAATTTGTCCCCAAATTATAAAAACAATCATTCTATATATTTTGTCCCAAGTTAATTTGTTCTCAACATTTACATAATTATTGTCCAACTATTCATCAAACCCCCCCCCCCTTTTTTTTTTGGTTACTTTCTTTACAAGTTTGACTTCCGTGAATTCAAGGTGTAATCCATTAGACCATCGCTTCCTGTGGATCGACCCTGCTTGCCATTTATACTACACAGTTAGTATTTATAACAAGTAGTGCAATCACGAAATATTGGTAATTAATAAATCATTTCAAACCATATTTCAACTCTTTTATTTTGTTGATTACGACACTCAACAAATTGGCGCCGTTGCCGGGGAGCACGGTATTACTAATATTTTATGCCAAGATCTTCACGAACAGGTACGCCTCTTGAACTTGATTCGGAGATTGAGAAAACCGCGAAAAGGCTAAGGAAGCAAGCTAAACTTCGCAAGAAGCAGCAAGCTTCCCAAACCGCTTCTTCATCAAACCCTCCTATCATAGACATTTGGCAAGACCTTTCTTCATCCGAAACAGAAACATAATCCGAATCAGATAACAACGTCCCACATACACCTCCCTCTCAAACAAACCATACTCCTATGGCCGAAAATCCACCTCAAGAGCGAACACTTCGCCAATGGGCAACCCAAGATGTTACCCAACAACCTCTCTGCATAACTTACCCGCACATGACGAACTTCGAATTGAAATCTGGGCTCATTCATTTACTACCTCAATTTCGGGGAGTAGAAAATGAAGACCCGCACAAATTTTTGAAAGAATTTCACGTCGTATGTGTAGGAATGAAACCACATGATGTCTCGGAAGACCAAATCAAGTTAAGGGCACTCCCCTTTTCATTGCTAGACTCAGCCAAAGAATGGTTATATGACCTACCACCGGGGTCGGTCACAACATGGAATGGTCTTGCAAGGTTATTCCTTGACAAATATTTTCCGGAGACGAAAGCTTCAAGTCTGAGAAGAGAAATAATTGGTATCAAGCAAGGGAAGAGAGAAGCTTTACATACGTATTGGGAACGATTCAAAAAGTTGTGTGCCCGATGCCCGCAACACGGTATTTCCGATTACCAATTGTTCCGATATTTTTGTGAAGGCCTAACACCAATGGAGAGACGTTTAATAAACGCTTCAAGTGGAGGCTCGTTAATCGATCAAACACCGACCCAAATAAGAGCATTGATCGAGAAAATGGCAGAAGAGTCCAAACATACTCAAGGAGAGGACGAATGGTATGTAGATCCACCACGAGGAGTAAAAGAGGTAAACACTCCTTATCTTGAAAATCAAATTTCTGAACTAACCAAAGCTGTGATGCAACTAACAAAAGAAAAAGGAGTTGAACCAACGGTTAGAGCATGTGGAATTTGCTTGCAACACGGACACCCAACCGACATGTGTCCCGAGTTACAAGATGATCAAGAGCAAGCAAAAGCAATGGGGGGATTTACCGGGCAAAATCAGAGACAGTTTGATCAACCTCGGAGCAACCAAAATTGGAGCTACCGGTCCAATCAAAACCGTAACCAATACCAGGAGAGACCAAAACAATACTATCAAAACCCTCCACCACAAAATACAGCAAGCACGAGCATGTCCTTGGAAGACATTGTGAAAAGTCTAGCCACAAGCACGCATTCATTTCAGCAAGAAACAAGGGCTAGTATCAAGAACTTGGAGCAACAAATGGCTCAACTAGCCACTTCTGTCAACAAGATGGAATCTCAAGGTAAGTTACCCTCTCAATCTCAAGAAAATCCCAAACATAATGTAAATGCTGTTACTTTAAGAAGTGGGAAAAGCTATGAAGGACCAAGCTTGTCAAAAGAAAGACAAAGAGAGATAGAAATCGAAGACGATACCGATTCAAGAAGCGAAGCTCCAAAGGAACCATCCAAAGTTGAGGTAAAAATCACTCCTCCTCCTTTTCCATGTAGACTTAAAAACACAAAGAAAGAAAAGGAAAATCAAGAAATTATGGACATGTTTCGGAAAGTTGAGGTAAATATTCCTTTACTAGATGCTATCAAACAAATTCCCAGATATGCCAAATTTCTTAAAGAACTCTGTACCTCCAAAAAGAAACTAAAAGAAAGCGGAACTGTTACAGTCGGTGAAAACATCTCGGCCGTTTTACAAAAACAATTACCAAAAAAATGTAAAGATCCGGGTGTTTTCACTGTTCCATGTAAAATGGGAAATCTCTACATTCCAAAAGCCATGCTAGATCTTGGCGCTTCAATTAATGTCCTACCTTACTCTATTTTTAAATCACTAAAAGTAGGACCATTAATAAGCACCGGGGTGATAATTCAACTAGCCGATCGCTCCATAGTACACCCAAAAGGTGTATTAGAGGACGTTTTGGTGCAAGTTAATGAACTAGTATTTCCCGCCGACTTTTACGTTTTGGATATGGGTGGAGACGAAACATCAAATTCTTGTTCTATACTCTTGGGAAGACCTTTCATGAGCACCGCAAGAACAAAAATTGATGTTTTCAATGGAACGCTTTCCATGGAATTTGATGGAGAAATCATAAATTTCAATATTTTTGATGCTATGCGTTATCCACAAACTGTTTCGTCTTTAAATTTTCTTGATGTAATCAACCCATTAGTTGAGGAATGTTTCGAATTATCTAACACTGATTTATTAGCTCTAGTCTTAAACAAAAATTTAGACAAGGAGAAGACAAAGGAGCTTATCGAGAAATTCGATCTAAGTCAAGAAATCTTGGAAATCGCACCATACCTAGACCACCAAAAGAAAGCAAGGTATGATTTGGCAAAAGTGCCATTACAAATTTCTAACGAAAAACTTCTTCCTTCCATTTCACAGGCACCAAAGTTGGAATTAAAAGATCTCCCCAACCATTTGAAGTACATGTACTTGGGAGAAAAGGATACCTTACCAATCATCATTTCCAACAAACTGTCTGAAGAAGAAGAAAAAGAATTGATGGGATTGCTAAAGAACTACAAAGAACCTTTCGGCTGGACAATAGCCGACATCAAAGGACTTAGCCCATCGATGTGCATGCACAAGATTTTCATGGAAGATGAGTACAAACCGTCAAGAGAAACCCAGAGACGACTCAATCCACCTATGATGGAGGTGGTCAAAAAAGAGATTCTTAAGCTATTGGACGCAGGAATGATTTACCCAATATCAGACAGCAAGTGGGTAAGTCCAATCCTGGTTGTCCCAAAGAAGACCGGAATCACAGTGACGGAAAACAAGCAAGGTGAGTTGGTACCCACCCGTGTGCAAAACGGGTGGCGTGTTTGTATTGATTACTGAAAGTTAAACTCTTCTACTCGTAAAGATCATTTCCCACTACCCTTTATCGACCAAATGTTGGAAAGGTTAGCGGGAAAAACTCATTATTGTTGTCTAGATGGATATTCAGGTTTTCACCAAATACCCATTGCACCGGAAGATCAAGAGAAAACAACGTTCACATGCCCCTTTGGCACGTTTGCGTACCGGCGGATGCCTTTTGGGCTTTGCAATGCCCCCGCCACATTCCAAAGGTGCATGATGAGTATCTTCTCCGAGTATGTTGAAGAGATTATAGAAGTGTTTATGGATGATTTTACTGTGTATGGAAATTCGTTTAAAGAGTGCTTAAATAATTTGACAAAAATTTTGAAAAGATGCATTGAAACCAATTTGGTTTTAAATTACGAAAAATGTCATTTTATGGTTGACCAAGGACTCATACTAGGACACGTTGTTTCAGCAAAGGGTTTAGAGGTAGACAAAGCAAAAATTGATGTTATTAAAACTCTACCCTACACAAAATATGTCCGAGAGGTACGTTCTTTTCTTGGTCATGCAGGTTTTTATAGGAGGTTCATCAAAGATTTTTCAAAGATCTCAAGACCGATGTGCGAACTTCTACAAAAAGACGTAGAGTTTGAATTTTCTGACGCATGCAAGCAATCCTTTGAAACTTTGAAGAACCTGTTGGTAAGCACACCCATCATTCAACCGCCAGATTGGAGTCTACCATTCGAGATTATGTGCGATGCAAGTAATCACGCGGTAGGGGCGGTGTTGGGGCAAAAGAAGGATAAAATTCCCCACGTCATTTACTACGCTTCGAAAACATTGGACCCCGCTCAAAGCAATTATTCAACAACAGAGAAGGAGCTTCTTGCCATCATATTTGCTTTGGAAAAATTCCGCCAATATTTATTGGGAACTAAAGTCATTGTTTTTTCTGACCATGCAGCGTTAAAGTATTTAATGACAAAGAAAGATGCGAAGCCTAGGCTCATTCGTTGGGTCCTACTACTTCAAGAGTTCGATCTGGAAATCCGGGATAAAAGCGGAAAGCAAAACTTAGTTGCAGACCATCTAAGTAGAATCATCAACAATGAAGATCCAACCCCGCTAAATGATTCATTTCCAGACGAACAGCCGCTTACCAACCAGTCGATCACACCATGGTATGCTGACATGGTAAACTATTTGGTCACCAAAAATTTCCCTTCAGACTACACTCGAGCTCAGAAGGACAAACTGAAGAAAGATTCAAAACATTATGTGTGGGATGAGCCTTACTTGTGGAAATTTTGTCCCGACCAAATCATAAGGAGATGCGTAGATCTCCGTGAGGTACACTCTATTCTAAACTTCTGTCATGCTGAAGCCTGTGGAGGGCATTTTGGTTCTAAGAGAACGGCCCATAAGGTCCTTGAATCCGGATTTTATTGGCCCACTATTTTTGCCGATGCTTACAAGTTTTGCAAATCTTGCGAGCAATGTCAAAAAGTTGGAAACCTTAGACCAAGGGACCAAATGCCACTAACCTCCATACTCTTCTGTGAAATATTTGATGTATGGGGTATAGATTTCATGGGCCCGTTTCCGTCATCCTTTGGAAATATGTACATAATTCTAGCTGTGGATTATGTCTCTAAATGGGTAGAGGCAAAAGCCACACGGACTAATGATTCCAAAGTAGTTGCAGATTTTATAAAAGCCAACATTTTTAGTCGATTTGGAATGCCGAGAGCTTTTATAAGTGATCGAGGATCACATTTCTGCAACCGAACGATAGAGGCGCTCTTCAAGAAATACGGAGTCCTACATCGAGTTTCCACCGCTTACCATCCACAAACAAATAGACAAGCCGAGATCTCCAATCGAGAAATCAAGTCCATTTTAGAAAAGACGGTAAGTACGAGTCGTAAAGATTGGAGTATACGTTTAGACGATGCTCTTTGGGCATACCGCACCGCATACAAAACACCAATATGTATGTCTCCTTATCGTCTTGTATTTGGAAAAGCATGCCATTTGCCGGTTGAAATTGAACACAAAGCGTATTGGGCCATCAAACGCTTAAATCAAAACTTTGTAGAAAATGGAATTCATAGGAAACTTCAAATCCAAGAATTAGAAGAAATAAGAAACGAATCCTATGAAAATTCTAAAATTTACAAAGAAAAGACCAAAGCCTTTCATGACAAAGTCAATACACGAAAGAGCTTTGAGATTGGCCAAAAAGTGTTACTTTTTCAATCCCGTCTAAAACTTTTTCCAGGAAAACTTCAGTCCCGATGGGTGGGACCATTCATTGTCACTAATATTTCTACTTATGGTGTAGTAGAAATAAGAAGCGACACGACTGGAAAAATTTTCAAGGTAAATGGCCACCAGCTAAAACCTTTCTACGAAAATTTCGTCGAACAAAACGTTGAAGACGAAAAATTAGAAGAGCCGGCCCGCTCCCAATAATCAAATTTTGGGAGCCATGCGTCGAGCCAACGACGTTAAACAAGTGCGCTAACCGGGAGGCAACTCGGGGGTATTTTTGTCATTTTTTAAAAGTGTGATTTTTTGTGTTTTTATAATTTTTCTGTTTATAACTTTCAATTACCTACGTGAGAAAACGATCGGAAATGAAAACGGACTACCGAGGCTCAAAATGCGAAAAGCGAAAAACGAAAAAATGAACAGTGTGTTACACGGCCCGTGTAACTTTTTACCCTATAAGTTACACGACCGTGTAACTTTGCAATATGGTAAAATTCGTTTTGGTCATAAGCCAAGTTTACACGACCGTGTAAATATTCAAGCCAAAGTTACACGGCCGTGTAACTTTGGCCAGGGGTATTTCTGTCTTTTTCGCATATTATATAAAGCAAACACTTCATTTTTATCATTACACGGTCGCGATTTGCTCCCAAACCCTCTGCCGAGTCCGAACTATCACAAGAACATTTCAATTTCCTCATTTTTTCTCCTAATTTCTTCAAGATTTGTTAAACTACAAAGGTTAGTTCCATTATCCCTCATCTTTTCCATCATTTTGACCACAAGAATCATCCAAATCCATGGTGAAATTCGGAATTCTTGAAACCCTAGAAAATTAGGGTTTTGAATTTTTGATGTTGAATTGTTTAAATTGTTTAGGTTTAAGCTTGGGGAAGGCAAGGATAGAAGGAATCAAGGTCAATATCACCATTGTCAAGCTTCAATTCGGTGAATTCTTTCTAAAACTCAAAATCTTCATAATTTTTGGTTTTTGGCTAGATAATTGGTTCTTGGATTTGATTTGGGAAACCTTTGTGATTAAATTGGTGTGTTTTATTTGTTTGGGTGTTAATTTTGTTCATTTCCTTTGTTAAAAACTAAAAAAAAATGGCATCATCATCCCGTACCTACTCTAGGGGTAATAAAAGGCAAATTGTGTATTCGGCCTCTAGTGGCTCTTCTGATGAAGAGCCCGAACAGCAGGACTTTGATATGGGCGATGTGGGTATCACATTCATGACCGATGCCCAAGAGGCCCGCTTTTATAACTTCTTGGAACGAATTGGGCAAGCCCAAAAATTCGTAGACGTCCCAACCTTGCGAGACTTACACATAGAGGCAGGAGTACGCAAACTCCTGTCAAATGTTGGTTGGGAAGGGTTGATGAATATAAGCGAAAAGAGCTATTCCAACCCCACTATCGAATTTTTGTCTTCCGTTGAATTTAACGTTAATACTACAGTTTTGTCTTTTAGAATGTTCAACAGGTCATACCAAATCACACAAAACCAATTGTGTGAACTTATTGGCACACCGGTCGCCAACACTTATGACCAAAGAGGCAAACTGAACAAACTGTTCCACCGTGAAGTTGGCACTTTCTGGACCAGGATTTCCACAGAAAACTTCTACCGTCCCAGTGCCGCCAAAGCCTCCAGCATCATCCACCCCGTCCTCAAAGTCACCCACCGCATCATTGCTTCTATCTTCTTCCCACAAGAAGAGATAAGCAAAGCCGGCCTAAATGAGCTTGAGCTTCTCTACTGCATGATTAATCCAGGGCCTAAAACCCCAAATTTTGGATCCTGGATCATGTACAAACTACTTAAACTAAGTAGAAGTTCATCTGGCCAGGTACATTGCGGTGGCATTATCACTTTAATAGCCAAACATCCAGCCCTGGGTATCAGATTTCCTGATAACCTTGAGATAGTCAGAGGCGAGCGATATCTCACCTCCGATGTTCTTGAGGGTATGAGGTTATTTCGACGCCCCGAATCAGACGAAATTTGGCAAGCCGACGGACGCGATTATCTGCGGGTGAACAACAGAAATGCCCGAATACTTCGATTAGCCAACCCTGTCTCCAGCACAAATTGGAAGCCTCCTTCCAACATGGGCCTACAACTACCCGCTCCCAACCTACCCCCTCGAGAGCCCAGCCCACCACCGAAATAGCCCCAGGAACCTGGCCCTTCAAGTTCTGCTAGCTCATTTCCTCCAGAGCACAGTCTATACATGGAACAATTTTCTAGCATCAACGCCCAGCTTGCGGATCTTCGCCTTGATTATCAAGGCATCTATGATAATCTTGGTGAGATTGATACACACCAAATGGAGTTGCGCCAAGATTTTGACCAGTTTAGAGAGAACCAATATAAACATAACCAAGATGTTATGTCTATACTCTCTGACATACAAAGATCCGTTGCTTTCAACCCATGGCAACAGCAGCAACCACTACAGCCACCGCAGCAACAACAGCAGCCAGGCAACCAACCACCCCCGCCCCCTCAATTCCCACCTTACCCATATTTCCCACCATATCCATACCCTCCATTTCCGCCACGGGGACCCTTCCCCGACCCTCAGTAGGTTGTTTCTTTCTTTCTCCTTCCCTAATGCATTGTGGACACTGCTTTTATTTTAAGCTTGGGGATGGGGGAATAAATCCCTTTATTCAAAAAAAAAATTTAAAACAACAAAAATTCAAAAAAAAAAATATTTTTTATTTCTTGCATTTATTTTAAACTTTTGCATGCATTTTTGTTATCTCTTACTTCTCACCTATGTGACACCTTTAAATTGCAACTATAATACATCTCATAGTTAAACTTCTTGTATTTTTGTCCCCTATCTACATGCAACATCACCATCTTTTGAAACTTTAGATCTTCATTAGGAACTTCTTTTTATTAATTTTCTAGCATAGATACGATTGGGAGAATTATAAAACACACATGAAATTGAATCAAAATTATTCTAGCAAAGGATGCTTTATTCACCCGTGAGTTCATCAATGTGTGTAATCGACTAGAAGAAATACTATGGAAGTTGCACTAGACCCCCCTCATGACCATACATTTGCATATTGTCTATTAAACATAAGGTTTATCTCAAAATCGCGATTTTTCAAAGTCATGGACAAAAATCTTATTTTCTATATTTTTTAGTTTTGTGTGGTAGTAGGTGTCATATGACCTTGTTTATATTATTTTGGTCATTAGTGTTTTTGAGTTTTTCATTTATGTTTACAAAAATATCATAAAAATTATTTTGTCTAATCATTTTAGCAAAATTTTGTGAAAATGTTTTTATGGTGAAAATCCAGAAATCATTTCACTTGGTTCTAAAAGATTGGTCTAAATAATAATAATAATAATAATAATAAAATATATAAAAAAAAAGACCGAACCAAGTGATCACTCAAGTCATTTAAAGTGAAAATTTTCTACAAAAATACAATAAAAACGATTACTTGTTTTGAAAGCCTCCTCCTTTTTGCTTTCAACAACTAAATCCAATTTTGGTTTAGTTAAAAACTTCATTGACCATGTTTTAAAAATTCTTCATATATCTTGGGTCAAGTTGAAGTTCAAAAGATTTGGTTGTCTCGGTCGTCTAGGTATCTATCATTTGTAAATAGGAATCGAGTTGTAAATTTTTGTCCCTCTGTTTTGAAAAATCATGTGTTTAGTAAATAAATATGCAAATGAGGTCGGTTGGAGGACTTGAGCAAAGTCAACTTAGTATAAGCTTCCTAGATTCGATATCCGAGCGCCCCTCCTATAAAAATGAGTGTTTATAGCCAAATCTTGAAAATGGAGCTTGCAAGGTCACACATCTTGTGACATGAGTGAATAAACACGAGAGGAGTGAACAATTGTAAGCACGTCCTTTGCTTGCGAGACGCTTTGAATAATGAGTGAAGGTTTCATGTGTGAGTTTATATTTTGTCCCAACGTGCGTATGCTAAGTAATTGATAAAAATTTGTTCCTTTTAATGGTCTTTTGTTTTGAATAGATGGTCTAACTTATATGTGTGTAGGGTCCAAAATTGACATGATTTTTAGATATGGTTGATGTTGTCTTGGTTGCTACCTAAGGTGTCTATTCTTTTTCTACTTTGTAGTTTGTTATCCACATTGTTTAGATCCTTGTTTTCCTTGAGGACAAGAAAAGTCTAAGCTTGGGGATATTTGTTAAGTGTATTTCTAAGCATGTTTTCATGCCTTTTCATCCTTGTTTTACCTTGCATTTTATTCTCATCATTGCATATTTTTATGTTTTTCGGGATTTCGAGAATAGCAATCTACTTTCACACTTTGTGGTTATTTTCAGGTGCTTTTAAGGGTTGAATCTTGCTTTGAATGACAATGGGAGGCTACACAAGAAATTTCAGAAGAAACGAAGCTCAAACGAAGAAGTTGCAAAAATGGCGTTCCGTTAACAGTAAAGTACACGGCCCGTGTAACTTTGTGGGCAAAAGTTACACGGCCGTGTAACTTAATATGCCACATAAGATGCCATGTCAGCTGAAGTGGAGCCCAGGAAGAAATGCAGGATTACACGACCGTGTAATTTTGGCCTAAGAAATTACACGGCCGTGTAACTTCTCCTGGTGACCAGATCTGCTTTTTGGCCCACTTTGAGTTGTTTATTCCTTCTTGTGCTGTCATTCCCATGCTACACGACCAGATCCAGATCCAACCTGATTTTTAGGCCATGTGATGAAGGAAGTGGGTCTTGGAATGATGATGTTTGCCATTGTCCATTTTACCATTTTGCCCTTGGTGTGTTAGTATAAATAGATGTGTCTAGTTAGCCTTAGAACCATCCCATCTTTCCATTATTTTCTGAATACTCTCTAGTTACATTGTGTTTGTGTTTGTGTGCAACTTCAAGTGTGGATTATCTTCATTTTGTAAGTTCTTTTATCTTTTACTAGTCATGAGTGGCTAGTAACCTTATTTTCTGGTTTTGTATTAAGGATTATGATTGTGATTTAATATAAAGTTTGATGTTTGAGTTTATATCTTTCTAGTGATATGATTTTGAGATTTAACAAGTGTTTGGTTTTTATCTATTTCATATTGGCCATTTGATCTTAAATATCAATCAATCTAGTCATACAAATTATAAAATCCGTAATTGTTTTATAAAATGTTATTTGTGATAATCATCTTTAATTAGGTGAAAATCATATCTCATGTTTTAACGCTTCAACGCTTGTTTAGGAGTATTGAACATTGTTGGGAACATTCACATAAAACATAATGCAATCTTTCATTCAAATTCTATGATCTTATCTAGATTTGATTAGTAAGATTAGTCTTAGTTAATGAGCTTCTCTTGACTAAGGTACATTAGGTGAATGGTGTATGTGCGAGCTTTCGGCATACACAAAGTACCAACTTAGAAAGATTAAAGTTATAAACATCATTCTTATTGTTATTTCCAATCATATGACTATAAATGCAAAACCAGAATTTGTCCCCAAATTATAAAAACAATCATTCTATATATTTTGTCCCAAGTTAATTTGTTCTCAACATTTACATAATTATTGTCCAACTATTCATCAAAACCCCCCCCCCCTTTTTGGTTACTTTCTTTACAAGTTTGACTTCCGTGAATTCAAGGTGTAATCCATTAGACCATCGCTTCCTGTGGATCGACCCTGCTTGCCATTTATACTACACAGTTAGTATTTATAACAAGTAGTGCAATCACGAAATATTGGTAATTAATAAATCATTTCAAACCATATTTCAACTCTTTTATTTTGTTGATTACGACACTCAACAATATATATATATATATATATATATATATATATATATATACACACACACACACACACACACATACATACACACAGAGAGACAAAAATATTAATAGTCTTTTTTCAAAAATATTTTACGTGGTTGTAAAATTTGTGATTCAAATATTGCAATGTAGATTATTCTTGAAATAATTGTTATATTAGTAGTTTTTTATCACAAAAATCATTCTTGTGGTTGAAAAGTTTTCGATTCAAATATGAGTTTGTGATTCAAGTATGAAGTTGAACAAATAAGTTTTTCACATCAGATATTTGTACTGTGAATTTTTATTTAGATTATAGTGCTTGAAATAGGAAGTAAAATTAAACGATAGGGAAAAATGTAACAAAATGAGAATTTAATGATTTTTTCTATGAACTAAATCTATCATTCTTTTGTTGATTTCTATATTTTTCTAAATTGTTTATACAAACCTTTTGTACAGTTTAGGAGTGTTTGACATGTTTTTTTGAAAGTAAATATTATAATAGATTTTTCATTGTTTTTATGTTATTGAAAGTTGTAGTAATTATTATTTCATATTATTTATTATTTATTAGGTTGTGTGTGTATATGTAATCGCAATCTAATAAATAATAAATAACATAAATTAATTGTTACTACAATTTTGAATAACATAAAAACAATTAAACATTTATTATAACATTTATTTTCAAAAAACACTTTAAAAACTCCTAAATTGTATAAAATGTTTGTAGAAACAATTTCAAATATATATTGAAATCAACAAAAGAATAGTGTATTTAATTCATCGAAAATCATCAAAATGTTTGTAGAAACAAGTCCAATGATATATAAAAATCAACAAAAGAATAATATATTTAGTTCATCGAAAATCATCAATTTCTCATTTTTTTCGTCGTTTAGTTTGACTTCTCATTTCAAACACTTTAATCGACTAACTCATTTCTTTAACTCTTCATATTTGAATCGGAAACTCTTCAACGACATGAATAGTTTTTGAGTGAAAATACTACTAATATAGCTATTTTTCCAAATAAGTCTACATCTATAACATGGTAAAGTTCTCATCACTTTAAAATAATAAAGACAAAATCGAAAATTAATCTACAACATGGTGGAATTCTCACAAGTTAATAAATATGTATAACCAAAATGAAAATAAGTCTATGACATTGCTGAGCTCTCATGCATATATTCTAGATAACAATAACACAAATTGAAGAGAAGCAAGTTGAAGTAATCAAGTGTGGAATAGTTCTTATATATGCGAAATATTTTAAATGAGCAAAAACAATCAATTAGCATAAGATGAGGAGTTGTGAGTTACAAATAAATATTTAAATAATATAATATGAAAAGTTGTGAGTTTCAAATGAATATGGTGCAAGTATTTAGTTTATCTTGATCCACATGATTTGAATGGCCTCTATTATAAGAGTTATATAGAATATAGATATAGATATAGATATTTTAACATTAAATTATTTATTATCGCCCGAACATATATATATATATATATATATATATATATATATATATATATATATATATATATATATATATATATATATATATATATATATATATATATATATATATATATATATATATATATATATAGGCTTAGGATCCGGTAGGAACCGTGAGGACTCTTCTCATCCAATCACTCTTATAAAGACAATAACGTCAAACATCTTCCTTTGACGTGACGCAATCACGTGCGACACACGCCCACGGGACGAAATACGTACTCGAGGATACGATCATATGTGACCCATGTTCGTCCAACATGATTTAAGTGGATTTTTTCTCTTTTTTTCCTTTTTTCGTTTTTTATTTATTTATTTTTTTTTATTTGTTTTTCAAAAAATAATTTTTTTTTTCAAATTTTTTTTAATATTCTATTATACTCGGTTTTTAGGGCTTTATTTTTTTTATTTTATTTGTTTTATTTGTTTTATTTATTTATTTTTGAATGTTACGTTACTCGATTTTGAATTTTTTTGTTTTTTTTTTCATTTTTGATGTATATTTTTTAATTTTTAATATTTTTTAATCTTAATTTTAATGTTTTTTCGTATTTTTAATCTAATCATTTTGGATCATAATATTTTTAATCATAATGTTTTGGATCATAACATTTTGGATCATAGTTTTTGCATCTTATCATTTTTTATCTTATAATATTTTAAATCATAATAATATTTTTCAAAGAGGAAAATCTTTCGGTCTCGTAACATTTAAAATTTATTATTTTTTTGGATCATAATATTTTGAACTATAAGATTTTGATTGATAACATTTGGATCATAAAATTTAGGGCAAATTTCTTAATAGACACTAACTTTTCAAAAAATTTCGATTTTGACACTGTGTTATTTTTTTTCAATTAAGTCACTAAGTTTTCAATTTTTTTCAATTAGGTTTCAATTTTGACCATTTGACCGGTCAACCCAGTAGTCAGCTGACGTGGCATGATGACGTGGCAGTCTTTGATAATGCGATGCTGATGTGGCATGCTGACGTGGCACCCAAGTGTCAAAATTGAAATAAAATTGAAAACATAGTGACTTAATTGGAAAAAATTGAAAACTTAGTGTTTTAATTGAAAAAAATAACACAGTGTCAAAATAATTTTTTTGAAAAGTTAGTGTCTTTTTTGGAACTTTTTCTACATTTTTTAAAATGATAAATTCGTCTTTTTACGTTTTTAGAACGTATAAATAGATTTTTTTACAAGTATAAATACGTATTTTTATATTTTTAGAAACATATATACATTGTCATAAGTATATATAAATGTATATTTTTATGCTTTTAAAAATATAAATACGTTTTTCTGCATATAAACATGTATATATCAATAAAATACGTATTATAAAACGAGTTTGAAACTCTTTTTTTGACAATTTTTCCATTACAAACATGATTTTGATTGATACGGTATGTGATTATATGCAAAACAAACGTATTTTATATTTCTAAAAACGTAAAAATAAGTATTTATTCGTTAATTTATGTTTGTTCTTTTATGTTGGTTTAAGTTTGTTTTTACTATTTTTCCACCATAAACGTACTTTTGATTGATACGATACGTGATTATATGCAAAACAAAACGTATTTTATATTTCTAAAAACATAAAAATAAGTATTTGTTCGTTAAAATTTATATTTGTTTGTTTATGTTGTTCGTTTATGTTGGTTTAAGTTCGTTTTCACTGTTTTTCCACTATAAACATGTTTTTGATTGATACGATACGTGATTATATGTAAAAAAAACGTATTTTATATTTCTAAAAATATAAAAATAAGTATTTTTTCGTTAATTTATGTTTGTTTGTTTATATGTGTTCCGTTATGTTGGTTTAAGTTCGTCCGTGTATGTTTTTTCATTTAGAAGTATAAATACATATTTTTATGTTGGTTTACGTTTGTTCGGTTAGAAGTATAACACATTTTAGTTGTATAAATATGTTTTTCCATCTTTAGAAGTATAAATACATATTTTTATATTTTTAGAAATATAAATATTTTTTTATGTTGGTTTAAGTTCATTCGGTTAAAAGTATAATACATTTTAAGAAGTATAGATACGGTTTTACGTCTTTAAAAGTATAAATACATATTATTATATTTTTAGAAGTATAATACATTTTTAGAAGTATAAATACATTTTTTTACGTCTTTAGAAGTATAAATATGTTTTTTTACGTCTTTAGAAGTATAAATACGTATATATACTTATGAAAATGTATGTATGCTTCTAAAAGTATAAAAATACGTCTTTATACTTGAAAAAATATATTTATACGTTCTAAAAACGTAAAAAGACAAATTTATCATTGTAAAAAATGTAGAAAAAATTCCAAAAAAGACACTAACTTTTCAAAAAAAAAATGATTTTGACACTGTGTTATTTTTTTTCAATTAAAACACTAAGTTTTCAATTTTTTCCAATTAAGTCACCATGTTTTCAATTTTTTTTCAATTTTGACACTCGGGTGCCACGTCAGCATGCCACGTCATCGTCGCATCATCAAAAACTGACACGTCATCATGCCACTTCAGCTGACTACCGGGTTGACCGGTCAAATGGTCAAAATTGAAACCAAATTGAAAACATAGTGACTTAATTGAAAAAAATTAAAAACTGAGTGACTTAATTGAAAAAAAATATAACACAGTGTCAAAATCGAATTTTTTTGAAAAGTTAGTGTCTTTTATGAAATTTACCCTAAAATTTAAAATACATTTTTGGATCATTTTAAATTTTAAATCATCATAAGTATTGATTCATAAAAAGTTTGGTTCATAATAGTTTGAATCATAAAATATATTTTGCTTCTTAAATTTTGGATCATAGATATTTTTTTGGTAATTTGTGGATTTTGTACTAAAAAATAAAAAATACATATACATAAAAACTTATTTTTATTTTTTTTACAAACTTACTAATATGATGTCTAAAATGATCCCTTAAATTTTCGTAATTTTTGGAGACTTTTTTTAATTTTTTGATTTTTTATAAAAATAAAAAATAAAAAATTATTTTTTTCAAATAGAACAGTGAATATACATAACAACCCCATACAAGCTTAGGTGGAAAACCCAAAATCCTGCGTCGTTTTGATACAAAAATAAAAGAGAAAGTGCATATAAAATCCATACCTCAATTTTGGTAATAACCAAACAAGTTGAATCTACAATTAAAGCATGAAAAGTTTAGATATCTGGTGTAGTGAAGCAGAAAGATAACCCAATGGTAAGGAAATTAGTAAGCTCTAGAAACATGGAGGCATTTGATATTTTTGTTTAATCTTATCCAAAATGACAACAGCCAATTGAAATCGGAGTTATTTTTGTATCAAAACGACGTAGGATTTTGGGTTTTCCACCTAAGCTTGTATGGGGTTGTTATGTATATTCACTTTTCCATATATATATATATATATATATATATATATATATATATATATATATATATATATATATATATATATATATATATATATATATATATATATATATATATATATATATATATATATATATCTATATATATATATATATATATATATATATATATATATATATATATTTTGTAATATCTACTAATTTATATTATAGTTTAGGGTTTCCGATTAATCTCCACATACACTGATTAATCCCTTAACCTCATTTTACTCCCTAAGGTACTACCTAACGTTTTTAACATCCTTGCTTATAAGTAATATATTAGAATATATAACGCCTAGTTATGTGCTTCTATTTGAATCCATTTAGGGTGTTCTTCAACTCTTGCTGAAATATTTTTATAATAAAAAGATAAATAAGTTGTTCAATTATTAGGATTTTTCGAGTTGAATATCATAATATGTTTAATTGACATTGATGCTACTATGGCCAAGGCATATAGTCAAGTGTTTAATTGATATTCAAAGCCAATATTTCTAACAAAAAAATGCTTCAAAAAAAAAAGTAAAATTTAAATCCACCAATAGTCATTCTCAACATATGCAACGATACAAAAAATTATACGAGCACTAAAAAGTGCCACTCATCTAATTGATTTGGCTATTCTATTTTTCTTACTAATTTTACCAAGAAAATATGAAAAATCATTGCTAAGTTTTACCTGAAGATACGAGCCGATGAAAATTCATTGCTAAAATAGTGATGGAGTGTCCGTTAGAACACATGATTTTAGTCTAGGTGACTTCTAGAAATATAGAAAATTTATCAAATTATCTCTTTATTACTACATAATGCTTTAAGAAAACATATCAAATCTTGCTTCACAAGGCATCTATTTAAGTTTATTTGAGTATATATGCATGATGCATCACAAGAAACTCTAGAAATGTAAACATTGAAAGTACACTATATCAGGCAACCAGAGATGGCAATTTAAAGATGATCCTCCAATAACAGACTTGAAACTTGACGTATTGTTGGCCTTGCATGTGGGTTGGAGTTCAAACATGCTCTTGAGAGAAACAGAACCAACCTAACTTGTTTCTCAACTTGTGATGATGGAGGCGGTATCCGACAATCTCCCACATTTGTTGGCAACAGATAATCAATAGGCAATGTTGGTAAAGATGTTACAAGTTCTCGAGGATGCTTTCCCATTATCACTTCAAGTGCAACAACTCCAAAGCTATACACATCGCATTTCTCAGTGGCCACCATCGTATAACCAAGCTCTGCATCATAATAAAAAACAGGAGATAAAAACTAAAAAAAGCTATCTCAGGCCCACAAAATTCAATAATAGATGCACACACACACATATATCCTATCCTAATAAATAAGTAACTCAAAGCCACATGTCATCACCACATTCATTTGGCCACATGTCATTTTCTCATAATTTTAATTTTCTTAAAAACAATATATTGTATGAATTTCTCCATCCGTTTCTCCATTTCTCCATCCGTTTCCGCTGTTTTTATGCAGAAATCAAGCTCTAAGGCCTTGTTTAGATAAGCTTATTTAGCTCATAAGCACTTTTAGGCAAAAGTGCTTATGAGCTTATGGCTTTTTAAAAAGGAGTTTTTAAAAAAGTGTTTGGCTAAGCTTATGTGATGAGAAAAATTAATATTGGTTTAAAAAATGTTTGGATAAGCTTTTATATATGTAAAATGACTAAAAAGACATTTTTACATATTGTTGGGGCATTATTGTCATTTTGCAAGTAAAAAGCCATTTTGTCTTTGAAAAGCCAAGAATATGAAGCTTTTGAAAAACAGCTTTTCCACTTTTACTGAAAAACTAAAAAAAAAATGCTCATTGTTACCCAAACACTCTTTTCAACTTATTGACTTTTTAAAAAACAACAAAAGCTAAAAAGCACCTTAAAATTAAACCTACCCCGACTTATCTGCCATTCCTCTCCGTCTCCTTCTCTCTATCGAACAGCCACCACCTCCACCACTTGCTGCCGTTAATCAACGCCACCGAAGAGACACCACCGTCGCTTTCAATCATTGGTAAAGACCTACATGTATACTCATCGTCATCCCTTCTAAGCGCCACCACCTTCACCAACGACGCCACCCCTTTCTGATTTGTTATCGTAGACACATGCCCCTCATTTATTATGTTATCCTTTCACAATATCTGGAAATCATCGACATTCAAGAAAAGACCAAAGAGGTGTGCATCATTTCATTGTACTGTACAACTCTTTGTTTTACCTCGTGTTCCGAAAAGATTACGAACTTTTATTACAGATGGCTCTTTTGTCATCACTCAAACAAATTGCGGGATTGAATCTTGGTTTTGGGGACTCTTTCGCATCCGATTAATCTCCCGAACACAAACTATCATCGCGGTTTACAGGTTTGAGAAAAGTTATTCGAATTCGTTGTTTTAAAGAGTGTTTAGAGAAATTGTACTGAATCTTGAAATGTGATTGCAGGCGAGGAAGAACATTGTAAGAATGTTGGGGGAATTGATTAATGAAAGAAGATGTTCTCAAGAAACCCATCAATGTATGGTTGGTTTGAAGAGATAATTGATCAAATAATTACGATTTTGTATTCTGGGTATGAGACTGTTTTCCACTACTTCAATGATGCTTCAAGTTTATATTTTACCCTTTGGATGGAACCTACACACCAATGATTCATATATGGCATTTAACTTTTGACTGTCTTTCTTTTTGCAGATTCATATATTTCCTATGTAGTAGGTGACTGTTTTGCCTTCCAATTTCTTTACTTCTAGGGATTGATCATGATGAGAGGCCAGCCACTAGAGGATAAAATTTTAGCATCTACTTTAGCTAAACACCTCTTATCCACCTACCATGACGATTCATGTCTATTTATGCTACTTTGAAAGTCTGATACCTAATTGTTGGTTGAAATGCAGGATATTAAGAAAGTCGGCTCCGGTTCTGTACCTTCTGGCGATAACATCCCAAGGTCTGCTTCTATATCCAACCTCAATTTATATCAATTATCTTTATCTGAGTAATTTGATCCTTGTTAAAGAACTTAAATACATACAACAAAACGTTCCACACTTCCACTATAATTTCAACTCAATAAAAGAGGAACGTATACTCAATTTCACAAGCATCGCGATGCAGCAACTTTTGCATCATAGAAGGACCATCGACTGTTCAGGATTTTATTCAGATGCAGACTAAGGAAATCCAAGACAACATAAGGAGTAGACGCAACAAGATCTTCTTCCTCATGGAACAGGTACAAGTTTTAATCTAAAAGCTTAATTTCATTCTTTGCACTATGATACCGTTTCTCCTTCCCAAGTTCTTGTTTGTACAAAAATTGATGCCTTCAAATTCACAGGTGAGGAGGTTACGAGTCCAACAATGCTTAAAAAACAAAATACGCGATCAGATCAGCTCAGAGGACAGCGAGATGCCTTTCATTTTATCTTCGGTTCCTTTTCTACCGTCCGTGGTAAAATTACACAATCTTTACATGGCACTTCAAATTGGGAATTAGACACCTTCTTTAAAGGTGTAAATCCCAAGTATTTGTGTTATACGCAACTGTATTTTCATTAACCAATCTTTATTTTTCTTATTTGAGGTAGACACCAGAGACATTAAGCAGCTCTATTTGACAAGTTTTTCATTTATATCAGGAATTATCGTCTTTGGTGGCCTTCTTGCACCAGTAGTAAGCTCATCTACTAAAATGCTTATTCTTTCCACTTATTATTGCATTTGTGATTGTAACATGAAAGCTTATTTTCATGCCAGTTGGATCTAAAACTAGGTGTAGGTGGCACCTCATATAAAGATTTCATAAGCCATCTACATTTTCCTGTGCAACTGAGGTGCATTCATTCAAAAAACTAAAAAATTCCTATTTTTTAAGCAGAAAATAACATAAAAATATTTTCGTATATTGATTTCAGAGAGGTTAATCCAATAGTGGCATCGTTTTCGGGAGGGGCAGTGGGTGTAATTTCGACTCTGATCTTGCTTGAAGCCAACTGAAGAAACTATTTGCAGGCTGTCGAAAGGAAACTAATCATTGGAAAAAAAACCTATGTTCTGACAGCAAGTAATTTTCGAATTGTAAATTTATCCTGAGACAGTTTGCCTGAAAGAAATTAATTCAATTTAGATTTTCATAATATATAAAATTAAAAAATCTGCATTAATCCATATACATTTTTTAAAACAAAATGCATAGTTTTTAGATATTCTTATTTAATTTATTATTTTGATCATCTCGTGTAATACACGGGTCTTACAACTAGTATATATATATATATATATATATATATATATATATATATATATATATATATATATATATATATATATACTAGTTGTAAAACCCGTGTATTACACGGGATGATACAAAATAATTATTAATTAAGAATATCTAAACGTTAATAATTTTACATAAGAAATTTGTTTGTGTTTCGTGACATCTTGCTTTTGATTTTTACTATTACGACTTTATATTTTGATAAATATAATTGATTATGAGAATGTCACCGGTACTAAAATCAAATTTACTATTATGATTGGAATCGTTCTTCAAAATATTATGACGTCAATTGTCTCTCTATTGTCTCTCAAATCATTCTACACATTAAAAAATAATATGATATTAAAAAACAATTAATTTTGAAATTGAATCATAATAATTAATTTTGAAATTGAATGATAATTAAACCGATCATTAAGGAGTTAGAAACATTTCAAACCAATTAGTTTTTTTTAAGAAATTTAAAATTATGAGAAAATGACATGTGGCAAAATGAATGTGGTGATGACATGTGGCTTTGAGTTACTTATTTATTAGGATAAGATATATATATATATATATATATATATATATATATATATATATATATATATATATATATATATATATATATATATATACACTAGCTGCGTACCCGCACAATGCGGCGGCGGCAAATAGTATTGTTTCGGCAATTACTTTTTAGGTTTTGGGTTGCAGATGGAGGGGGGGTTGGCGAATATGAGAGTGATTAAATTCTTTTCGGGCGATTGATTACCTTTCCAACGATATAGGGGACGGTAAATACCTGAGAGTGTGGGTGGGGAGGGGCGTCGTTGAATAGTATGTAAGGTTTTGCTTCTGTGTGTGGTTTTTTGTGATGAATATTTTTATTTCAAATATAAGTTTCTTTTGGGGGAAGATAATTGTATTCTTATTAACATCATCATTTGACAACTTTATTATTAGTTATTTATCAAATAACACAACTTTTTCGTCATGCAACAAAAGTATATAATTCCAAAAAACACATAATGTATCGTCAATATCATTACAAAAGTATTTTACATATCACGTAAAACTTCTCGATATACCCCCCATATTTTGGGCAACCAAAGGGATTCCAGCAAAGTTTAAAACATTTTATCGAGTATAGCAACCCAACAAATATTCTGTTTTGATACATTTCCATTAGATGACTCGGGATAATCGCCATCATTTTTTCTCTCTAACAAAAAACAATATTATAATTATTAATAAAAAATAAATAATCATGTAGTTAAGAATATACAAAACTTACATTTTTATCAATCAAAAGCACGATGATTCTATCTCTTTTGATATCGCTTAAAATGAATTCAACTCGAGCAAAGGTGAAATGGTACCAACTGAGGGAATTATTGAGGTAACGAAAGGAGGAAACCTCAAAATATTGATCCATTTACTACAAATTTAAAAAGAATACGTGAAAACAAATTTCCAAGCAGTTCAATTACTTATACATTAGACAGGCACGAATACAAGTTTTTACCGAATTTATAAGACACCGATTTTTTTGATTTTTAAAACAGATTTTTCCCTTTTTTAAATTTTTAAACGATGTTTTCACTGTGTTTTCCAGTTTTGGTTTGACACCAAAGTCCATTGCTATTTAAGGTGTAATTAAAGACCAGAAAAATACAAAAAGAGTATTATGCGGGTAGAATCTAATGTTAAATGTAAAAGAATGATGCCTTATTTAACAAAGTAAGTACAATAATATTAACCGAAAAATAGTACAATGCTATAATATAAACTAAAAAAAGAAGTTTGATGCTATAATCAGAAAATAAGTACAAATATGAGGCTATATATAACAAAGCAAGTATGATGCTATAATCTCGATTACCTTACACAGAAAGGTACTTGAGTTTATTAGCATTTTCAGATTATATTTCAAGATTATGGAAATAAATAAACGATAACATGCATTTAGAGTTACCTGCTTACACAGAAGGATTGAGGAGGACTGCTTAAACTTCCCTCAAAATAACCGTGATGTGAATAATTTATTGTGTCCTAAGTTAAAGTTGGCAAGTCCTTAAATGAAGTAAATATATAATTATGTCTTAGACCACTCCCATCGGGAGTTTATACAGATCCGCTCACCAAAAATATATATTAAAAAAATACAAAAGTTTGCAATCTCTCACGACCTAAGTCGTGCACACGGCCCAGCTCACATAAGGGATTGCCTTCTCTTTTCCTTTTATTTTTTATTTGTTTCTATAAAACTTAATTTTATTGAAAAACAAATGCAATATTTCTTAAATAAAATACATCAAAATACTTGTAAAAAAATTCACTATAAAATAAGACTAATATTGGTATATATATTTGAATTTTTTTTAAATAAAAAGTTAGTTTGGGTTGGATTGCTAATGGGTGTGAAAAAATGAGTTGGGTTGGGTTGTGTAGGTGGAAGAGTAAGAAATTAGTATTTTAATAGAAAATATGGTTTCGGTTGGGTTGTAAATGGGGATAGTCTTACCCCGGGAATCAATTTGAAATTAAAAGTGATTGGGGTGGGGTGGACACAATTAGGGGACATAATTATAATCAATTCTTAAAGATATTCGGGTGTGGGGTTTGCAATTTGGTAAAGTGATTGAAGTGGGGTGGGACATATACTTAGGTAAAGTGATTTGGTAAATAGTTTGAAATTAAAAGTAATTGGGGTGGGGTGGGACACAATAAGGGGACATAATTATAACGAATTCAAAGTGTTTTGGTAAATAGTAAGATGTTCAAAGTGATTGGGGTGGGGTGGGACACAAATAAGGGACATAATTATAACCAAATTTTAAAGTTATTGGGGTGTGGGGTTCACCAATAATACTCTATCTTTAATTTAAAATTAAGTTTTACCCGGGAATCAAATTGAAATTCAGGCATCAGAAAATTTAGCACAAACTGTTGATCCTGAAAAAATAATCTTGATAGACCTAAAATTCGAAAACTCAACCTGGACGAAAATGCCACTAATCAAGTTCATTAGTACCTGGTATTGATCCTGCATATGGACAATAGTGTAATTGTTGCAGCTACACCCAGGAGTATTGCTAGAAATTGTAAAACCAACTGTAATATAATAAATTTGCACAAAAAGTATGTCAGTAATCACAAAAATTTGGACAAAAATTATTTTAGTAATCAGAAAATTTTGCACAAATAGTTGATCATGCAAAACTCAACTTCATCCAGCAAAAATTAGAAAAGTCAACAATAGACCAAAAATTAGAAAACCCAACATTTTACAAAAAAATAGAAAACTCAAATGTAATATATTCAAAAATTAGGAAAGTCAATAAATTGGACGAAAATGCCCCTAATCAAGTTCATTAGTACCTGGTATTGATCCTGCATATGGACAATAGTGTAATTGTTGCAGCTACACCCAGGAGTATGACTGTCGGTACAAATATGTTTATTAGACATAACAGAGGAGGTCGTTACAAAGATTACTGTCGGAGTGTTGGTAATCAGATATAGGTTTAAACAAATAAGAAACGCAACTTACTCTGTTATTCAAGATTCTGTTTTTTTCTTCCTTTTCCAGATCTTACGGTCGGAGTGTTGGTAATCGGATGCTGCACAAACTATTGATCCTGCAAAAAAATCAAAACAAAATCGGCTGCAATAAAATGAAAACCAAATAAAAAATTCAAAAATTAGCATTTCAAAAATTACCAATTCCAAAATTACATCCAGATCGGCTGCAATAAAATGAAAACCAATTCAAAAATTACCATTTTCTGGTTGCTTCGATCCGATCCAGATAGATGGCGAGCGAGAGGCTTGGTTATCGATTTGGAAGACGGGAAGCGATGGCGAGTGGTGGTGCCTGGATCGAGTAGATCGTTCCAATAATTGAAAACCGAATCAATACTTACCATCTGCTGGTTGCTTTGAGTAGTTCCAGATCGGTGGCGACCGGTTGTTCTTCGGATGTTGGCGGCCGGATCGATGGCGACGGAGAGGCTTGGTTGCTTCGAGTACATCCAGATCGGCTGCAATAAAATGAAAACCAATTCAAAAATTACCATTTTCTGGTTGGTTCGATCTGATACAGATAGAAGGCGAGCGAGAGGGTTGGTTATCGTTTTTGAAAAAGGGAAGCGATGGCGAGTGGTGGTGCCTGGATCGAGTAGATCGTGCAAAATATTGAAAACCGAATCGATAGTTACCATCCGCTGGTGGCTTCGAGTAGATGCAGATCGGTGGCGACCTGTTGTTTTTCGGATTTTGGCGGTCCAGATCGGTGGCGAGCTGTTGTTCTTCGGATGTTGTTGGCCGGATCGATGGAGACGGAGACGCTTGGTTCTCGATTTGGAAGACGGGGAGCGATGGCGAGTGGTGGTGCTTGGATCGGAATGTGGCGGAGTGGTCCGAAAACGAATGGTGGCGGCCGGATCCGATGGTGCCTGCCGGATCGGAAGGTGGAGGCTGAGAGGATGTCGGCTGATTTTTTTGGGAGCATTAGGGTTTCACGAGAGGATGCCGGCTGTTTTGTGTTGAAAGTAAACGAGGGTTTCTTTTTTTGTTTTGGGCAAGCTCTGACACGCGTGTAATTGTGTTCCTGTTTATTGTTAGTGCATAATAACATTGTAACATAGGCATGATAATTTGTGGGTTGTGTATTAAAACTTGGACAGTCTTAAAAATCAAGACAAACATGCATTAGGGGGTTGTAATTTATATATGGTTTATAGTATAGTATATATATATATATATATATATATATATATATATATATATATATATATATATATATATATATATATATATATATATATATATATATATACACACACACACACATATATATATACATATATACACAAACATATTTTTGTTGTGTAACTTAAAAAAATAAAGTACAATTATTACAAATTATGTTACCTGGTGAGATATAACCATATGTGCCTGGAATTGCGGTCCAGTTGGACGAGTCTAGCTTTAAGAGCTTGGATGTGCCGAAATAAGAAATATGTGCCTCATAATCAGAATCGAGAAAGATGTTGGCTATGGAAATGTGTCTATGAATGATAGGGGGTGAACAATCGTGATGCATATAAACCAAACCATTAGCTACACCCTTTATGATTTTAACCCTTTTGGACCAATCCAATTCTTTTTCTAAGATATCGGTATTTAAGATTGATCCAAGGCTTCCCTTTTCAAGGTATTTATAAATAAAAAATGAGTGGCAGACATGGGAGCAATATCCATAGAGTTTCACTATGTTTCGATGCCTAATGTTTGTTAGTGCTCGTACCTCATTAAGGAAACTCTTGCGATCAACATTATCGGATGATGAGGGATGTTTCTTGACAGCTACTACATTGTTAGGTTGTAGCTTGGCTTTGTATACAATGCCATATCCTCCGGTCCCAATACAATATGCATCATTGAATTCATTTGTTGCCTTTAAGACGTCATCATACACTACTCTTCCATCAAAACTGGATATTGAGAAAAAATCATCACGCTCTTCGTCCGGTGATTCCTGTTGAGAAATTTGCTTTTGTCTTCGATAAGCTATGAGGCCACAAACGAATAAACCAAGTAATAGTGCCCCAAAAAAGGGAGCACAATTACAAGGATGAGCTTATGACGAAAGGGGTCATTTTTCTTCATCATACTTGTACTTGGACAAAGCTTCAATCCAGTAACATTTCCACACAAACATGGATTACCTTGAAATACTTCTATTGACGCATTTACAAACACTGCATAAGGGGGAACTGGACCTGTGAGCTCATTGTAAGACAAGTTGATATCAATCCCACTATGGAAATCTCTAAAAGCATCGGCAATAGAACCAGATAGACTATTGTGAGAAAGATTCAAATGCAGCAAATTCTGCAAACTTTGAAGTGCAGATGGTATCTCTTCTGTGAGCAAATTATGAGATAAATCAAGCGTTGTCAGTTGACTCAATTTACCAATCTCTGATGGGATCTTCTCGCTGAGCTTGTTATTACTAAGATTCACGTAGAACATGTGTTCCCAGTGAACAATATTTCTTGGTATCGCCCCATTCAATCTATTTGAGGATATATCAAGAGTAATAAGATCACGGAGTGATCTGAGCTCTAAAGCTACAATACCTGAAAGTTGGTTATCAGTCAAGGACAAATATAAAAGACTTATCATCTTCTCAATCTCCTTAGGGATCTCCCCAACAATATTATTTGAAGAAAAATCAAGCCTGTGTAGCTGAGTTGAATTTCCAAACTCTGGTGGAATGATACCACTGATGTTGTTATACCCTATCCCCAAGGCTGTCAGATTCTTGCATTTACTCCAGTTTTCAGAAAGCTAGTCGTAAAAAATATTGTGACTGAGATCAAGGTAATTTAAGCTTGGATAGACCCTGAAGCTATTTGCTATGTCTCCAGTGAATTGATTATGATCAAAGAAAGCTCTAAATAAGCTAGGACAGTTCCTTAAGCTTCTTGGAATAGGACCAGTGAGCTGATTATCACTTAGTTATAAAAACATAAGCTTCCCCCCATGGCACAAATCGTTTGGCAAATTTCCAGACAACTGATTTGTGTCCATTTCTAGTTCAAGCAAGTCCATACTTCCAAATCCTTGTGGTATATTCCCAGATAATCTATTCACCCGAATAAATTGATTTGTGTCTATTTCTAGTTGAAGCAAGTCCATACCGCAAGATTAGTAAGAGACTTCAAATTCCCAAGCTCTATAGGAATGGAACCGGAGAGTTGATTTTGGTACAAATGAAGGAGATTTAAAGATTTCAAATTACCCAATGATGAGGGAATTGAGCCAGATAGATTGTTGGCGAAAAGGCTTAGTGTTGGGATACAACAAAACAAGTTAAGCACTTCTAGACAAATCGATTAGTACGACTTCAATTAAACGCGGAAATAATTTGGAGAATAATTACAAACAAAATTGTAAACATGGAACACAATATTTAACGTGGTTCACACGATCTGTCCACAGGCGAACGAGAGAGAGAGAGAGAGAGAGAGAGAGAGAGAGAGGGTTTTATTATCACCAAGAAAATTACAATCATACTAGGCTAAACTGCACTTGTAGTCTGACCACTCACAAGAAAAATCACTCGCACTTTTGGCTGCCAACTGGACACTACTCAAAATTCTCTAAGTTTTCTTTGTATTTCACTCGGTAGATGATGCGTTTACTAAGTAGCATTACCACTTATTTATATATGTAAATATATATTAAATAAATTGAGTAGTGGGTTTTCTTTAGTCAAAAGCTTCACCAAACATGCCACGATGAGTAGTGGGTTTTCTTTAGTAAAAAAGCTCCACCAAACATGCCACAAAACATGCCACCAAGAGTTTGATGTCTTCACTTTTGACTTCAAGCACTTCACACATTGCTTTCAACCAAACCCAACAATCTCCCACTTGAAGGCTTGAACATTTCTTTCTCTCTGCCATGCCCCTTTCTTCAAATTTCTGAAAGGTCGGTTGAAGTCATACAAAACTTCAACTTCTCTCTAGTAACCACCTTGGTGAACATATCTGCTGGATTCTTCGTTCCAAGGATTTTCTTCAGATTCAAGGTTTCGTCATTTATTAACTCTCGAATGAAATGATACCTCATCTGAATGTGTTTCGTTCTACTGTGAAACACCGGATTCTCTGCCAGGTGAACTGCACTCTGGTTGTCACTATACAGTACATAATCCTCCTATTGCATTCCAAGTTCTGATAGGAAGGCCTTCAACCATATAAGCTCTTTGGCTGCTTCTGCAATAGCCATGTACTCTGCTTCTGTGGTTGAAAGAACAACACTCTTCTGTAACCTGGACATCCAACTGATTGTCGTACCTCCGATTGTGAACACATAACCTGTTGTGCTCTTACCCGAATCCGTACATCCACCCAAATCTGCATCGGCAAACCCTTCTAAGACCACCCCCTTTCTTCTGAAACAAAGGGCAACCTCAGTTGTTCCTTTCAAGTAACGTAACAGCCACTTTACTCCCTCCCAATGCTCTTTTCCTGACATGAACCTGCTCACAACTCCCACTGCATGAGCAATATCTGGTCTGGTGCATACCATTGCATACATCAAGCAACCAACTGCAGATGCATAAGGAACTTTAGCCATCTGTTCTCTGTCTTCTTCCGTCTTTGGGGATTGCTTCTTTGAGAGTCTCAACTGACTTCCCAAAGGTGTACTTCTGGCCTTGGCATCTGCCATGTTGAACTTTTCTAAAACTTTCTTGATATACTTGGTTTGCGAAAGTTTTAATGTACCGGTAACTCTGTTCATGGCTATGCTCATGCCCAATATCTGCTTAGCAGCCCCTAGGTCATTCATCTCGAATTCTCTGGACAACTGCTTCTTAAGCTTGTTGATCTCTTGCATGTTGGATCCAGCGATCAACATGTCATCAACATATAGTAACAGGATGATATATGAGGAGTTGAATTTCTTCAAATAACAACAGTGATCCATCTCACATCTATGATACCCACTCCTTTGCATGAAGCTATCAAACTTCAAGTACCACTGTCTTAGAGCTTGCTTCAATCCATAATCCATACAGACTTTTCTTTAACTTGCACACCAGATTTTCCTTACCAACTGTAGAAAAACCTTCTGGTTGTGCCATGTAGATGTCTTCTTCCAGGTTACCATGGAGAAAAGCTATTTTCAATCTAGTTGCTCTAGATGGAGATCTTCAGAGGCTACAATTCCCAAGACCATTCTGATTGTAGTCATCTTCACAACTGGAGAGAAGATCTCATTATAATCGACCCCTATTTTCTGTTGGAACCCCTTGACCACTAATTGTGTCTTGTATCTTTTACTGCTATCAATCTCATCCTTTACCCGAAACACCCACTTGTTCTGCAGTGCTTTCTTCCCTGCTCGGGGCTTGACCAAGGACCAAGTATGGTTCTTGTCAAGTGAGCTCAACTCGTCTTCCATAGCCATCTTCCACTGTATGGAATCTTTCATCCTCAAGGCCTCTGGATAGGACTCAGGTTCACCATTCTCAGTCAACAACAAGTAATTAGCTGAATGAGAATACCTGACTGGAGGTCTTCGTAGTCTAGTGGATCTACGAACAGTAGGAGTTGAGGTCTCTATATCATCTGCAACCTCGTCTTCAGAACTACTATCATCTGTGCTCCCACTATCTCCATATATTTCAGAGCTCTCACTGCTTCCTGAACTTTCACCTATCTCTGGAGTACTGATAGGTTTCACAATGTCATCTTCAGAGATCTCTTCAAACACAACTTGACTTTCTGCTTTCTCTGGTGGCTTGTTCCTGCCTGAGCTCTCTGCAAGTTCATCTTTATATAGGACATTCTCGTTGAACACCACATCCCGGCTTCTGATAACCTTTTTATTTTGGTTATCCCAGAAGCGGTGCCCCATGTCATCCAACCCATAGCCTATAAAAGTGCATTTCCTTGCCTTTGCCTCTAGCTTGTCTCTCTCCAAGTATTTAACTTTGACATAAGAGACACAACCGAAAACCTTCAAGTGTTTGAGAGAAATATCACGACCTTGCCATTCCTCTTCTAGAATCTTGAACCCTATGGGGATTGAGGGTCCTCTGTTGATTAAATATGCCGCTGTGTTGATCGCATCTGCCCAGAACATCTTGGGTAAACCTGCATGCAGTCTCATGCTCTTAGCCCTTTCGTTCAATGTACAGTTCATCCTCTCAGCTACTCAATTTTGCTGAGGTGTCTCTGGAACCGTCTTCTGCATTCCGATTCCCTAGTCAGCACAGTAATCAACAAGTTCTTTACTACTGTATTCGCTCCCATTGTCTGATCTGAAACACTTGATCTTCAAGTCTGTTTCATTTTCCACAGTAGCTTTCCATTTCTTGAAAGTGTTGAAAACTTCAGACTTATGCTTTAAGAAATAAACCCAAACCTTCCTTGTGCAATCGTCGACAAATGTGACATAGTATCGGGATCCTCCCACTGAAGAAACTGAAGTGGGACCGTAGACATCTGAATGAACTAGCTCCAATTTCCCGGACTTGGGCTGATGACCAACCTTCTTGAAAGTAACTTTCTTCTGTTTGCCAAGAACACATGGCTCACATAAATCGACTTTCACAGTCTTCAGCTCTGGTATTCTTCTTTTGGAAACTATCATCTTCATTCCCTTCTCAATCATATGCCCAAGGCTTTGGTGCCATAGAGTGGATGCCCCAACTTCTTCAACAGCATGTGCTTCGGCATCAGAAACTTCCACCATATAAAGTGTACCCCGCTTCTGTCCTCTAGCAACAACTAAATTCCCTTTTGTCACCTTAAAATGATGATCACCAAATGTAACCTGGTAACCTTCATCATCAAGCTACCCCACAGATATTAGCATCCTCTTCAAGTCAGGAATCAACTTAACATTCGTCAAAGTCCAATCTGTACCTAAAGTTGTCATGAGGACCACATCCCCAACACCTGTAATATCCAGGCTCTTGTTGTCTGCTAGTTTGACCTTTCCTTTGTACTGCCGGAAATTCTGCATTACTTCTCTGGAATGACTAGCATGGAATGATGCACCAAAATCCATGATCCAGTATTCTGTTGAGTTTTCAACACAACAAATGAGCGCATCATCTTTAGAATTTACTGCCATATTGACTTCCTTCTTGCCTTTGTCTGCCGAAGGCTTTGGACACTGATTTCTGAAATGACCCTTCTCTTTGCAGTTCCAACAGGTAACATCAGTCTTGTTTTTCTGACCACCTCTCTTTCTCGACTTCGATCTTCCTCTACCACCGCCTCATTTGTTGGGCCTTCTTCCTCTGTCTTCTGTACTTAGGAGATTATTGGAAGATTCTCCGGCACTCCGTCTTCGCACATCCTCTCCAAGGATTAAGTCATGAATACCTTCAAATGACAGCTTAGCACCTCCGGCTGAACTACTAACTGCTGTTACTGTTCCAGACCAGCTCTCAGGCAACGGAGATAATAACAGCAACGCCTGGACTTCGTCTTCGAATACAATATCAACATATATCAATCTTGATATTATTGAGTTTAATTCATTCACATGGTCTGTCACCGAGCCGCCTTCTTTCATCTTCAAATTCACCAACTGCCGAATCAAGAAAACCTTATTTTCCGCTAAAGGTTTTTTGTACATATTAGATAGCGCATTTATCAGATTGTAGGTTGTCTTCACACTGACAATATTGTATGCTACATTTTTTTGCCAATGATAACCTTATAACTCCAAGTGCTTGCCGATCTAATAAGTCCCATTCTTCCTGCGCCATCGTTTCAGGTTCTATTCCGAACAGTGGTATGTGTAATTTTTTCTGGTAGAGCTAATCTTCGATTTGCATTCTCCAAAATCCGAAATCGTGACCTTCGAATTTTTCGATCCTAACTTTCCCATCTTCAGCCATAGCTCTGAAAAAACAATATTTTATAAGGCCAATCAAAACCTCGTTTCTGATGTGGAAGATCAGACTAGGCTGCAACCATAGAGCATACGCGACATACGACTTCCTTTAAACCCGGAGCTCTGATACCAGTTTGTTGGGATACAACAAAACAACTTAAGCACTTCTAGACAAATCGATTAGTACGACTTTAATTAAATGCGGAAATAATTTGGAGAATAATTGCAAACAAAATTGTAAACTTGGAACACAATATTTAACGTGGTTCACACGATCTGTCTGATCGGCTAATCCACGGGCGAACGAGAGAGAGAGGGTTTTATTATCACCAAGAAAATTACAATCATACAAGGCTAAACTGCACTTATAGTCTGACCGCTCACAAGAAAAATCACTCGCACTTTTGGCTGCCAACTGGACACTGCTCAAAATTCTCTGAGTTTTCTTTGTGTTTCACTCAGTAGATGATGTGTTTACTAACTAGCATTACCACCTATTTATATATGTGAATATATATTAAATAAATTGAGTAGTGGGTTTTCTTTAGTCAAAAGCTTCACCAAACATGCCACGATGAGTAGTGGGTTTTCTTTAGTCAAAAAGCTCCTCCAAACATGCCACAAAACATGCCACCAAGAGTTTGATGTCTTCACTTTTGACTTCAAGCACTTCACACATTGCTTTCTACCAAACCCAACACTTAGGCCCTCAAGTGAGACCATGTTTCCTATTTCTTGTGGGATCGAACCGCTTAGGTTGTTTTGAAAAAGGTACAAGACGGTTAGCTTGCTCAGCTTTCCCAAGCTACGTGGAATGGGACCATGAAGAGAATTCTGAGATATGTAGACTTCCAGAAGATTGACAAGTTGTCCAAACTTAGGAGGAATTTGACCCGAAAGTTCATTGTTATCAAGATAAAGATAAGTCAAGTTTTTCAGATTTCCTAATGATGGAGGTAACTCTCCTTGAAGCGAATTATCATACAATGCAAGCTCACTGAGAGGTTAGTTGACCAATCTCTTGTGGTATTGAACCAGTCAAGTTATTTTCAAAAAGGTGGAGGGTATCTAGACTGGCTAACTTCCCTATCTCAGATGGGATTACTCTAGAAAATATATTTGCTGAAAAATCAAGATAGACAAGTTTGGACAGGAGTTGGATTTCTAGTTGTTTACACTAAGCTCAAAATGTGTAAGATTGTGTAGCAAAAAGAATGGAAATTCGTGAAGTGTACCGTTTAATCTAGATGACGTGAGGTTCAACCGATGAATGCTTCCATCATCATTGCAAACTATTCCAAACCAAGAAGTGCACGGAGCTGATGTGGTGGAGTTCATAGGGAGCCATGAAGAAATCAAGGAGTTGTTTGTGATTTAAAGGCTTGCTTTCCATTTTAGAAGAGCATTGGTTTCCTCTAAAGAAGCAGAAGCAAAATTTGGTAAGGGGGACTGTGTGATAATGAGTAGAGCTAGAGAGAAAAGTAGGAACTTTGAAGACATTTATGCTTTGGTATGGTTTTTGGAAAATTATGCTTTGTGTGGTCTGATTTATACTTGAACTATCCATTTCTCTTAGGTTGTGTTTGTTTTTCTTGAAAAAGACTTTTTCCCCAAAACATCTTCCTGCGGATAGACGTTTTTTCAGAAAGTGTGTTTGTTTTTCAGAAGACAAAATACATAAAAAAGACTTTTTAACCCCTTTTTCCAAAAGACCTAAAAAAACCCTTTTTGCCTCTTCTTGAATCTTCACGCATCAGCAATTTTACCATATTTTTCACATTAAACCCTCAACAAATTCCCGCATTTCAAAATTAACCCTTTCTTTTAAGACGTGCCATTTTACCTAGATTTCAAAATCAGCCCTTTACAATTAATTACCTATATTTCACACTAGTACAAACGATGTGAGATCCTTATACAATATCAGAACACCACTTCGTCATTATTTGTCAAAATGAACCTTACACAAACATCTTTATCTCAAAATGAACCCTATACAATATCAGAATATCGGACGGATAGATGTACATTTTCATATTAAGATATTTGGTAAAATTATTTACACAATAGTCCCTACACAATTTCCCTTCATGCTATCCGGATCTGACTAATCGACTACATATTTTTAACAGGTCATTTACACATTAGGATTGTTTTAACTATGACCTCTTGCTAAAAACAACTAAACATATTATTTATTTTCTCGTGTTTGATATGAAAAAAGTTTTGTTAACTAAAATTTTTTAATAGTGTTATTTATTATTTTGAACTATTAATAATCAGAAGTGACATAAGAAAGAACCATTCTACAAGCTATTCATTTAAGATAATAAATTGAACGTATAAAAGTTTATTCAATTTATAAAAGTAAAAAAATAACTTTTTTTGAGGGGGGTAGGGTGGGGTGGGTGGTGTGGGTCGAGAGTCGGCGGTAAAAAAAGTTATATTTTTTATTTTTGAGAGGGGAGGGGATTGGGGGTGGGGTAGGTAGGGTTTGGGTGGGTGAAGTGGGGTTGTAGGCGGAGTGAAAGTGTGTTAGAATGAAAATGATTCCAAAAAGACATAAAAAACAAACTTTTTTTGTGAAAACGGAAGACATGAAAAAAGACTTTTAGTCCACATATTCTTCCGCAGACATGGAAAAAAACAAAAGACATTTTACATTTTCAAAAACAAACCCAACCTTAGTCTTTTATTTTTTTTTATTTTTAAACTGGAAAAGTTGACGATGCCATATTATTCCACAAGAGTGTCTAGTAATTGAGAACCAACGTCATACTTTTCTACATGGTGTGTTGCACTTCGAGAAGTCGTTCAAGTCAATGCTATGCTTTTCCACGAAGAAGTGCATTATTTTTCCACAAGTGACACGGTCAAATCTATTCCTCGTTACAATCTATGAAAAGACCAAAGGTTTTTAAATACTTAGCAATTGCTAGTTACCGGATTAACAACGGCATCAATTTAACAGCAATTTAATTCTTTTTTATTAGTTAGACATATTAATTAATTTTAATTTTGAGGTTAATTCTAAAAAAATTGTGATTTGGAAGAAAATGTACAGTCAATCATAGTCACTGTGAATTTGTTTTAATTTTGAGGTTAATTCTAAAAAATTTGTAATTTGAAAGCAAATGTACAGTCAAACAGAGTCACTGTGCATTTGTGTATAACTGGTCTTAAAAACAAAGTTTTTGCGATCATTATTGCTTCAAATGAAAGACAATACTAATTTCTAAAAAACAGAATATAAGTTTGTAAATCGCAAACTCACAATAGAATTAATGGCCATATATTTTCTCTTCCTTTTTTGTTTCCCATTTTGAAAAAGGAAAACATTGGCAATGTTAAATTCTCCCAAAAGGAGTATGTATCTTTTAAGTGAGATTAGTCAATGTCATATTCATCCAGAAGGAGTATATTACACTTTCCATTGCATTCCTCATGATAATCTTGGAAGAAAATAAACAACGGCTAAAAAAATTGAAAATAGCTCGTCAACGAAACAACAGTGATATTATATCGCAATGACGATTCATATATGCAATATAACTTTATTGGATTTGTTTTCAAACTAATTTTAATTAAAGCTTCAAATTGATAGGAAATATACCTATAATATTGATTATCTATGAAATTTGTGTATAATTGGCTTTGAAATTAAATGGGTTTTATTCATTATTGTTTCAAAATACATACGAAACTAACTTCTGAAAAATAATAGAAATTAACTTAATTGACCGAAGACTTCCAACCTAAAAAGTTGCCATGAAAAGTCATCTTCAACAAAACTTTAAACCTTTTAATAGCTAACGTTGAAATGGGAGAGGCATAGTTGATCCCAGTGTCATACATAATTATAAAACCATATCCCGGACCTAGTCTCGTCCCATCAAGTGTCCGGTTTGTAAATAAACATCAGGATATCGAATATCCCAATTTATCATCTTGATACGTTGAAATCACCCGTTTGAAATTTCATTATAAAATCTGATTACAATCTCATCCGTGAAATAGTACTAAAATATAGGTGTATCTAGTCTACAAAAGCAACGTGGCAATATTGCAATAATATATGCTTTGGAATTTGATGGGTTCGGCACTGTGAGTAACATTACATTTTGAATTGTACATTTGTAATGGATATTAAATTCACTTGTGTCATACAAAATTACAAATTCCTTTGCTTCATGATCAAATGAGTAAATTACACTTTTGGTCCCTGTGGTTTGAGAAAACTAATAGATAGATCCTAAGTATCCATATCCCACATACAAGGTTACTAACGTTTGCAAAATCTAACAAATACGTCACTGGGTCAAGTAAAGAGACTAAAATGCCCTTTCTAATTTCTTTTTTTTTTCTTTTATACATATTATATAATCTATCTATTATAATAAAGGAAAGCTTTTAATGCCACGTGTCATTTTTCTAGGCTCCTAAAAATTCATTTTCCCGCCCAAAATTTTTTGACACCTGTCACATATAATTTGCAACAAATAATAATTTCTATTTTAAAATCGCTAAATTTTCGTAGGATCCCAAAATTACTCCTCATTCAAATTTATAAACTGTTTGTTTCCTATCCATAAATCTCGGAAAAAAGATAATCGCCTTGTAACTATTGCTTTTTGGTTTACTCTTCATATCTCGCTCCTTCCTCCTCAAGAAATTTGACGATTTCTTCATGTTTCGATCGACTGCCTTACTTCTTCGAGTTTCGGTAAGGGTTTTTGTAAGCATCAAGTTTGAACTTTGCTGCCAATCATGGTTATGTATTTCTCCGGTTTCCATTTTAGGTTTTACTTCTTCAAACAAGTGTGCCTCTCAATTCATTTTACTCTTCTTATGTGTATTTGATGTACAAAACCGAATTGGTTTTACGGTTCTCTTTCATCCATCTGTTCTTGCAAAAACCGCAAAACGTATTTCATTTTATGATTTTGTTCCGTGAAAATATTCAATTCCAAAGTTGTTTTATTTTCTAAATCTCAACTTTATTTCATGGTTATTTTGGATTTATCATAATCATTTCCTAATATTCTATTATTCTCGGATGTTTGTGATTTGTTTGATTGTTTCTTGTATAGCTTTTGTACACACATGTGAAAAGGGATTTGTAGGATAAGCCATGGATTTGTAGGAAAAGCCACGAATGGCTATTAACGAGTGTTGCCCTGATTATCAAAACTAAAGCAGAGTTTTGTTTTCTTCCTTTTCCTTTATACATTCTTCTGTTTCGCTGGATATTGAGCAAAGAGTATTGTATTTTTGCTGGTAGGAAGTGGATTGTAACTTGATGGTAAACTGTGTGCATCTTGGGATCGTTAGAACTGGTCTCACTCGAGACCATGAAGGTTTTATTACAGGTAATTTTGTGACATGCATTTGTATAAATTTACACAAAAACCTTATGGTTACATGCCTTACTGGCAGTGTCTTATAGCCTATTTTTGAACCATTTAGTGCAGCACAAACAACATCAGTAACCACATGGACCTGAATACAATTCCCAAGTGTTTTATTTGTTAAAAAAATATATAGAATTATAACAGATAAATGAAGAAGAAACCACATACCAAAACATTGAAATACATATATTAAATGGCATTAAGGCCCTTTTGGTTTATTATTTCAGACAAGGATCTGGTCAAAAAGCATAAGATGCCAACAAAAGGTAGGTATTATACTTTTCTTTTTCTATATGTATATATGCATATTCATACAGGAAAATTAAGGATTCAATTGGGATTATTTTTATTTGCATACTTTTGACTTATCGACATATTACACTTTAGCAAGAAAGGAGTGAAGAGTAAATAAGTGAAGTTGGTGGTAATGAGTTGATAGGCAGACACCTGCAACTTATTAAGAAAATAATCAATATGAAATTACTATGCTATAATACACTGCTTAATGAAAGTAAGTTGCTTTCTTGCATTTTATTTAGGTTAAATGCAATAAATAACAACTTACCCTAAGGGCTTTAAAAAAATATAAAACAAAAACATCCACAAACCATTTTCTTAGTTGTGGGGAGATATGAAAATGGTATTCGATTCATGGGAAATTGTGGCGAACAATAAGTATAAAATGGTGGAAAAAGCATGTATTAACCTTCATAACTGTGACTTTGAAGGTAAATAAGCCTTCATAATCACTTTTTTCGTTATCAAAAGACTCTTTCCTATCCAGAAAAACCGTGTTTGACTTGGGAAATTCAATGTACTGAAACTTTTCTCATTTGAAAATATTTCTAAATGACAGCTCTGTTTTTTACTTCTGTGAAAATCCAAACAAGCAAACACTCAATATTAAATAGCTTCAATTTGTATTTACGTATTGGTTTCTCTATTATTTTTCATATTGTTGACCGAGTTTCTTTAGTTGTGACTATTTTTTGGTAATATATGTCTTTTCAAATGTAAGTGAGTTTCGTGATGACAAGTTGAAAGAAATCAGATGATCTTTTTATCCTAAACTTTATAATATGAAAGCAACTTTAAAGAATATGAAAATAAGACCCAAAATTGCAACATTAATTTAGTAATTTTTTGGGACCAAAACTGTAAAAAACAGTTAAACTTAGGGACGATAAATGTAATTTTCTTTTGATCAAATCTAGCATTGTTGCATTAATTTCATAGTTAAAAAAATTATAATGGGAAATAAAAGTCAAATATTCAATTCTGATCCTCCCCAATGTTTATACATGACTGAAATACTCTTTTTAAGCAATATTACTAACATTCTGTTTCTTTTCCGGAACGTGCTAAATCAGGTTTGAAGGAATGGTTCTTTGGAAAAGCCATGAAACAACGCTGCTATTATATGCAAAGATTGTAAGTTTGTTGCCATTTTTGTAAAATACTGCAAGTATCACTTTGCTTCATTTGTTGAAAAACGCCAAAGAATGGAATCTCAAATTCTAATTCATTGGAATCCCCAAACGTAACAATCCCTGGATATTATGATGTAACTTGATTCTACTTTTTTTTACACAAATCATGTGATTAAAGGTCACCTTATTAATCAAAGAGCTTCTTCTTCTGTATTATATAAAAGAGAAATAGTATTGTTAACTTCTTTTTGAAGTGAGACTAATATGATTATAATTTTGCTATCGTAATATACATCTTATATATTAGTTGCCAAAAATCATGGTTGTGGTGGTTTTACTACCAAAATTATACCATCAAACCGACTAAAATAAGATTTGTATAAGCTACCAAGTTTGGCATTATTGCGTTGTCGTTTGTTCGTAACCGTTTGAGCGTACTCAAGTTTTAAAAGACTCTTGGAAAAAATATATAATCATATTTGATCATACTAAACTCAAATGTTTGATTTTTGTTTAACTATTTAGTGATCGCGTAATGTTTCTTGATTATGTGGTATCTAATTACGGATAATCTTATACATGTGGATATTACTAGGTTGAAAATCATGATGGAGTTGCAAATTTTAATACATGCATCAGTGATGAAGGAAAATTCCCTTTTACGCAAAAAAAAAAATTTAATTTGTCAACCCGTGTTTAACACGGGTTTATAACCTAGTCTATCATAATAAAGCAAAGCTTAAATGACACATGGCTTTTTTCTAAACCCTTTCTTTGCCACTTGTCTTTCTTTTAGACCTGCTACGTTTAGATTTCCCGCCTAAAACTCTTTCTCTCGATCACACTTTTGATTTCCGATTATGTAGCCTTATATCTCGATTTCAGTTTTTAAAAATTTATGGTTTATCCCCAAATCACGCATGATCTCCTATTTACAACCCCCTCTCTCTCTCTCTCTCTGGAAATTCATCTTTGCTATTTCTTCAAATCATCCATAAATATGGAAAGTATTCCATTCCATAAGTAATTAGGGTGCGTACGACAGTGGCAATTAAGATCCAGTGACGAGTCGATTAAGATCTATTAGGTTGTTTCTACAAATTTATCAAATGGGAAAGCAGTTCTTGGGTTCTACTGATGCTCATGAGCGATGCTCTCTTCTCCTCTTATGATTTTGGTGTTAGGGATTTAGGAGAAATTTGAAAATTGCAGGAGTCTCCTCAATTCCGTTGTCTCCTCCACCGACCCTACGTTCCAATGGGTTTACCACATGTACTTAATAAATTCTTTGTTCTATTTCTTTTAAGGTTCAGACCTTCAAGCATTGAAAGGTATGTTGTCAGAAGTTCATTGTTTTATATTGGGATTACTTTATCATTTCAGGGGTGACACCACACCTTATAAACGATTCTTTCAACTGATGTTTCAAAATCTAGAGCCTCTGTAATGGGATTACGTGTCACAAAATCAGTGAAGGATTATCCACATGGGACACCTGTCTTCATTTCCATGGATGTTACTGGGAAGAAACGGAACTTAAAGCTTGATGGGATCATACGTACAGTCATAACTCTAGGATGCAACAGGTAACCTTTTGTTCCTGAAATGATGTTCATAGTTTAAGTGGCTCTTTCATGCCTTTTAATATAATTTGTAATTTATTATTTCAAACTTTTATTGAAGGTGTTGTGGATCTGCAAGCTGATTGTGTGTTCTCAAATTCTCAATTGTGCTAAGTGAAGACCCAATAGAAGAGTCTGAAACAATAAACATGGGGACATATTGATATTCGTTTGGTTAGTTTATGAATCAGTAAGTGTAGTTACTTTTGAATAAAAAGGATTTAGTTTTTTTCAATTCACATAGTTATAGTATCCAGATATGAAATATCAAATCGGCTCATTGAATAAGATCGTCATAGCGTTTTGTGTAATTTTCAGATCAAATCGGCTATCTGACTGTACTGAGTCGCATTCTCGCTGTTTCGTTGATTATGTACAGATCTGTAGTTTCTTTTACTTTCAATTCCGTTATATAAGTTTGTTTCCCCGATTTGAAGCGTGTTTTAGAAATTGTGCAAGGATTATGAGTTTTAGGAAATCAATTGTAATCCCAACATATTTCGTATAAAATATAAGTTTGATATTTATTGTAATCCAACATATTCTCTTGTAAGCTTCAAGGAGTTAACAATTTGATTAAAGATTTCAGCAAGGAACTGCCATTATTCTAGACCGTGACTGAAAATTGTATTAAACTAGCAAATTTCGTGAATACCAAATCTCATATTAGACATTCTTTTCTAAAGTATGAAAACAAACTATACACATCTTACCCGCCCCTACTTATGTTTGGTTTGGCTCATTGTTTAGGAAAAAAAGTAAAGAACCTGACTTTGTATTTGTCGGGGAATATGATTATTTCATTTGAGATTCAGTGAACTTAATATTGGCCTGTATTATATTTTAGGTAATTGCAGTGGGATCTTGAAACAGAATGAAGATGTATATCGAGCTTTTCAGTAATGCTAGAGAACCTAAACGTTGTTGCCATGTTTAGTTTTAGTTAAAGATAACGTAAGAGATATTTATAAAATAGAACTTTGATTTTTTACGGATCACCCATTGTATAAAATAGAAATCTTATTATTTTCTGTTTATAACGGATTCATCTCTTATTCAAGAGATTATTTGTATTGTTGCAGCGATGTTGATTTTTATTTATGCCACGTCATCTGGGTTTAAATGGATTTTTTTTTTTTTTTTTGAAATCGACTCAATCGAGAAGTGGAACTGAAAAGCGCAGAAATTGATATTTATTGCTGCCCGTTCATGGGTTGAAAGAAGGGATTTTTCAGATGATGATGAAAAAGATGCGAAATTTTTGCGGTGGCTAATGGTGAGGATGATATGCTCAATGAGGTTTTGTGTCATGCATCGTCTCCTTAAAAATTCGATCTTTTTGTATTTTTTGATGATAGTATTTATAGTTTAAGCAGGGAATTTTGTTGGGTATTTGTTTTTAGTTTTTAGGGCTCCTATTTTCAGTTTTCTCATTTCTTGAGGGTGAAATTGTCATTTTGAAAGAAATCACTTGGTTTGATAAATTATGAGTAGTTCTGATCTTGAGGTTGAAATGGCAATTTTCAAGAAATGATATATTTGAGATTGTAGCATCATTGCTAATGAACATAATTGCCCCCTCTCAGGATACTCTATGATCATAACTTACTTTAGCCTAGGTGTGGAGATAATTTGGATTTAGTTTAGTTTTTTTTTTTAATATGGTATGAGTGCTACAGAAGATGGCAATCCATTTTGTTTCAATTTTGATGATTGTGACATAAATTTAACCAATTCTATAATTTTTTTCTCTTGATTAAGGTTAACCAACTTTGCCTCCTGATCAGCATCACAAGAGAGCCCTGTATCTCCACCAATTTTTTTCTCTTTAGTTGCTACCAGTGTTGAGAATTTAGTTGAATATCTACAAAGCCTTAAATTAATAAATATTGGAAATGTTTAGCTTTTCAAGAAAAAATATTATATCATATTAGCATTTGCATCTTGACTAAAATGTGTTTCATATAAGAATTTGGTTTCTTATTATATCATGCAAGTATGTTGCTATTATGGGTTACATATTGCTAATATTGGTAAAAAATATAAGTATGTTGCTATCATGGGTATAAAAACTTGAGTCTCTTGCTATTATGAGTAAAAAGTAAATTACATTCCCTATATTGTTAAAAAAGGTCAAGTACATTGCTTTTCTTAGTAATTTTCCTACATGTATTTAAGCTAATTTGAGTAGAATGCTCGATAGAAACTCCCTTATTGACCCTTTTTTGTACTCATTACTAGATTTTTACCAAACCTTAATTTTCTTTAATTCTGTTATTTTTGGAGGAACTACTGGCTAACCCTAAATGCTCATCACTTATAGCTAAAGATCCAGACGATAGAACAGATTTAATTATAACTTTACACGGTCATGCTGTTTCTGTAACCACCACTTTAGAAATAGCATATCGCTAAATCACTATTTGGTAGGAAAATGGTCCCACATATTTAAGGTATTTTTTTTTAGCTTTTTATTCATTATTACACCAATTCTTTTTGGAAAATCTCTTAACCTAACACTTCAATTTTGAACCCTCCAAAATGTTTGAGGTTCATTAATCATTACTGATAATAATGTACTTATGTTTCTTTTACACATAATATCAATGCACTTTTAAGTTAGGCATGTTTGTTTATTATACTTCTAATGCATCAATTATACGTTAGATGAGTCTTTTTACGTATACATTTTTAAGTTGACTACCCGTGATTATCACGGGCTTATAACCTAGTTAGTTAATAAAAAAAAGAAAAATAAATCTAACCCACCCCACCCCCACTCCCACCCTACGTCTCTCTCTCTCTCTCTCTCTCTCTCTCTCTCTCTCTCTCTCTCTCTCTCTCTCTCTCTCTCTCTCTCTCTCTCTCTCTCTCTCTCTCTCAGAAAACCCACCGGTAAAAAACATTCCCACCCTACACCGACTTGCCGCCAGAGTTGGTCGTATATATGGCTGGTCGTATATATGGCCCCACTACTACAGAAGCCTAAGGTGCGATGTATCATTTAACTAAGGTGATGAAGTTTGTGCAAGACGAATTTTGGGATTTCAAGATCAAACTGTTCATCGATGATAATGTTTTACCAACAGAAAGGCACAGAAGAGGAAGCCGAAAAACTTCTCCTAATTCTTTCCCGAATCATCCAATTCCATCTACCGTAAACCATCTTCTCGAGCATTTGCAGCCCAGGCTTACGAAAGTGAAATCTTTAGCCCCAAGACACTACTAGAAAATAGGGGGGTTAGCCACGCACATTTGCATGGCAGTTGTGTGGTTAAAGCCGAATAGACACGCAATAGCCACGAAAACTGACCTCTGGAAAAACCCTTTGTGTCTAAATTGTAGTCACGCTTTAGCCACGCAACAAACAGGCACAGTTTACCACGCATTAGCCACGCCATTTCAACACTCAATAGTCACGCGCGTTAGCCACGCCATAACAACGTACGTTTAGCCACGCAATAATCCCGAGAATTTAACATCGCAATTTCCACACAAAATTAGCCACGCAATATCAACCCAAATTTAGCCACGCAATATCAACCCAAATTTAGCCACGCAATATCCACCAAAATTTTACAACGCATTAGCCACGCAAAGCATTAACCACGCAGTAGACACAAACATTTTCTTTGACTTTCTTTGACTTTTAACCACGAAATAGCCACGCAAGTACCACGCATTAGTTTTTTTTTAAAATACCATAATATTATTTTTAATTCCAATTTTTTTGTCATTAACCACATTTGACAAAACACACACATATTTTATATATATATATATATATATATATATATATATATATATATATATATATATATATATATATATATATATAAACAATGAAACTAATTAAAACACAACTAATCAAATATTACGATAAAGTTTGTTTAACATTCTAAAAAAGTCAAATAAGAAAGACCACGAACCACGTCTAATTGTTTCAAAAACATTCTAAAACGTCAACTTGTTTCAAAAACATACAATTAAGAAGGACCCGGACCACGTTGACTCATTTGTCGCATCATTTCTTCCAATTTTTTTTTGAAACTCATATTGCGACTGTTTTAGTCTTTGTTCCATTTGTTGTTGTTGTTGTTGGAAATTATCGACCATTTGAGCTTGACTTTGTTGCAAATTTTCCACTTGTGCACGTAAGCTCAAGATCTAAAATATAACAACATATTATTAGTTTGATCTATAATAACAACATACAATCAATTTTAAATTACAAAAACACACTTTATATTGGCAATCCATAAGAGCAACATAGTTTTGGTCAAACATAATAGCATTTGTACTATACATTTAATATACATAATAGCAACAAACTTATTATTCTCCTCTATACTAGCATTCTACTTAATTTTACTATCTACAATAGCAAGAAACTTTTTCATCTATATTAAACATAACATACATTCAATTTTAAATAACAAAAACATACTTCCTGTCAACCATAATAGCATTTTTACTTTACCTTTAAATTACATAATAACAACAAACTTTTTGTTTTCATCCATAATAGCATTCTACTTAACTTTATTATCTACAATAACAATAAACTTTATTTTTCATCTTATATTAAACATAATGCATATAATGAATAAGTTTACCTCTTGTTGCGACTGCGCATCGGAGGTCGATCCAGACGCGGAAGAAAATGAACCGGTCACCGTGTAGTAGGGATCAGATTGTCCTATCCCAAATGTTTGGTCACCTCTCCGGCGACCGGTCTTCTTATATATGGATTGTTTCCACACCTCGGGATCATCATGTATCTCGCTTGGGTTATCCTTATACTTCTCAGCGAGACACTCGACATAAAAATCCTACAATTACCAAAACAACATTACCGATGTGCAAAAAATCAAGACATACAATCAATAAAAGTGATGGATATAACTTACATATGCTTCCTGAAACGACTTCGAGGTGAACTGTAAATTGTCACGCTCCCCTTTATTTATATAACTGTCCTTTGAAGTCTCGGTCCAATCGGCATGTAAGTCATCACCAAATTGGGGACCTTCGTCCCAGTCGCCTTGTATCTACTTTCTTCACATACCAAACAACGATCCCTTTCAGCAAACTGTCCCTAAAATAGCATGCAATGGTTTTTACATACATGAATCCGTTGTGAAGGCAACTGTAGTGGCTTCAACATTTTCTTGGTCTCGTAGAAGTTGTTGGGAAGCTTCTCGCCAGTTGGTAGACTGTCTTTAATTATCGGAACCAGTCTATCAAGTATCAAATGCCGAGTCTGAAATGTTGTTTTCTGCTTTCCAATTCAACAATTTAGTAGTAGTGGAGAGCGTTGAAGCTTTTTTACACCCGTCCCACAATGGCTCACTTGCTTGTTTCACCATATTATAAAATGTTTGGGCCCGTTCATTTGGGTCTTGCGGTGTTGGTTCATAATAAGGAACCTCAGGTTGGGGCATGCTTTCGATAACCATCTGTTCGTATCTAGGACGGTCTCCTACATCTTCATCAATGTCTTGAGATGTTTCAGGGTTTGATGGGTTTGAGGATTGACCTGCTTCTCGTATCGAATGTAATTCGCCGTGTGCATACCATATAGAATAGTTATTCATGAATCCATTTCTAAACAAATGCTCTGTAATCGTTATCGAATTTTTGAAATGATGATTTTTGCACTTCCCACACGGACATCTAACTTCCAAAACCTCTATCCCATCTTTAAGGCTATGTTGGACGTTTGGTGCGTTCTTGAAAGCAAAATCCAAGAAATAATTGATATAATATTGAAAGTCAGGATTGATTCGACCATTCCTAGTGAGTCTCTCGGTGTACATCCATGCTCTATTAGACGTCATTTCCTACTATATATATATATATATATATATATATATATATATATATATATATATATATATATATATATATATATATATATATATATATATATATATATATATATATATATATATATATATATATATATATATAAAATGTAAATAATATAACATCTCATTTTTTAATAATTGTAAAAAAAACTAAATATTTTAACAAATTAAGTTAACAATATATATGTTTTTGTAACATAACACCATATTTTTAACAATTTATATACATTTGTAACAATTTATAACAATTTCAACCATTTATAACAATTTATACCACTTTCAATAAATTTTAACAATCCATACCAATATCAAACAATTTGTACATAATTACAACAACTTATACAAATTTCAACAATTTATAAGAATTTATATCGATTTCTTTCCATATTTTATACCAATTTCAATAAACTCAAACAAGTTAAACCTAATTGCAACAAACTTCTAACACTCCATACCAAATCAACATCTTATACCTAAATAATAATCAATTTCAACAAATTCAACAAATTATAACAAATTATACCTAATTACATCAATTTATATCAAACCCTAGAAATTTCAAACAATCAAATTTTTAAAAAATTCAACATAAAATTGAACAATATAATGAATACATCAAACAAATCAACATCTTATACCTAAATAAAAATCAATTTGAACAAATTCAAAAAAAATTTGAAAGCTAGGGTTTTACCTTTTTGGTGAAAATGGGTGAAAATGGAAGAATGTGGAGCTTTCTTGAGGAAAATGAGATAGGGGAAGTGAACACCAAGCAGCCAGCGGCTGAAAACGACCGGTATACACCGCCGATCGGCGGTGGTAGTCGGCGCACAGGTCTGTCACAGGAGCAAAGGAAGGATGAGTGCAATCCGTTTTTTTTAAATGAAGAAGGACGGACGTAAGGGAGGTGTTACCTTCGGCCGGCGGCTGGAATTGGCCGGTCAAAATCACCGACCGGCGATGGTGCTTCGTTGGATGGCAGCAGTCGACAGAGCTTCAAGGTTTTTGTTAGAGAGGAGAGAATACGAGATGCCAAAAGGGGTGGAGCGGGTAACTCATTTAATTCCATTTGGTGGATAAAGCGTGGCTGTTTAGCCACGCGATAACAACGGCCAAGGGTATTTTATTTATTGCACAATTTACAACAACTTAATGTGTGAGCGGGATAGTCATTTAATTCCATTTGGTGGCTAAAGCGTGGCTGTTTAGCCATGCGATAACAACGGCCAAGGATATATATATATATATATATATATATATATATATATATATATATATATATATATATATATATATATATATATATATATATAAAAGAAATGGAAAACAATTATTAGAATATTTCGTGGCTATTTCATGGTTAACTGGCCACGCATTTACCATGCAATCAGCCAATGAGTGGTTAATTAACCACGCAATAACAATGACTGTATTTTAATTTTTCGTTTTTTCAAGGTCAAACATTATTTTTTGAGTTCATTTTTTGTACATCGTTTATTATACTTTATTATCTTTATATTCCTCAATATATACGTAAATTTGACTTACACACAAGCGTGTACACCTTCCAAACCCGTTGTTTATTTAAAACGTTATCCTTTCAAGGTGTATAAGCACTTGTGATTTTAACACACCGACACATTGATGTGCATACATTCATACTCATGGACACACACACACACACGTATACATATACTTTACACACACATACATAATTATACCCATAAACTCACACATACATATGTTTATACACCTTGAAAAGATAAAACTTGAAATGAATAACGGGTTTGGAAGGTGGACACGCTTATGTGTAACTCGAATTTACGTATAAATTGAGAAATATAAAGATAATAATGTATTATAAGGATGTACAAAAAATGAACCCAAAAAAATAATGTTTACCCTTCAAAAAACGAAAAATACAAAAATCTTTGTGGCTATTGCGTGGCTAATTAGACACGCATTTACCACACAACCAGACAGTGCGTGGTTAATGCGTGGTAAATTAGCCAAGCAATAACCACGACTGTATTTGTATTTTTCGTTTTTTGAAGGCCAAAAATTATTTTTTTGGGTTCATTATACTCATGGACACACACACACACACGTATACATATACTTTACACACACATACAGAATTATACCCATAAAGTCACACATACATATGTTTATACACCTTGAAAAGATAAAACTTGAAATGAATAACGGGTTTGGAAGGTGGACACGCTTATGTGTAAGTCGAATTTACGTATAAACTGAGAAATATAAAGATAATAATGTATTATAAGGATGTGCAAAAAATGAACCCAAAAAAATAATGTTTACCCTTCAAAAAACGAAAAATACAAAAATCTTTGTAGTTATTGCGTGGCTAATTAGCGACGCATTTACCACACAACCAGACACTGCGTGGTTAATTAACCACGCAATAACCACGACTGTTTATACTTTATTATCTTTATATTTCTCCTTATTATACTTTATTATCTTTATATTTCTCCGTTTATACGTAAATTCGACTTACATACAAGCGTGTACACCTTCCAAACCCGTTGTTCATTTCAAACGTTATCTTTTCAAGGTGTATAAGCACTTGTGATTTTAACACACCAACACATTGATGTGCATACATTCATATCCATATACACACACACACGCGTAATATTAACAATAATAATAAAAATATGAGACTAATAATAATAATAATAATAATAACAACAATAATAATAATAGTAACAATAATAATAATAATAATAATAATAAGTATACGAAAGGGATATATTGAACGAAAACGAAAAAAGTAATACGAAAACGAAAAAAATAATAATATTAATAATATTAACAATAAAACGAAAACGGATGAGGCTTATAGCCCAAAACGATATAATTAATAAAACGAAAACATAAACGAAAATAATAATAATAATAATAATAATAATAACAATAATTATTATTTGAAAGGGTTATATTGTAATAAAGGGAAATAATAAACGGATGAGGCTTATAGCCGAAGTGGTAGTTGATGTTCCCCCCACAGAGGAGACCAGGGTTCGAATCCCGGCACCTCATTTTTTCGATTTTATGTTGTCGTTGAAGATGCGTGGCTATTTAGCCACGCAATATCAACCAGCCCTTTCCTGATGTTTTAAACTATTGTTCGTAGTATTTGCGTGTCTATTTAGCCACGCCATAAACACAGTTTTCCATTTATCTATATTAGCCACGCTCTTACCACACATTCAATGACTGCATGGCTATCGCGTGGATAAGTTTGCCATGCAACAACAACGAATTTATGATGCGTTGAAGTTCCGTCACAAGTGCGTGTTTAAAATTGGGGTCTCAGGTTGTGTAACTGATGCGTTGTAATTGCGTGTCTATTTAGCCACACAAAATTTGCGTGGCTATTTTTCGTGGCTAAATACCCCTTCCTCTAGTAGTGAGAGCAAACGATAGGTATACTTTTCATAATGTTAACGAGCTTATAGAAGTGGGGATTCGTTTCATTCCGAGTAAAACCAGGTCTATAGCACATATCGATTTCTTTAAACGTGGGTTTTGTGCAAACTTAGAACTTCCTCCAATTAACTCGAAATATTGACATTATGAAACAGACATTACCAGTTAGGTTTTCGCTCTTGCACCCAGCGACCGGCGGCTTGGTCGGAGAAAGAACCGATAAGTACGAGGCGGAGTGAGGTCCTACCACCGGCGGAGTACTCCGAGAAGTAGAAGCGACCGGAGAATCAAAAGACGAAGCCCCACAACTCTCGATTTCACTAACGTCGGCACTGAGGCTGTAATCGTCAAACCTGTGGCTGCGGTGATCGGATTCATCGCCGGATGATAAAGCTTCCATAGATGGAAATGAAGCAATGATTTGGTGATTGGTATGTTGTGAATTTGTAGTAGTTAAATGTGGTTGCTATGATTGGGGTGTGATCGGAGATGAAAAAAAGGGGATAAAGAAAAAGCGTTAAAGCAAAGGTGGGGATGTTCTTTACCGGTGGGTTTTCTGAGAGAGAGAGAGAGAGAGAGAGAGAGAGAGAGAGAGAGAGAGAGAGAGAGAGAGAGAGAGAGAGAGAGAGAGAGAGAGAGAGAGAGAGAGAGAGAGAGAGACGTGGGGTGGGTTTGGTTTATTTTTCTTTTTTCATTAACTATTTATATAATATGTATAAAAGACAAAAAAAGGGAAATTAGAAATGGCATTTTAGTCTTTTTACTTGATCCAGGGACGTATTTCTTAGATTTTGCAAACGTTAGTGACCTTGTATGTGAGATATGGATACTTAGGACCTATCTGTTAGTTTTCTCAAGCCACAGAGACCAAAAGTGCAATTTACTCTGATCAAATGCAGGTGATCTCAATGAAAATCAAAACACGAGTTGCTTTCTTCTCATTATGTCCTATGGTTTTTGGTTTCAGTAATTATAGTTTGGAAAAATGATCCAAAAGGGTATCGACGTATTAAATTTGTTCAAAAGATATACATTCAAGTTTTATAAGTTCAAGAATATCAATTAAATTTGTTCAAAAGATATCATTCATGTTTTATAAGTTCAAGAATATCAATTAAATTTGTTCAAAAGATATCATTCATGTTTTATAAGTTCAAAAAATATCAATGAACTATTGTTTTTTGTACACAATATATAATCGAGATACATCTTTAGTTCAAAAAATACCTTTGAATTATTACTTTTGTATACATTATAAGTTTAAAAATACTAGGTCATTTTTGAACAAAAAATTTATTTCGATAGTATAATGTGTACAAAGACAATAATTAAATGATATTTTTTGAACTTATAAAACTTGAATGGTATTTTTTGAACAAATTTAATTAATATTCTTGAACTTATAAAACTTGAATGTATATCTTTTGAACAATTTAATACCTCGATACCCTTTTAGATCATTTTCCCAAACTATAATTACTGAAACCAAAAACCACAAGACATAATGAGAAGAAACAAGGGATATGAAACTGCAATGGTGAACCGTAATCGCAGAAATCCTAGTGGATGTGAATCCTAATCAGAGAACTCGAATGTGAGATGAACGTAATCGCAAAAATCAGGGGATGTGTTGAAAGGTTTTCTGCAAACCATGAACTAAATAACCTAAGTGCACATGCAACCTATAAGGATCTATGTTTTCCTCTAACTGAACATATAACAAAACCTAAAGGCCATAAGAAAATTAACTAAAAGAATAAAATTAGAAAAACCAACCTTTTAGAATTTTCTGGAAGCTGAGCAGCAAAAATATCCTGCCTCAAATGAGATCACACCCAAGCTAGAGGAGAGAGTCACGAAAATCTTGAGAGAGAATTATGAAAGTGGCGAAATCATATGGTGACCTGGGAGCCCTATTTATAGTTTCCAGATGACTAACTGATAAGCCTTAGAGATAAACCTTTTTAAATTCAAATAAGATAAACCTTTTATCTTACAATTCAAAAACCTATTTATCTACTAATCATCAATTTCAAAATTATATATATCCATATATAGATTTCAACTTTCAATTGGTCACTCCACACTGTCACTTACTCAACTATTGAATAATTACAGTTTTAGTCCCTGCACCTTTAATTAATTAATTTAATCCCCAAATTAAATCCAATTAATTCTGGATTAATTCCTAATTAATTAATATAGTTTCTAATTAATATATTATCACTTTAATATATTAATAAACCATATATTTAATTCCTGTTAATTTATTAATCCCATAATAAATCAACCTTTCTCTCTACCGAATTTTCTACCAAACCTCCAGCTATGAGGGCAACCCAAATGGACTGTGCTTCTATTAATTAGGTAAATACTAATTATTAGTCATGGCTTAGACACCTAATCCAACATGTGTAACACCATAAAAACTAACATTGAGTATCTACAAATATTTTAACAAATCAGTGCAAACTTGGTTTTACAAATACAATACTTGATGTCTTGGAAGCGAAAAGTGGATACCTTCAGATCGTTCCACGATCCAATCGGACGTTACTACACCTAATTCCTGCAAACACCACAACGAAAACAACGTAACCGAAAACGCTTAGTAAATAACTCTACTGCAACGAGATAAAATTTACAACGAATCTTATATAGCCAAACCACACTTTAATAATTCACTAATCATTTTTCACCTGAAAATTCAACACCTGTTAGATATATCATAACAACTACATCACCTTTTGTATAACACACCATATTAAAAACATTCACTGAAGAATCTTGGGCTTTTCACCAACCCAAAGATCCATCACCGACATTCGGTTACACAAATTAATCCCCATCTTGGATTATCCCATATGGTTGCAAACCATCGTTATACAACCATTTGAATACCATATAAAACACCAATGAATATTACCACCTATGATTTCATCATTCGTATCTAAAAGCAACTACTAAGAGAGTTTCACATAGGGTCATTATACTATTATCAACCAAAGTAATTAGTTCTAACACCATCAAATGATATGTATGAATATATATTCACACAAAATACAACATACAACCTAACACCAGTCAAGTTGAGTAAAGTTACTCACCTGGTCCAAGCTCTAAAAATAAGTTATACTTAATGTTTTGTAAGCTTCCTTACACCTTCTTGTCTATAGAGGAAAAAGAATAAACCTTTTTTTAAACACAACCCAGCTTAATTTTGTGAAAAACCATGTTTCTGTCCTCATCAGGGAACTTAGCGGCGCTAAGTTTAACCCCTATTCATAGTTAGCGTCACTAACTATAACAGTAGCACCCCTTTGACGAATTTTTCACATAAAACTCCATTTTTTAACTTCCAAACACCAAAGGATTAAGGAATACGACGCCATATTCAATTACACACCTAAAACCCTCCATTTCACCTCTTGCATGTCAACAAAATCAACCAATTTAGCTAAATTACTTAGCAAATTACACACATAAGAGTGTACTAACCTTAATCCTTGATTTGTATGCAAAAGCCCTTGATTCCACCTTAATTTCATGATTAGAACACCAAAAATACCTCTGAAGTTCGTCCTTCACGAACCTTTTGTGTTTTGAAGAGAGAATACTCCAAATGACCACTTTCACGGCTTAAATGGAATTCTGTCAGGTCGATATTAGCGTCGCTAATCATTAAGATTAGCGTCACTAACTTTCCAATCCTCGCCTAGTTTGTACTTTTGACTCCATTTCACATAGTAACAACCTACTTTAGCATAGAGTCGCTAACTCTTAGGAATTAACGATGCTAATGTCTCAGATAAGTGATTTCTTGCACATTTTTCACCTTTTTGGTCTATAATTTCAAACTTAACATCCAAACTCCATATTAAACACCATCATAACACCTTAACACCTCAAATCCCAAGATTTGGTTTGCTCTTCATTTTTAACATTTTTGGACCTTTCACCAAAACACTATTATCTAACTAAAACTCCTTAAAAACCATCAACATGTTTTTACAAGTTGATAAGAATGCATACTTGCTTCTTGGGTGATGGGCGTTCCTGGAACAAGTCCTAACGGTAAAAATGAGACGAGAGGGATCGTTACAATGCCGCTGGGAGGGGGAGGCACCATTTTTCTTTTACCATGAAGGGGGAGGGGTGGGTGTGGGGGAAGAGATAGAGAGAGAGGGGGGTAATTTGGATAAGGTTACACTCTTTTCATGAGTCTCATTTAAGGAGGGAAATGAAATCAAGCGGATGAAATTGAGGATAAAAGGAAATATTTTGATGTTCCTGATTTTTTTTACGAAAGGAAGTTGATAGAATATGAGACAATGGGAAGGATAGTCTTCCCTCCTAACTTTCCTTACGATTTGAAATGATTAAGAGAGAAAAGGAGTGACTAGCAAAAATAAGATTTAAATATAACTTTCCTTTCTGTTCCTTTCCACTTGGGAACACAAAAAATGTTTATCTTCTTTTAATTTTCTTCCAACTTAGAAACTCGAAAATATAACTTTCTTTTTACTTTCTCTTTCTTTCTTTTCTCGCATTCTCTTCTTTTCTTATCTTTTCTTTCTTGATAAAACTCGGGAACTAAGCGTTAGTGCCATAGGCTATGGAGAGAGGGCGGTAGAGGTAACGATGATAAGATAAGTGCTTAACAGGGGGACCTTGAGGTGTGAAATGTGAAAGCAATAGTGCTCTTGAAATGGTATAAGATCAAGAGTAGTGGTGATTACTAATCATTCCCTCCTCTTAGTGTCACATAGACGATTGATGGTTAATAGTGTTGATATCTCGGATTCTGGGTGGGATAGTGGTATGAGTGTGAATATATATATAAATATATATATATATATATATATATATATATATATATATATATATATATATATATATATATATATATATATATATATATACATATACACACACACACACACACACACATATATATATATATATATATATATATATATATATATATATATATATATATATATATATATATATATATATATATATATATATATATATGCGTGTGTGTGTGTGTGTAATTTTTACGTAATATAAAAAACCGTTATCCCACCACGAAAACAACTTTTTAAATCATGACATGTGACCGCTATTTGATTTTTGACAGCGATAACTGCATAGCACATACGTGATGTTTCACTAACCCCCACTTTGTTAAATCTTAGAAAATTGGTATCCCTAACCAACCTTCATTTTTAATTAAATAATTTTGTAACAAATATAAATAATTAAATCTAAAAATAAATATAATTTAAATAAATACTAAAATTAATTTAAAAAATTAATTAGTTCATTAATTAAATAAAATAAAAGGTTACATAAATTAAAATAACAAAAACAACTTAAGCGTAAACTAAAATAAAACAACCCTATTTATATTTAGTCATGATATCTGCATTGTATTTTAACACTATTCCAAGTGCTCTCCCCTCGAGATCGTCACGTGGTGTTACCAGTCTTCGAGTCGTTGTTTTTCCGCTTGTGCCTTTTGTTTTTTCTTCACGTACTTTTTCTATTTTCTCCAATTTGTATCGATTGAACTCCATTCGCACGTTAATGTTGAAATTATATTGTTGGAACTTCATTCGCATTAGTGAAATGTCGTCACTTTTTTGCGAACTCGGTGCACTATACGAAGACGCTTTTCCTTTCCGTTTCGACTTGGCTCTACCCATCGGTCGGGCTAACTCCGGAAATTCAAGCTCGTCCTCGTTCAAATCTATGTTGATACGAGCATCCAAAGAAGTTGTGTAGCTTGTGTTGGGCATTTGTGTTCGTTTGCTAGCCGTGGCGGTTGTCTACAACTTTTTGACCTCATGCCATTTGTTACATGGCTCAATGACCTTCAAACTCCGCATATCGGTACGACTTTCCATGACTCTCCTCTCGATATACTTCAAGGGCTCTCCAAAAAATATTTCCAGCCGTTTTGCCCGCTTTTCTATTAGGTTTTTAGGTTGTAGTACAACCCGTTGAACTTCAACACTTGGCGGTTGACATCGCGAAATTTAGTAGTCAAATCGTGTTTTGATCGATAAGGTGGGCATCCCAATTCCCTACGAAACCGCTCTGTAACACGCTGCCAAAATTGTCTGAGGACTGAGCATTTCCGGTCCCCAATTCCATCAAAATGTTGACCCATGAATGAGCCAACACAACTTCCTCGACCATTGTCTACCTATTACGATTGGCCTTCCCTTTTGTGTAGGATTTGAAGGTTCTGCCTCGGGTTGTTTCTGAGACACTTTTTCTCGGGTGAGGGTTGGGTTTTGGTACAAAATCAAGGGATTGGCTTTGGGTTTGTGGGTTCGAAAAACTGTGTGAAATTGGTAAATAGGTTTGAGGTGTGCATCATCGGAAAAGTTTGAATATTGAGGACTTGGAATGGAATCAGTGAGTATAAAGGTGCCTCAAATTGTGGGCGATAGCCGTTGGTGTATTGACTCAAACCTAAAATGTTTAAAGTGAGTGTATCTAATTGTGGTTGGTTTCGATTTGATCTTGGGGTGGTGTTGGGGAAATTGCTCGAAGACATTTTTTGTATGTGAAAGAGAGTAAAATACTACACAGTTGGTGTTCTTTTTTGTGTTAAAACGTTAATTTGTTGGAGCATATTATATATATATATATATATATATATATATATATATATATATATATATATATATATATATAATCAGGATCGGGTGAGGACTCTTCTTAAAGTGAAGACTTGCGAGGACACCTTAAAAAATTTGAAAAAAAATAAAAAAAATTATAAGTAATAAAATAGATCATAGTACTATATTGGAGAAAAAAAGATTCAAAAAACCTTTTGGATCATTATTTTTTTTATAATGAAATAATGATCCAAAATAAAAACAGAAAAATTGGATCATTACGTTTTTCAATGATAAAATTTTTTTTCAAATTTTTTTTGATAATGATATAGTACTATTCTAGATTTAATGATTTGTATTTTTTATATTTTTTTATCAATTTTTAAGGTGTCCTCGCACGTCTTCACCAAAAAAAGAGTCATCACCGGAACCGGACCCTATATATATATATATATATATATATATATATATATATATATATATATATATATATATATATATATATATATATATATATATATATATATATATATATATATATATATATATATATATATATATATATATATATATATATATATATATATATATATATATATATATATATATATATATATATATATATATATATATGAATATATATAAGGTCCCGATCCGGTGAAGATTCCAATTTTTAGTGAGGACTCCAATTTTAGTGAGTACTGCGAGGACAATTCTCGTCCAATCATTTCGTCAAGGGAAATAACGTCAATGTATTTGACGTAATCGCAAGCGACGCTCGTCCGTGTAACGCAATACGGACTTGAGGATATAATCAAATGTTACACACGTCCGTACAACATAGTTTAGTCGGGTTTTTTATTTGTTTTTATTTATTTATTTATTTTAAATATTTTTTAACTTTTAATAAATTCGATTATTAGTTTTTATTTTCTTTTATTTTTTCAGTTTTTTTTTTATTTTTTCAGTTTTTTTATTTTTTTCAGTTTTTTTGATTTTTTCAGTTTTTTCTTTGTTTTTTTTTTTTTGTTTTTTTCAAGGTTTTTTTTTTATTTTTTTCAGTTTTTTTATTTTTTTTTGTTTTTACTATCTTTTTAACAATTTTCATTTAAAACTCGTTTTTGTCTTTTTTTTTTTAAACTCGATTTGGATTATTAGACATACTATTTATAACAAATTTTGAATTTTGGATCATAACAAAGTTTGGATCTTGAATCATAACAAATTTTGAATATTGGATCATAAGTTTTGGATCATTATACTTAAAATTGATAATATTTAGGACATAATAAGTTTTGATTCATATCATATATTTGAATCATTGTAAGTTTTGAATATTAAAGGTTTGTTATATAATATTTCGATTCATAACATACGTGGATCTTGAAATTATCCAAAATTTAAGACACATTTTTTGATCATTTTCAAATTTGAATCAGAATGAGTTTGATTCACAACATTTTTGGATTATACTAAGTTTTAATACATAAAAAATATAATTAATAACCGCTTGAATCATAAAACATATTTTGATTCTTAATATTTTTGGATCATAGACATTTTTTTGATAATTTGATGAGTTTTTTGCTTAAAAACAAAAAAATGTACACTTAAAAAACTTATTTTTGAAAATTTCTTTTTACAAACTTACTAATATAATGTTTAGAATGATCTTTTAAATTTTCATAATTTTTAGAGATTTTTTTTATTTTTCGATTTTTTATCAAAATAAAAAATAAAAAAATAATTTTTTTTTCAAAATTTCATGATGGTGCTTGTTTTGTAGAGAATTATGCTTTAATCCTTTTCAGTATCCCTTAAATCTTCCCCTAACAGTTGTGTACCCCCTTACAGTTGTGTACCCCCTTGGTGATGAGTCTAATTGAAAATCTTTTTTCTGTATTTTCATTTGTAGATGTTTACAGTAGCAGAACTTTGAATCCGAAAAACTATCAAATTACGTTAAAAAATAATAAAAGAACCAACTTGGATTTGACTTGGACTTTATGAACAATAGCATGTCAGTGTAATCAAAATACCTTTAAAAACAATTAAATTTGGCATATATACCAACAATTTTAATGTTTTGTTGAAACCAATTTAGATTGCCCACCAAGTGTTCTGTTAGAATGACAATTGTATAAGTAGAATATGTATCATTCTAATAGAATATTTTTGAGAAGATCATTCTAATGTTGCAGGGTTCTTTGGGCATTCAAAACATACAAGAATGGCATTCTCATAGAATGGCATTCTCACATAATGTGCAATGAGAGCATTAAGGAATAGAGAAAAAAGTCTCGGGTTCGATTTCAAGATAATCATTCTCACAGAATGTTCAGTAAGAGCATATATAGATTTCTTATGGGGCTGGAAACACACACATGAAATAGAGAAGAATTATGATGCTGCCAAGTGATTCTGATAGTGCAGGGCAATTTTTGATGTTGCAGGGTAAATTTTGATGTTTTAAGACAGTCATTCTGACAGAATGCCAATATCATAGAATGTAATTTTCATAGATTGTCATTCTGTTTTTTCTATTACATTCGAGTATATTTATTCTAGTCATTTTGATGTTACACAGTACAATGTAAATATGATTTGTATGATTTTAATTCATATAAGTATGGTTTTGTATTTTATTCTTCCAGAATGTTTAACTTACTTTCAACATATTTGTAATTGATTCTAACAAAATATCAGTGACTAAGAACTTAGAATAAGAATCATAATTAATTATACAACTTTATTCAAATTATAACAGAATTAAAGTTTTAATTTGAAAATAAATTTGAATTTGAATTTGAAATTAAATTTAAATTCGGATATAATACCATAAAAATCTCACATTCCATAATTGAAAAAATATAAAAAGTCCATATTACCCTTTAGAATGATATAATTCGAAATTTAATATTTTTTAATTAAAAAAATCAATATTATGTTATTAATTACAATCATTGATGATTATAATTCTACGCACCAGATTTGTTTTTACGTCCACACAATAACTGTGGTTCTTAATATAACCTAACCCTATATATATATATATATATATATATATATATATATATATATATATATATATATATATATATATATATATATATATATATATATATATATATATATATATATATATATATATATATATAGAGAGTTAGGATATATTAAAAACTCTAATTATTGTGTGGTCGTAAGGACCAATCATATCGCAGAATCAGCCAAGGGTAATTAGGTAATTTAATAAATATGGAATTAAATAAGCTTTAAATGAAAACCTACAATTATGGAATATTTGACCTATTATGGTAACTACCTAAATCCTCCTTTTTATTAGAAGCCGTAATTGAATCAGCCATTATCATCTCCAGGTCCGATCACTACGTCGCCCACCACCACCAATTCATCATGCCGGTGGCACCATCATCCTTCCATGCTACCATCACAAAACCTCCAACCATCATTGCTTCACCAGTACCGCTAACCACTGCCACCGTCATCATTGAATCAATTACAAGTTCTGCAGATTCCATAAGTTTCTCACAAAACAAACCTCACCTCCGAATTAAGGCGATCTGTTGAAGATTGCATCCGGATTTTCTTTGGTGAAGATTATGTGATTCATCCAAATCTGATTCTGAATAGGTACACTTTTAACTTCTAATGATCAGTTTGATATTTGTAGTAAATCCAGTGGTTCATGTGCTTCTTGATGATTGCAGTCTCATTTTTCTATTCTTTAATCATCAAATCACAAATGAACCGTTTCCTTTTTATGCTTTAATCCTTTTCAGTATCCCTTAAATCTTCCCCTAACAGTTGTGTACCCCCTTGGTGATGAGTCTAATTGAAAATCTTTTTTCTGTATTTTCATTTGTAGATGTTTACAGTAGCAGAACCTTGAATCCGAAAAACTATCAAATTACGTTAAAAAATAATGAAAGAACCAACTTGGATTTGACTTGGACTTTATGAACAATAGCATGTCAGTGTAATCAAAATACCTTTAAAAACAATTAAATTTGGCATATATACCAACAATTTTAATGTTTTGTTGAAACCAATTTAGATTGCCCACCAAGTGTTCTGTTAGAATGACAATTGTATAAGTAGAATATGTATCATTCTAATAGAATATTTTTGAGAAGATCATTCTGATGTTGCAGGGTTCTTTGGGCATTCAAAACATACAAGAATGGCATTCTCACAGAATGGCATTCTCACAGAATGTGCAATGAGAGCATTAAGGAATAGAGGAAAAAGTCTCGGGTTCGATTTCAAGATAATCATTCTCACAGAATGTTCAATAAGAGCATATATCGATTTCTTATGGGGATGGAAACACACACATGAAATAGAGAAGAATTATGATGATGCCAAGTGATTCTGATAGTGCAGGGCAATTTTTGATGTTGCAGGGTAAATTTTGATGTTTTAAGACAGTCATTCTGACAGAATGCCAATATCATAGAATGTAATTTTCATAGAATGTCATTCTGTTTTTTCTATTACATTCGAGTATATTTATTCTAGTCATTTTGATGTTACACAGTACAATGTAAATATGATTTGTATGATTTTAATTCATATAAGTATGGTTTTGTAATTTATTCTACCAGAATGTTTAACTTACTTTCAACATTTTGTAATTGATTCTAACAAAATATCAGTGACTAAGAACTTAGAATAAGAATCAGAATTAATTATACAACTTTATTCAAATTATAACAGAATTAAAGTTTTAATTTGAAAATAAATTCGAATTTAAATTTGAAATTAAATTTAAATTCGGATATAATACCATAAAAATCTCACATTCCATAATTGAAAAAATATAAAAAGTCCATATTACCCTTTAGAATGATATAATTCAAAATTTAATATTTTTTTAATTAAAAAAAATCAATATTATGTTATTAATTACAACCATTGATGATTATAATTCTACGCACCAGATTTGTCCTTACGTCCACACAATAACTGTGGTTCTTAATATAACCTAACCATATATATATATATATATATATATATATATATATATATATATATATATATATATATATATATATATATATATATATATATATATATATATATATATATATATATATATATATATATATATATATATATATATATATATATATATATGTTAATCTAGCCATTGGAGGGGGTGTATGTTTGTGTATGTGGTGTACAAACCCTATGTTGGGGAAGAAACTGCATTGACTACCCCAAACGGGGGAGGTGTTACCATGTGCTATCTAGGACACGTCGGAAGCCACATCGTGCGGTGTGAGTGTAACGATTGGTCTAAGCTCTAAATAAACTTGGTGATAAGGAGATAGATTTAATTTATCTAAAGTAAATCTTCTTGTTTGGCTAAGCGTAAACTTGGGGACATCAAAGTTATATTGTATCATATATTAGATTAAGTAATAACTTGAACATGCAACTACAATATGAAACCATCTCTATTGATGAGGCAATAAGTAGTGTGGGAGCATTTATTGATTTTTTATAAAGACTATCCAGAGAATAGGTTTAAGAATACTTTGAAATGTGGCTTACTTATAGCTTCTAATTTAGAATTAGATTGGGTGTTTGTTGAGAAAAGTAAAAAAACAGTTTAACAAGAGTGACATTGAGCCATCAACACTAGTACATTAACTTTCACCCTAAGAATCATTATGGATGCAGTATTTTGTATGCATCGTTAATCAAGTTATTAGTTCATTTGAGCTAAGGTTTGAGCAATGCAAATAGAGTATGAAAACATTTTTGATTTCTTATTCACGAAGAAAAGTTAAAGAACTAAAGGCAACTTGCAAAATCTCGAAAAGAGATTACATGATTGACATATCTCATATATCGATGGTGATGATTTATTCAACAAACTATAATTTCTTAAAACATATTTACCAATGGAACATAATACATCTAACACAATACTAATTTCCTTAAAAAGGGTAAATATGTATACAATTTATTTTCTATATCATAAAAAATATTGTTGATTGTTCTCATTGCAAGTACATCAGCAAAAAGAAGCTTTTTAAAACAAAAAGTTTCTAAATATTATTTGTATTTTTTTTGCTTTGATTTTGATTGAGAACGTGGTTTTTTTTTTTTTTTTTTTTTTTTGAAGACATGGATTATAAAAGTATAATAGATTAATTTGTTTTAAAAATACTAGAAGATTGATGTCTAGAAAATAATATGTCGGCTATTTACAAGTAGTTTGTAATAGGGTCTTAATTTGATTTTTGCACAAGACCTCCAAAATTTCATAGTCGTCGATCTCGTGCTTAATTGGCTATGGGTTGGGAGGTTTTGCCACTCATGCTCGGTTATTGAGATTTTTTAAGGAGGGGAAGGAAAGGAGAAAACCATGTTCTTGAGGTTTTTTAAGGACTAAATAGGAGGAAGTGGAAAGAAATGTGTTCTTGAATTTTTCTTAAGAAATGGAAGGAAAGGAAAGGGAAGGAAAGATTGGTGTTTTTTCTTTTGAAATGTATTCGCCCAAATATGGGATGGTTGGGAGGAGCAGGAAATGAAGGGGTTTATTCCTTGCTTTCCATTGCCTTCTAATTTAAACTCGAGAACACGACATAAGAGCTATGCTAGCCCAGCAAATTTTGGATATGCATAGCTATTGGGTAAAGAGGAGCAGGAAATGAAGGGGTTTATTCCTCACTTCCTCTTCTGTACTCGCCGGAGAACACCAGCCAACCAAGGCGATGGGGAAAGGGAAGATCTCTTCTCGGTTTCTCCCAACGCTCACTCTCGTGCACATCTATATGTTTCTCATATCCGATTTCGGATTCAGACTTCACCATGCTTCCATTCTTCACACCTACGCTCTCATCTCAGGATTTAATGCATAATACAGTTTGTTCCACCAGCTTTAGAAGAACGGATAATCGCAACGCGAATACTCGAAAACTGGAAGAAAGATAGATCGCAGAGAGAGGAGAGAGCAGAGAAATTCGAGGTGTTAAATATATGAGACCTGGGCGGCCCTATTTATATTGGCAGAATTTTTCAAACGTCAACGGTTTTGAATTTTGAAATTCAAAATTCAAATTCTGGATAATAATCGAATACAAAATTTGATCCGGATAACCTCATCTGATCATTATCCAACTCCAGCCACTTCTAGACTTATCCTGGAACTATCCAGATTTCGGACCCTTCCAGGCGCGACCCATGAAGTCAACACCGGTCAACGCTCAACCCATTGACCGTGTCGGTCAACCCTATCCGACTAGAACATTGTTAAAAATAAAAGCTCATCAGCTCCCGATGCGTCGTGCGAAGTGCGAAGTGCGAAAGGCGCCTGGCGCCATTTAGCAAACCTCACGTCCATGGCCCGAAATCGGATATGAGAAACATATAGATGTTGGTAAACCTGTTTTGTTGGTAAACATTCAAAATTTCAGTCGGTACGCATGTTGCATCACAAGAAACTGCAGAAAAGTAAAATATTGCTTCACCTGAAGGCATTTATTTGAGTTTATATGACTATATACGCATGTTGCATCACAAGAAACTGCAGAAAAGTAAAACATTGTAAGTACACTATATCAGGCAACCAAAGATGGCTATTTAAAGTTGATCCTCCAGTAGCAGATTTGAAACTTGCCGCATTGTTGGCCTTGCATGTGGGTTGGAGTTCAAACATGCTCTTGAGAGACACAGAACTGTCCTAACTTGTTTCTCAACTTGTGATGATGGAGGCGGTATTCGATGATCTCCCACATTTGCTGACAATAGATAATCAGTAGGCAATGCTGATAAAGATGTTATGAGTTCTCCAGGATGCTTTCCCATGATCACTTCAAGTGCAACAACTCCAAAGCTATACACATCGCATTTCTCAGTGGCCACCATCGTATAAGCAAGCTCTATATAAAAAAACCGGAGATAAAAACTAAAAAAGTTATCTCAAGCCCACAAGATTCTGACATAGATGCACATATAAATACATATATACAAAAATACATATATACACAAACATGTCTATGTTGTGTAACTTCAAAAAATATAGAACAAATATCACAAATTACGTTACCTGGCGAGATATAACCATATGTGCCTGCAACTGCGGTCCAGTTGGACAAGTCTAGCTTTAAAAGCTTGGATGTGCCAAAATCAGAAATATGTGCCTCATAATCAGAATCCAGAAGGATGTTGGATATGGAAATGTCTCTATGAACGATAGGAGGTGAACAATCATGATGCATATAAGCCAAACCATTAGCTACAGCCTTTATGATTTTCACTCTTCTGGACCAATCCAATTCTTTTGCTAAGATATCGGTACTTAAGATTGATCCAAGGCTTCCCTTTTCAAGGTACTCATAAATCAAAAATGAGTGACGAGCATGGGAGCAATATCCGTAGAGTTTCACTATGTTTCGATGCCTTATGTTTGTTAATGCCCGTACCTCATTAAGGAAACTCTTACGATCAACAGTACCGGATGATGAGTGAAGTTTCTTGACAGCTACTACATTGTTGGGTTGTAGCTTGGCTTTGTAGACAATGCCATATCCTCCAGTCCCAATACAATATGCATCATTGAAGTCATTTGTTGCCTTCAAGACTTCATCATACACTACTCTTCCATCAAAACTGGATATTGAGAAAAAATCATCACCTTTTTCGTCAAATGGTTCCTGTCGAGAAATTTGCTTTTGTCGTCGATACGCTATGAGGCCACAAACGAATAAACCAAGTAATAGTGCCCCGAAAAGAGGGAGCACAATCACAAGGATGAGCTTATGAGGAAAGGGATCATTTTTCTTCATCATACTTGGACTTGGACAAAGCTTCAATCCAGTAACATTTCCACACAGACCTGGATTACCTTGAAATACTTCAATTGACGCATTTACAAAGATTGCATAAGGGGGAATTGGACCTGTGAGCTCATTGTAAGACAAGTTGATATCAATCCCGCTATGGAAATTTTTAAAAGCATCAGCAATAGAACCAGATAGATTATTGTGAGAAAGATTCAAAACCGCCAAATTCTGCAAACTTTGAAGCTCAGATGGAATCTCTTCCGCGAGAAAATTATGAGATAAATCGAGTGTTGTCAGCTGACTTAATTTACTTATCTCAGAAGGGATCTTCTCACTAAGCTTGTTACTACTAAGATTCAAGTAGAACATATCTTCCCAGTGAACGATATTTCTTGGTATCGCTCCATTCAATCTATTTGAGGATAAATCAAGAGAAATAAGATCACGTAGTGATCCGAGCTTTGAAGGTATATTACCTGAAAGTTGGTTATTAGCCAAGGACAAATATAACATGCTTTTCATTTTCCCAATCTCCTTAGGGATCTCCCCAACAATATGATTTGAAGAAAGATCAAGCCTTTGTAGTTGAGTTGAATTTCCAAACTCTGGTGGAATGATGCCACTGATGTTGTTATACCCTAACACCAAGCCTGTCAAATTCTTGCATTTACCCCAGTTTTCAGATAGCTGCCCGTGAAACTTATTGTGACTGAGATCAAGGTAATATAAGCTTGGATAGACCCCAAAGCTATTAGATATATCTCCAGTGAATTGATTTTGATCAAATAAAGCTCTAAATAAGCTACTACAGTTCGTTAAGCTTTGTGGAATAGGACCAGTGAGCTGATTACCACTTAGTGATAAATTTGTAAGCTTCCCCCCATGGCACAAATCATTGGGCAAATTTCCGGACAGCTGATTTGTGTCCATTTCTAGCTCAAGCAAGTCCATACTTCCAAATCCTTGTGGTATATTTCCAGATAATCTATTCTCCCGAATGGACAGATATTGTAGGTTGCTCAGTTCTCCCAGTGATGAAGGAATAGGGCCACTTAGATTATTTTCACTCACCGCAAGATTAGTAAGAGACTTCAAATTCCCAAGTTCTGTAGGAATGGGACCAGAGAGTTGATTTTGGTACAAATGAAGGAGATTTAAAGATTTCAAATTACCCAATGATGAGGGAATTGAGCCAGATAGATTGTTGGCAAAAAGACTTAGGCCCTCAAGTGAGACCAAGTTTCCTATTTCTTGTGGGATCGAGCCGTTTAGATTGTTTTGAAAAAGGTACAAGACGGTTAGCTTGCTCAGCTTTCCAATGCTAGGTGGAATGGGACCATGAAGAGAATTCTGAGATATGTAGACTTCCACAAGATTGACAAGTTGTCCAAACTCAGGAGGAATTTGACCCGAAAGTTTATTGTTATCAAGATAAAGATAAGTCAACTTTTTCAAATTTCCCAATGATGGAGGTAACTCTCCTTGAAGAAAATTATCATACAATGCAAGCTCACTGAGAGAGGTTAGTTGACCAATCTCTTGTGGTATTGAACCAGTCAAGTTATTTTCAAAAAGGTGGAGGGTATCTAGACTGGCTAAGTTCCCTATCTCAGGTGGGATTACTCCAGAAAATCTATTCGCTGAAAAATCAAGATAGACGAGTTTGGACAGGAGTTGGATTTCTGGTGGGATTGGGCCAAAGAAGTTGTTGACACTTAGCTCAAAATGCATAAGATTATGTAGCGAAGAGAATGGAAATTTGTGAAGTGTACCGTTTAATCCAGATGATGTGAGGTTCAACCGATGAATGCTTCCATCATCATTGCAAACTACTCCAAACCAAGAAGTGCATGGAGCCGATGTAGTGGAGTTCACAGGGAGCCATGAAGAAATCAAGGAGTTGTTTGGGATTTGAAGGCTTGCTTTCCATTTTAGAAGAGCGTTGGTTTCCTCTAAAGAAGTAGAAGTAGAAGCAAAATTTGGTATGGGCGACAGTGTGATGATGAGTAAAGATAGAGAGAAAAGTAGGAAATTTGAAGACATTTCTGCTTTGGTATGGTTTTTGGAAAATTATGGTTTGTGTGGTCTGATTTATACTTGAACTATCCATTTGTCTTTTGTCTTCTATATTTTTTTTTTTTCAAAATAGAAAATTTGACCGATGTCATATTATTCAACAACGGTGTCTCGTTCGTGAGAAATCATTGTCATAATTTCCCACAAGGAGTGTGTTGCACTTTGAGAAGTCGTTCAAGTCAATGCCATATTTTTCCACAAAAAGTGATTTACACTGTGAGATGAGAAGTCAATGCCGTATTTTCCACAAGTGCATGTATTACACGTTCAAATCTATTTCTCATTATTATCTATGAAAAAGATCAAAGGATTTAAAAAACTTAATAATTTCTTGTTACCAAATTAACAGCTTACAACGGCATTAATTTAACAGCAATTTAACTTTATTTGATTAGTTAGACATATTAATTAATCTTTTGCGGCTAATTCTAAAAATAGTTGAAATCTGAAAGCAAATGTACTGTCAAACAGATTCACTGTGAATTTGTGTATAACTGGTCTTGAAAACAAAGTTTTTGCGATCATTATTGTTTCAGATGAAAGACCATACGAATTTCCAAAATACAGAATATAACTTTGAAAATCGCAAACTCACAATATAATTAATGGCCATATATTTTCTCTTCCTTTTTTGTTTCCCATTTTGAAAAAGGAAAATGTTGGCAATGTTAAATTTTCCCGGCAGTGATCGGCGGCATGCCACCGACGGTTGGCGAAATGTAGGTGACCAGCGGCAGTGAAGGCTCCAGCCGCAAGGTGGAGTTGTTCTAATACAATATGTTTTGTAAAATTTGTAAAATGTTATGTTTGTAATGGCTGCAAATGTTAGGTTTATAGTAGAAAATTGTTAGGTTTACAGTAGAAAAATGATATAATAATGAAATGTTATAATTAATGTTTTTAGTTACCAATAAAAATGATTAATGACTTTGAAAATACAAATTGATTGGCAAAGCCCAATAAAAATTAGTCAAACTGGGATGGAGTGTGGTTATAAATTAGGCCGAAATTTTTTTTTGAACGGCAAATCTATCCTACTCCTACTCCTAAATTACTCATTGTTATGTTAGTGCCAGGGTTTGAACCCATGACCTCCTTGTTAGTAAATCACCTTGTTAACCAAGTAGGCTAGCCCAACTTGTTTAAGCCAAAATGTATTTATAAAAAGTAAACCCTTTTGAAAAGGATAGTCAATGTCATATTCATCCACAAGGAGTATATTACACTTTGGATTGCATTCCTCATGATAATCTTGGAAGAAAATAAACAACGGCTAAAAATGTTTAAAATAGCTAGTCACCAAAACAACAATGATATTAGACCAAGAGGTATGGAGGGGGTGTCTCTGCGGTGTCCAGCGTGTCAACCCCACACCGCACGGGAACACCGTCCCACTTGGTGTGGGGAAGGTGAGGGGTTGGAACACCGGGAGGGGACTCTCTTTCTTTTCTCTTTCTTACTCTCACTCACACACACACACACATATATATATATATATATATATATATATATATATATATATATATATATATATATATATATATATATATATATATATATATATATATACCATACTATAAACCATATATAAATTACAACCCCCTAATGCACAATTGTCTTAATGTCTTAAAAATGTACAACTTTTTTAAGCATTAATATATCATATCTGATTTTAGCCGTTGATGATTCTTAAATCAATCTTAACCTTTGATATTTGATTATCCACACAAACAACTTTAAACCAATAGAAATACTTCATTTCAAAATTCAAATTTCAAATCTCAAAAATCACACTATAAATCAACACATTCCCAAACAAATCTTTACACCAATCTTTTTCTGCTCCAAAAATTGTTTATATATGTCTGTTTCTGCTTTATATTTTCTTCAAGCCATGTTTTTGAATAATGGCAATTTAGTTTCTGCACACAGACACAAATATTAGGATAATTGTCTTTTTACAAGCTGATTATATAAATGTTGGTGTTATAAAGATACTAAACTTTGTAGCTTTTCTTGTTTGCAGGTATGAATCAATTTACGGAATGAAAATACAAGTTACAAATCAGGAATTGACATACATTCTTCCTTACTCCAATTTTTTTGCTCTACAATAACCTGTTGTTTAGATCTGATAGTTTGTTTCTGTTTCTGCACAATACAAAGTAGTAGTTTACTGAATCATAAGTTTTTCATGTCAAAATAGAAAAATATATAGATCTTTCGATGCCAATAACATCTTCTGATTCTCGGTTACATTTATTTTTCTCAATCTGAAACAGGTAAAGGTTATGCAGATTAAAAAACTAAGATCTACAAACAATAAAAATCGAAATCATGATAACCACCACATGCTTCTACAAAAATCAGATCTACAAACAATAAAAATCGAAATCAGATCTACAAACAATAAAAACAGAAAGGTTATGCAGATTAAAAAACTCAGATCTACAAACAATAAAGATCTACATTTATTTTTCTCAATCTGAAACACTTAAAATCTGAGAAGTGATAAAAATAGAGAACTGATTAAAATCGAAATAAGGTTAACCACCACATTACTCTACAAATCGAGAAGTGATAAAAATCGAGAACTGATAAAAATCGAAATCAATGGAATACAATGTCCGATTACAATGTGTGTTGTTTACAATGTGTGTTGTTGATAGTTGATCCGAAAATCATTTAATCATTTAATCAGAAGTCAATGATATACAATACCGAAAATCATTTAATCAGAAGTCAATGATATTTGATTTCAAGTTTATAACGAAGATCTGAAAATCAGATATACCAAAGGATGAAGGCGGTACAGAGGATCAGGAGCAAAGGATCTGATGAAGGCGGTGGTGATGAAGGCGTCTGTCAATCAAGAGGAAGCAGATCAGTGGTGCTTTGTTGCTGTACGAGAAAGAAGCAGATCGGCGGTGCTTCGTTGCTGTACGAGAAAGAAGCAGATCGGCGGTGCTACGTTGATGTACGAGAAAGAAGCAGATCGGCGGGTCTTGGCTGCAGAAAGTCGATGATGGGTTTCAGAGCCAGATTCAATACGGCGGAGATGGTTACGGTGGAGGATGAATCGGTTGAAGATCCAGTGAGTTGCCGGAGAAGGAGACCCGGAGGTCGAAAGCTTCAATCGGATGAGATGGTCACCGAGAGGAGAAGAAGAGCTTCAATCGGTTTCCTTCCTGGAGATGGTCACCGGGAGGAGAAGGAGAGAACGAGATGGAGGTGTAGCGGTTCAATCAGTTTCATGGAGATGGTCACTGGGAGGAGAAGGAGAGAAGGAGATGGAGGTGTAGCGGCTGGAGTGAAATGAGTTTAGGGTTAGGGTTGTGTATTTAGGTTATTAGACCCAATTTCCGAATTTACCCCTCTTTATTTAAATATTTATTTCATTTATATCTATATAACTAAATTAATATTATATATACTTTTATATAACGTTAAAAAGAAGAAACATTATTATTATGATATATATTTACGTTGGGTTTCTCCAATCAGAATTAAGGTGATCATTGAAAACTCTTTTTGACTTCTTCTGTAATTATCAAATAACCGTATTTTTTAAACAATCGATGCGGGATTTGAAAGTAACAATTACTGATGGGGTCGACCAAAAAATTGAATGCTTAATTTAATAAGAAAATATACTATTATAATTACCAAAGACGTCAAAAAGAGGCAAGTAAGTGGTTAATTTTTACGAATTAAATTATTCGAAGCCACCTCACATGGGTACAATATCAGAAACCATTACCCGAACGAAACTATCAGTCGCCGCAACATCGCACCAATGTATTATTTGGAGTTTGATTTTTTTTTTCAAAACGAAATTAATCATCGAAAGAAATTTATTTATCGAATTTAACTATTCGTCGTCCACCGAAAGATATTAATCGCTGAAACTCATCTAACTACCGCAAAAACCGATTCACCGCCGCCGCAACGCGCGGGTATGCCGCTAGATTTAAGAATTTTTACAGTTTTGGTTCGAAAAATTGTTTTGCCCCTTGCCCCTTTGTTTACTTTGTCTTTTGTTCAGATTATAGCATTCTACTTCTATTTATCATATCATTGCAAAAAATCTGTATAGTTCCAAACTGATTTCTAAAAGTTTTTTCTATTTTTGGTCTCACACTCTCAGGTATTTACCGTCCCCTATATCGTTGGAAAGGTAATTAATCCTCCGAAAAGAAATTAATCACTCTCATATTCGTCAATTCCCCCTCCCATCTGCAACCTAAAACCTAAAAAGTAATTGCCGAAACAAAACTATTGGCCGCCGCCGCATTGCGCGGGTACGCAGCTAGTATATATATATATATATATATATATATATATATATATATATATATATATATATATATATATATATATATATATATATATATATATATATATATATATATATATATATATATATATATATATATATATAGGGAGAGGTTCAAACGAGGACAATTAAAAGGTTGAGAACGCGAGGACAATTCTGGGCCAATCGTTTCACAAGGGTATAATAGTAATCTTAAAAATTCTATAATAATTAATAAAATCTAATATAATTACGAGTTTCCTAATATGATGGGATTTTGATATCACGTTCCATGATTGTAGCTATCAAAAAACGAACTAATTGAAGAAACTAAATAATCTAGCCGATTGAGCATCACGTAATCACGATCAAGCATCACGTAATCGACATTGAAGTTACAGAAAATTGATTTTCATTGTAATCACGTAATCTACAGTCGACTAGAATATTGAAATTCATTGTAATCACGATCGAGCATCACGACATTCAATTTACAGATTCCGGAAAAAAAAATTCCTTGTAATCACGATGGACAATCAAGATATTTACGACAACAGCGAATATGATTTTGATAATATGTCGTTTGAAGGAATACAGGATGAATATATCGATAACGAGTCCAGTATCGAATCAGACGAATACGGAGAAGAAGGTAAGAATTTGATTTTTTTTTCTAATACTTGAAATTCATTACAATAACGAGTCTAGTGCAAGTTGGATTTTTGATTGTTTTTTTATGAAATTGACAATGAATACAGAGTCCAGTCCAAGTTGTATTTGTGATTGTATTTGTTTTATCAATTCGTCAATGAATAACGAGTCCGTCCAAGTTGGATTTGTGATTGTCTTTTTTTTTTCTGAATTCGTCAATGAATAAGGAGTTGTATCCAAGTTGGATCTGTGATTTTGTTTTTTTATATGAATTCGTCAATGAATAAATAGTACAGTCCAAGTTGTACATGTGATTTTGTTTTTTTTTTTCATGAATTCGTCAATGAATAACGAGTCAAGTGCACGTTGGATATGTGATTGTTTATTTTTATGAATTCGTCAATGAATTGTGTTTTGTTATGGTATGTTTGAGTTGATGAAAACATTAGATACATGCATACTGATTTATCATGTGGTCTGTTTATAGCAATTAAGTTCTTATTTTTGTTAAGGTTTAGTTGGTTTTGACTTTTTTTTAGTTTGTTAGTAGAGTACTGTGTTTACTGAAAAGCTTATTTGCATCAATGAATATCGAATTCGTCAATGAATCTTATCTAAAAACAGTTAACAAATGCGAATTCGTCATTGAATCTGGATTCCGCAAGCTTGTTTTTTGTTATGGTATTATTGTGTACAGACCTGTTAATAAGAAAACCTTCCAATGTTATTATTGTGTACAGACCCTTATTAATCAATATGAGAGTATTTAATTCGTGAATGAATTTAATGGAAAAACAGTGGACAAATTAAATTCATCATTGAATTTTGATTTATAAACTTGGTTTCATCAATGAATGAAATTAGAAACCAGAATCATACTGAATTGTATTACTGCCAACACTTTTGTTACTGAATTCATCAATGAAATTTGTTATTGTTATTATTTGATCAATGAAAACTGAAATTGTCAATTAATGTTAATAGAAAACAGAATAGAGTTGTATTTATGAATTGAAAAGTTAAATATTGTATTGATGTTTGTTTTTTTGTAGGATTTGAAGATGAGGATCCAACAACAAATGAGTCATACAAAAGTATCGAAGTTGATTCACCCGATGGAAATGGCAAATTGTGGAAACCGATTGTACCAGATGAATATATGCCTAAAAAATGCGTCTTTTGATTCATTACAAGATGCAATTAAAATGTACGAAAGATACGCGGAATAGGCAGGTTTCGATACAAGGTTGTACACTACAAGAAGATTTGGTGACGATACCATCAAGATAAAGTGGCTGGTATGCAACAGAAATGGTAAAATGCCTAATAGATCGTTAGATACTATGGATACAGAAGGAAGCTCAAGGAAGAAAAGGAATTCCAACTTCATTGCTTATGATTGTAAGGCAGTAATAAAGTTTAAGCGAGCGCATCCGGGAACACAAATATTCAATATTTTCGAGTTTCAAGAGTTGCATAACCATCCACTTTATACGGAAGAGGATCGTAAGTACTCAAAAAAGGCGAGGAAGATGGCTTATAAAGACAAAGAATTCTTAGTAAGGACATCAACTACGAGCATGGGTCCGACAAGGGCATACGCATTACAAGCTTGTTTAAAAGGTGGTTACGAAAATGTTGGACCAGACGTGACAGAATACAAAAATTTTAGAAGGACGATGGGAAACATAATTGGAGATAGAGATGCACAAATGTTGGTGGACAAAATGAACATGAGAAAAGAAAATGTCGAAAATTTCACCTTCGAATATAAATGTGTTGACAGTGTACTACATTCAATGTTTTGGGCAGACGAAACAGACAAGGTTTATTACAAAGAATTCGGTGACGTAATATCTTTTGATGCCACGTTTAGAACAAACAAGTGAGTTGAAATTATATACTTTTAAGAACTCGTTCCTTATATTTCACATAGTGAATTAATCGATGTATACCGTATACAACAGTGAATTAATCGATGAATACCGTAGATAACAGTCAAACCATCGATGAGTACAGTATATAACAATGAATTCATCGATGAATATCCTATAATTTAGACAATTCATCGATGCATACCGTATACAACGGTAAATTCATCGATGAATACCGTATATAAAAGTAAATTCTTCGATGAATATTGTATATAAGAGTGTATTCATTGGTGAAATACATGAATGTAATACATTCAGTGATGAAAACAATTGTTTGATTTTTTTTTCAGATACGGAATGGTTTTTGTGCCATTTACTGCAATAGACAACCACAAATGCTCTATTATGGTAGGAGCTGGGCTTTTAAGCAACGAGACAATTGAATCATATAAGTGGTTGTTGGAGGCTTTTTTACGAGCACATGGAAAAGCAGCCGACAGTGGTCTTAACAGACCAAGATGTGGCTATTAAACAAGCTGTCCAAGCCATATTTCCCGATTCTAAACATCGATGGTGTCTGTGGCATATAATGAAAAAATTACAAGCCAAGGTATTTAAAAAATTCAATCATTTGTGAATATGTTTGTAATAAATAAATATTTATTATTTCAATGTTTTGTGTCAGGTGACGCAAGATTTCTTGCAGAATACAAATTTCAGAACGAGATTCAACAAACTGGTATGGAATGTGTATTTGGATCCCGAAGTTTTTGAAAGAGAATGGAACTTACTTATAAATGAGTTCAATATGGATGAAAAACGGTGGTTCAAAGATATGTATGAGCATCGTACTTCTTGGATACCTGCATATTTTAAAGACATCCCCATGCATGGTTTGATGAAAACAACATCTAGATCTGAAAGTACAAATTCATTTTTTAATAAATTTGCTCACCATGGGAATTTCCTAGTTTACTTTATGATTAACTATGACACTGCACTCGAGAAACAACAGAAAAACCAACGCGATCGAGAAAATTCAACAAAAAAGGCGAACCAAAAAATCACGATGTCAAGCGGTTTAGAAAAACACGCAGCAGAAGTATATACAAGCAAAATGTTCTTACAAGTTCAAAAAGAAATATCTAAAGGAACTTGGAATTGCTCGATAGAAAGTATGCAAATGGTTGATGGGTTGCAGACGGTTATTATTAACCATTTGAACAAATCAAAGGATATTAAAATGTCTTGCAAGGTAACTTTCTGTTCATGTTTGTTTGAATGATTCATTGATGATTAATAAGCCAAAAAAGATAACCGTATTAATAGATGAATACACTGTTATATAAGGTATTCATCAATGAAGTCACTGTTATATACGGTATTCATTGATGAATACTTTGATATATATGGTATTCAATGATGAATTTCAATGATATATACGGTATTCATTGATGAATAATAAGCCAAAAAATATATTAAAAAATTTTAACCTTAGTTAACTGTTGACGGTGATGGTGATGCAGGTGGAAATAAATTTATCAACATTAGATGTCCAATGTTCATGTGAATATTTCATGCGAATGGGAATATTGTGCCGACATGTATTCGCAGTTTTGAAGAATAACCGTATCGATAAAATTCCAGAGAAATACATTAAAAGGAGATGGCGAAAAAATGTAATTGCAAGTAATTTGCTTTTGAAAAAATATGGTTGTTTTGGTGCAGAAGACGAAACCAGTAAACTACTAACAGAAGCATACCAGAATATAGAGTATTGCATGGACAACGCAAAATTCAATAAAGAAAAACTTTCGGAATTCGTTGAAATGACTCGTCAAATGAGGAAAAAATTCGACGATGAATCGTCAACAGAACATGCAAACAAACAAACAGATGAAGAAGAAGTGATGCAACTTTTGGGTGTAAGAGTGCCTGAAAAGATTGAAATACGTGTACCACAATCAATACGGAGTAAGGGTAGTGGAACTAAAAAAAGGTTAGCCAGTGCAAGTGAGAAAGCGTCTTCGTCTTCTAAATCAAAAACAAGAAAGTGCAGCGGGTGTGACAAATACATCAATCACAATTGGAGAACTTGCCCCGAGAGAATTGCAAGAGATGAAGCTTTGAAAAATAAAGAGAAATAGACAATGTCACAGATTTGGGTTTATTTGATCTATACGTTTTATCTTTTGGGTCATTTAGCATATATTTCATGCGATCTTTAGTTTTACTCTCATATTGATTAATAAGTACACTTTGTAGTTGTCACGGGTGTAGTTATGATTAATAAGTAAATTTTACTCTCATAACGATGAATGATATTTTAATACTTTTAAGGACCAAGTCTGTTATTCACTTATGAATTCACATATATTGTTACAATATTCAATGATGAAAATCGTATTCGTTAATGAAAATTTCTAGTTAATCATTGCCTAATACCGTAGTCACCTTATTTATCGTTTAATTCCGTATTCACTTTATTTATCGTTTTATACCGTATTCATCGATGACTTATATTTTTAATGTACTAGTCGTTTCTTATTTATTCCATATATTATGTAATATAATTCGTGATTCCCCGTGAATAACATATTCATCAATGAATAACGTTTACAAATGTTGCTATAATTGTATTGGTATTTCTTTTCTGACAAAGTATTATGTTAAATAAATCTTTAGTTAGTCCCAAATAATAATACATTAACTGTATTCATTAATGAATGAGTTAAAGAATAAATGAATGCTTAAGCAAAAAATACAAAACATGCCCAAATTCAATGAAGTGTGATATATACAAAAATGTATTCAACAGTGAATATCAACCAAAACTATAATATAATCACATGACTTTAAAATAAAATAGCAAAAACATAAATGTTTCAAAAGAAAAAAATCATGTGTCTAAAATAATCACATGACTTTGTTCTAACTAAAACGTTTAAATCTATCAACAATTTTGAATTCAGCATCCGCTAATATTTTCTTACGCTCCTCTTCTGGTAACTTCTGAAATTCAGCGACTTCGACCTCAACAGCATGCTTGCGCTTGTTATATTCTGACATAAGTATTCTAGTAACATACTTAAGTCTGAGGTTGTTAAATTGTGTTTTCTGTTGTCTACCCTCTTCCTTGAATCCAATCTTGAATTTTTTAAGACTAGAACCCTTGTATGTTTCCATATGCCGCATGGTGAAAATACCACAATCAGTATGGTTTTCTAATGTTTGCCACGGCATCTCAAGCCTATAAGGTTGAATGTTCGAAAACTCTTCAGCCTTTGGGTGTGAAACTGATCGCATGTACTCGACAAAATACTCAAGCTGTAATAATGTAAAGAATTAATATAAACAATATAAAAAAAATTTATGAATTGGAAACTTACAACAATATCCGGCAACCTCCCGTATCTTTCAACAAACTCCTGGTCAGCTTTACTATTATCCACTACTACGAACTCCGGATTTTTTATATCAATAACAAAAAGGAATATATGGAAACCACGAACAACAGGTAGCAGTAGCTGGGAAAATAATACGGTATTAAATGACAAATACAGTGATTAAGGTATAAAGCAATGATTAAGCGAAAATATTCAGTAATGAATACGATTTTCATCAGTGAATATTGTAACAATATTAGTGAATTCATAAGTGAATATTGTAAAAGTAACGGAATTGGTCCCGTTGAAATTTATTTTACATAAGTTGTCCTTTGACATTAATTTTCATTAACGAATTCACTGCTCATTTTTAAATATTCACTGATGAATTCGCTGATATTATCACAAAATTCACTGATGTATGCATTGATATATTTTAATATTCACTGATGACATTGGTACATTATTAACTGATGAGTAGCATATTCATTAATGAAAAGTATCCATTAATGGTAAATAAGTATTCATCAGTGAAAATGAATATAAATTGTACAAATTCAAACGGTTAGAGTATAGCTTACAATCTGGATGGTTCTGAGTAAATGATCTGTATCCTCAATGCATGAAATAAGACTGTTCCTGAATATCTCTCTCCGATGTTCTTCTTTGAGTTGCATATTTTCTAGATACGCATTCTATTAAAAAGTGCAAATAAAATCATGTTATAGTATATAAAATAAAATCATTCTTTTAAAAAATAAATTACCGTTAACGTGACTAGGCAAAAAAGCCTTTGAGGTGATTCAGGCGCACGGACCTCCTCTTGTAAATTCAACAGAATAGCCCAAATATCAATAACATGGCCAAACAATTCGGTATTCTTGAAAAAACTCTCCATGTGGAATCTTTGTGCAGTAACACCACTTATGACCCGAAACACTATTTCTCTGTTTTACAATGGTGAGATAGTAAGTAAGTATGTATTTTGTGTAACATATATAATATTTAATTTAAAAAAAGATAAATAATACTATGGATCTCGAATAAGTGAGAATATGCAATCTGATGTGCTCCTCTCGATTGCGGTTATCCCTACACTGATGCCGATTGTACGCATAACGAAAGGTGAACGTGAAGTTAGAGGCTTTGTGGCATTCCTCTTTAGTCTTTTATAAGGATCAAGTGGTGTAGGAATTGTTTGCACAGATGACAATCGAACAGGACAGGGGATAACGGTTACTTGTGTTTCACTTGTTCTAATATTTTCCACATTTTCATTCATCGCATCATCAAATTCTTGTGTCAAACCAAGACTAAATGATGGAAGTGGCGATTCAGAATTTTTTTTTTTTTGAAGTAAACAATTCAAAAGATTTGTTGATTTCCTCACGGGTCTGTGTCAAATCCCACCATTGTGAATCTAGACCCAAAGAAATATAATCATTACCAAGGTTTTCAAAATTTTCTTGGTGAAATTTTTCAGGATTGACCGCTTCATCATCATGAGTAACCGGATGCATGTCAGATACTCGCTCTGGATCTGCGACACGAAACATGAATTTTAACTTCTGGCGCCACTCAAGGATGCTAGAATCGTCCGGGAACTTAGTACAAGCAGTATCAATTTTCTCTTCCAGTGTTTCTTTCAAATCCTCAAACTTCGAAAAAAGGTCACTTATTTTCAAGTTAAATCCCTGCAAAAATATTAACGTGACAATGATTCATGTTAGTACATATTAATTCATCAATTAATAGTGAATGTAACAGAAAATTCATCAACGAATACTGTCTTATCAGTGTATTCATCAATGAATACCGTATATAACAGTGAATTCATCGATGAATATCTTGGATAACAGAGTATTCATCAATGAATACCGTACATCACACTGAATTCATCAATGAATGCCGAAGATATCATAGAAATTCATCATGAATTCATCCAAAATTTTTTGTAACTTTTATTAACTTTATAAGGATAAATGAAAACAGCAAAGGGACCTATTTAAAGTAAGCAAATTAGACGGTGAAAGTATACCTCGACTGTTTCCTCATCTGGTATATGATGATCGTCATTTGATATTACTGGTGGAACAAATGGATCCAGAACTTCACCGGTGCCAAATCCACCTAACGCGTATTCCGATTTTTCACGTTCTCGCATCTTTGCGGCAGTGGAAAAACATATAGCTGGGATACCTCTTTGAATGTCAACGCCATCGAAACGGACACGATCCACATATAAGAGCTGAAACGAATGTTAAATAATATAAAGATAAATATTAAAAATGTATGTATGTATTAATGAATAGATGTTGTAAAAAATATACCATAAGTAGAGTGATGAGCCCATAGAAATGTGATCTTGATTTTGACTGTTGCCATGCCATGACTATACGCTTCAAACATTCTAATATATACTTGCACCAGTCTAGATTTTCTAAATCAAAGTGTTTTGTTACTTTGTTTAAGACGGACAAATCACATGTGCCCGTACTTATGCATTTCCCGAGAGTGTTGCAAATCATCATTAAAAAAACTTATTTTAAAGTGTAAATCAACCGACGATGATCTCAAAATCATCTTCTGCACTCCTTTCGGGCGAATGTCCCTTTCATCACTGAATTGCTGCAGCCAGTCCTTAACAGTGGTGTCATCAGCAGGTGTGTCAGGCAGCGCGGTGATGTCGATATCACCTAAAGGAAGGCCCAACATATCGTGCACAACCTGACGGTCAACTTCAATATTTCCAGCTTGTACGACCAACGCCATCTTATCACAATCAAAATTCGACACCGTGTAATAACCAATTTGTGTGGGAATGGTGTCGACAGTAATTTTCAAAATATTCTCCAACCCAACAGACCGTAGATATGCCTTTTGTGGCTCGCTCAAACTATGAATCAGATCAAATAAGGGTTTTGGGGACGTTCGTACTTTAAGGATAATATTATCCTGAATGACCTTTGCTGAGACCCCTTTCTCCCTCGGAACACGTCCTCTAGCATCGGGTTTAGACTTCTTTACTTTGACAGGAGATGTAGACGCGAGGACAATCGGCGATGAAGAAGATCCTTTTTTTGAATCAACCTTAGTACCATGGTGGTCCACCTGTTTCCTTTTTTTAATCTTGATCGGACCTTCTGGTTTTTGGATATCATTATCTGCATTTAAAAAAATGAGATTAAACATATGGTGAATAATGAAACATAAAAGTTAATTTCATCAGTGAATACGGTAATAAAACAGTGTATTCATCAATGAATACATAATATTACATGTATTCATCAATGAATTCATCAATGAGCCCGCACATAACAATGAATGAATCAATGAATATCAATAAATAGCATTCAATTCATTAACGCATTCATCAAACACATAACAGTAGAATGTATGAATAACACTAATTGTTTTATATGAAAATTAACTAACTTGAATCATCTTCATATTGAACAACAACATTTTTATGTGGTCGATCGGATTTGAACTTCGTCCGCTTCTCATAACTTATATTAAGCGGGACAACCGGTATGCCAGATACTATCATTGTATAAACAACATAAAAAAGATGAATTTATGGTGGTAAGTGAGAAAAAAATATCAACAAATCAAATTATATTGAAAAAAACACCTTTCTTTTTGGATACTTTGCTTTTTGAGATTGATATCTTCTTGGGTATTGTATGCACGAAATCTGAATCATCTTCATCCAATAAGACGGGATCGGATGGATTGTTTGTGAACTTACTAAAGGCAGTCCTTTCCATGATTCTTTCACTTTTTTTCCTACCTGAAACCATAAAGAACAACATTATAAAGATAATCCATTGATGGTTGTTGCAACAGGAGATAGAAATATTATAGCTAAAATGGATAGAAAGCACTTTTAACTGTTATAAAAGCATCCTACTTTCATTTCTTTGTATTACAGCAATCTACTTTTGAAACCTATCAGTTATAGCAATATCATCGATGAATTTAGAAAATCTTAAGTTCTAGAATCACAAATACAATTATACCTATCAGTTATAATTAAATATATAAAGCAAAACTGTTCAGTTCCGTATTCATCGAGTTTAGCATCCTACTTTCAATTATATTCAAGGTGGATTTTTGATTGTTATTCTGATGTTATATCAATTAATGGTAAAACCATAAATTCGCAATGTACTGTTATAATGTACTAAAGATTCAGAAAGTAGGATGCTAATATCATCCCAATACAAAGCAAAATTGTTACAATTGGATGGATTTTTGAAAGTATTATCTCCTTATAATAAAAATAAGTTGAAAGTATAATGCTAGTATTGAATTGAGTTTTAAAAGTGTAATGTCTTAAAAGAAAAAAAATATAAATTACAATTATGTAGTAGAAAGAAATAAATTCAGGAACAGTTTTAAGAAAGTAGGATGCTAAAATCGCAATGTAGGGTGATATAATCAATCTAGGGTTACACAGACTTTGAACTAAAAATCAACATTATGATCTAATTAACCGGCTAAGACTTGTCAAAGTAGATTCATCGATGAATACAGAAAAAGATTGCACATATTGCGTGTATTCATCGATGAATACGTACTCAATTACACCAATCACCATACAATCAACCAATGTATTGCGAAATTTCACTTGAATGAAACCCTGTATTACTTTTGTTACTCAATTACACAACTAGGAACTCAAATACACCGATTAAATAGGTTATAAAATCGATTTTCCACCGACTTTCAACTCAAAAACAAGTTTATGCATTTAAAAACGATTTCATCAATGACTCAAATCCGATTAAATCAAGATTTTGATGTTAATGAGTATTTCGAAGTTACCTCTACTGATCGGGGGTGATTTAGTCGTGTTTTTTGGAGAATCCATCGAAAAAAACCTTCCAATCGCCAATGTTGATGAAAATCGGAATTCACAGTTGCTTCTTGTTCGTTCAATCGATCAACTATTGAAGAGGATTCTGCTCATTCAATCGATCGACTTTTGAAGAGGATTCTGCGGGATTATGGAGGGAATACGATCGGATATACCATATATGAAAACTTACTGCCAAAATTAACCACGTAAAATCAGGAACCGATCATCATAAAGAAAAGGCAAAAACCCTATAATGCCCTTGCTTGATAAATTAATTTGCATAATGATATCTCAAGTTTGCGGAATTTACATAAACGGCACAATTATCACAACCCTTGATCTTGATATTTAAATGGCTGAGAATTGTCCTCGCGTTCTCAACCTTTTAATTGTCCTCGTTTGAACTTACCTCTCTCTCTCTCTCTCTCTCTCTATATATATATATATATATATATATATATATATATATATATATATAGAGTAAAGTTCAATTGAGAACCTAAAAAAGCCTAGGAACCTAAGAACCCATTTTATGAACTTTTTTTCTACACAATATTTTTCAAAAAAAAATATACCAAAATTTTTGTTATGATGCATCTAGAAGATATCAAAAAAAAATTTCAAAAAAAAATCATTTTTTTAATTTTTTTTTTTTTCATATGGGTTTAGGGTTTAGGGTTTAGGGTTTGGGTTTAGCGTTTAGGTATAGGGTTTAGGGTTTAAGGTTTAGGGTTTAGGGTTTAGGGTTTAGGTTTAGGGTTTAGAAATCTTTTAGACACTTTAAATAAAAAAATTGGATGCAAAAAAATCATTTTTTTTATTTTTTTTCATATGTGTTTAGGGTTTAGGGTTTAGGTTTAGGGTTTAGGGTTTAGGGTTTAGAAATCTTTTAGACGCTTTAAATAAAAAAATTGGATGCAATTTTTTTTTTAAATATTGTGTAGAAAAAAAGTTCCTAGGTTCCTAGGTTTTTTTAGGTTCTCTCATGATCTCGACCCTATATATATATATATATATATATATATATATATATATATATATATATATATATATATATATATATATATATATATATATATATATATATATAGGGGTAGTGGGGGATACCATTTCTTAAAAATTAAGGAGTGAGGGGTTAGTGAGGGGAATGTGAGGTGGTGCCTATGTGGCACCAGAACCCCTCACACCAAAGGGTTCCCATACCTGTTGGTCTTATATGGTAATGAATAATGATGAATTCATAAATGCAATATAACTTTATTGTATTTGTTTTCAAACTAATTCTAATTTAAAGCTTCAAATTGATAGGAAATATACCTATAATATTGATTATCTATGAAATTTGTGTATAACTGGCTTTGAAATTAAATGGGTTTTATTCAATATTGTTTCAAAATACATACTAAACTAACTTCTGAAAAATTAATGGAATTTGACTTCATTGACCGAAGACTTCTAAACTAAAAAGTTGCCGTGAAAAAGTCTATCATCAACAAAACTTTAAACCTTTTAATAGCTAACAGAATGGAACAGCTATAATTGATCTCAGTATCATACATTATTATAAAACCACATTATTATAAAACCATCGAGTTTGCAATAGAGATGAACATTTGTCATGAAGAACCGTACGGGACCCGGAACCGGAACTGTGTATTAAGTTCGGTTCTCGGTTATCCGTTTCCCACTAAATCGGTTCACGGTTCTTCGATTTTTGGTCCAGTTCAGGCCGGGTTCGAAACCGAACACGCCCCCTTAATAGCACACTTCCTTGTATAACCAAACCAGTAGGAACCGGAACCGGAACATTTGGTCCGGTTCCGGTTCTTTGTTTCCTATGAAACCGATTCTCAGTCTAGTTCAATCCGAGTCCGGACCTGTGCTCATCCCTGGTTTATCAGTTGAAACTACCCGTTTGAATTTTTATTATAAAATCCGATTACAATCTCATCCCTGAAATAACACTAAAAAATAGGTGTATCTAACAAACTAAAGCAACATGGCAATATTGCAATAATATATGCTTTGGAATTTGATGGGTTCCGCACTGTAAGTAACATTACGTCTTGAATTGTACATTTTAATGGATATTAAATTCAATGACTTTATTAAACCATAAACTTATAACAAACCATTAATAAATGATGATAAATATGAATTAATAAACAAAAAGTTCAATAAAATAATTATGATAGACATTGACACAACAACTTTTATGGAAGTGCAATAGAGGAACATACCGTTTGATAATTATACTATTCAATATGAGATACTTTAGTGGGACTATGGGATTTCAGAGAGCACTATAAGGTCCAACATAAGGAATTTGATGCTTACTATACCGTTTGATAATTATATTATTTAGGTTCTCTTGTTTGGCAAGTTAAAAAATAGTTTATAAGCTAGTTTTAAAAAAACTATTGAGACCATGTTTGGCACACTAGTTAATAGCTAATAAGCTATCTCATAGCTAATAAAGTTAGTTGATAAAAATGACGTTTGTTAAAAACCAACTGATAAGCTAGCTGAAAATTTTAAATAACATAAAAAGGTATATAGAAAAATAAATATTTTATAATTATTAAGGATATATTGAAAAAATAAAAAAAAAATCAATAACTCGTTGAAACACTAGTCTAAGTAGCTTTTCGAAAAACTAACGTATAATACTTTCAAGTATATTGAGCTTTTTTAAAATTTTCCCAAATATACCCTTAATAATTATAAGAAAAACTCATTTTTACCATATATGCTTTTATGACATTTTAATTTCTCGGCTAGCATATAACTAATTTTTACCATACGTCATTTAAAATTAACTAGCTTTTTAGCTATTAACCGCTTTTTAACTATCAGCTAGTCTGTCAAACATAGTCGAAGGAGTCCACCAAGGGAAAACAAAATTGGGAAATTGCATGTCACATATAATAGACTATATAAAATTTTGGGTAAGTAGTAATTACATAGTAGTATAAATGATAAATAGTAATCACATTTTAAATCGAATATAACATAAATATATAGATTTGAGATGTCATATATTAATAAAAAAATTATAAGTATATAAAAATATATAAGGTCCAGGGTCGAGTAGATGGGATCGGATATGGATTTAGTTAATCAGGCGGTTATGACCCCAATCCCATCACCATCCCATACTGCAAAATTTCTTTAGAAAAATCTCATTACAAAGGCTCGAAGCGCAATAGACTGTTTAACTTGAAGATTAATATTTTTTGCTAATGACTCTTCTCTAGAATTCTGATAAACCAATTGACTTGGTGTATTTCTCTAAGATGATTTAGAAGTTTGTTATTATTCTGCAGGTGCATTTCATCCTGTCTTTGTTACCATATCTGAAGTGCTAGTCATATAATTTAAAATTGAACGTAATTTAGCTTTTTTAAGCTCTAATATAACTCAAACTTATTATAACTAAATAGAACATTAAAAGTTATCATCATAGATATAAAGGATTGCCCTTTTCTAGTTAAATTTTTAAGTAGATCCACATCCAGGGTATGCTTGAAAATATGGAGATATAGAAATAAGACAATGTTCACAAATTCACTCGTGTCAAACAGGTTTTGTGCTTCTTGATCAAATGCAGGTGATCTCAATGAAAATCGAAACACAGGTTCCTTTCATTTTTGAAGAAAATGAAAAAATTGGACGGGCAGAAAATGGATGTAGGATGCTATTTAAATAAAAATGGAAAAATTGGACACTACTAGTCCCAACATTAACAAACGCCCATTTTTTTTTTTTTTTTAATAAACATATGAATGAAAGAAGGCAAAAGAAGAAAGAAGATGATGAAAGTAGGATGCTATAATAAACATATCAATGAAAGTACATTGCTAGTTTGCTACATCAAACATGCTGATTGAATCCCTGTTATTTTATATGTTTGAATCCCTGTCGGTAGTGAATTTCTTAAGAATAGCAATTCACATTGACTTACTTTTGCATATACTGCATAACGCCTATAGGAAATCATATGAAAAATAATCATCATCTTCTTTGTCCAATGGTTTTGTAAAGAAATTTACTTTTTTGTTGTTGATAAACAATGATGTTATACGTGGATAAACCAAGTAAAACATGTACCTCATTAAGGAAACCCTTGCGATCAACATTTTTGGGTTCATAAGTGAAGCTTCTTGACAGCTTAGATTGTTACTTTGTAGCGTGGCTTTGTGTACCATTCCCTCCGGTCCCAATACAGTAAGCATCATGAATATCATTTCTTGCCTTCACGATTTCATCATAAACAACTCTTCCATCAAAACTTGGTATGGATAAAATAACCATTACCTTCTTTATCGAATGGTTCTGATGGAGAAGTAATCCTTTGTTGTTGATGATAACCAACGAGATCATATGTTAATAAACCAAATAAAACTGCCCCAGTAAGATGAGCATAATTACAACGATGAGACTATGATGAAATGAATCATTTTTCTTCTCTATAATTTGCATAAAGTTTTAACCTTGTAAGAATGTAAAATTTCCATTTCCACACAAACATGGATTGCCTTGAATAGATTTCATTCACAATGTTAGGGCAAGAGGGAACCCAGATCTTGTCCTGCCACGGAAACTTGTACAAGCTTAAGGAATAACACCAGATAGTCTATTGTGCAAATGATCGAATTTTTGCAAACTTTGAACTTCAGAGAGTATTTCTTCCTTGAGATAAATCAAGTTTCTAAGTTGACCTGATCATCAGAGTTGGTAAATTCAAGAGTTTGTGAATGCGTCCATTCAAAGCAATCCAGGTTTGTGTGGAATGTTACACCGACTAAAACTTTGTACAAATCATATTATGAAGAAGACTAATGTGTTATTTCTTCATAGGCTCATCCTTGTAATTATCCTTAATAATATGGGGCTGTTTTACTTGGTTTATTCAAATATGGCCTAATTGTTTACCTAAAACAAAAGAAATCGTATCCACAGAAATCATTGGACAAAGAAGATATAATTATTTTTCCATAACAAGTTTTGACGGAAAAGTAATATATTATGAAATTTTGAAGGCGACAAATGATTTTCAAAACATGCTTACTCTGTTGGGATTGGGCGATATGATATGCTACCACTGATGTAACCCTAATCGCAGAAATCCAAGGAGAGATGAACCCTATTCGGAGAAAGAAGGGAGGGTGTCTCGTTTTCATCGTCCGGAGGAGGGGTCATAGCCGGAAGGAGGTCGTTGTCAGGGGGAGGGGTCGTTGCGAGCTTGCGATGAAGGTCACTGGTAGGAAGCATCGTCGTCTCTTTTCTGCGAGTGAAAGAAAGGGGATAACATTTAAAAGGATAGCATTTGATGCATTTTCTTATTACAAAAAGCTTCTTTTTTTTCATCCACATATATATACGGTCCATCGAACTTATCTTCTATAAACACAGCAAAATATATATCTTAATATAGAAAATTATATATATATATATATATATATATATATATATATATATATATATATATATATATATATATATATATATATATATATATATATATATATATATATATATATATATATATATATATATTAATATTTATTTTATGGTATTGAAAATCACAAGTTTTCTTATTTCAATAATCACATTCTTTAAAAATAATTATTATAATTGAGAAAAGAATAAATATAATGAACCTTGGATAAGTGGGGTATGGATGGTGGAGCAGGTTGGTTTGTGGATGGGTGGGTGAGATGGGTGGAGTAGGTGTCTGTTGGAATTAGCGTTCAATGTCATCAATTAATGATAATATTTCTAATAATAGCAGGGTTCTTTTGGGTTGCTCTCATGACCCAGAAAAACAAATAGTGACAGAAAAGGAAAATGAGAATTTAGTTTATTAATTTATTGAGAAATAATTTAATCAGAAATTAGTTTATTAATTTATCAAGGACATGATAAATTAGTTAGAAGTTAATTTGCAATTAATAACATGTTAATTTGGAATTAATTTGGAGAAATTAAATTGCAAGAGATTTGATTGTAATTAATTAAAGAGTTAATTAATAGAAACAAGTCCAAGGGGTGCGGCTGCCAAAAGACTCCTCCAGTTTGGAACCTAGGAGCCCTCTAGTATAAATAGATGTCTTGGGATTAAACCCTAAATAATCCATTTGCCTCATTTGAGCCGCCAATCTCCACCCCTCCTCCCCTTTTTGCGAAAATATCATCCCTCACTAGGGTTTGAGATTTTTGCCTCCTTTCCAAGTGGAAATTCTGTCTGTCTGGTTTTCTGAAGTTCCTGCGTATGAATCATCATAGGGATTCTACTTTTGATCCTGTTCATCTAATGCAAGGTGTTGTCAACCAGTTTTGTTTATGTTTAAAGTAGCTATAACTAATATGAACTACATGATCCTAAACGCTGTTCACGGATATTTATGTGATTTGATATTGTTAGTCTTCCGCTGCATATGTTTATGTGTTTATATGATCGAATCACAACAGTGTCTTGGGGTGGGTAGGATGGGGTAGGATAGGATAGGTGAAGGTGGGTGGAGTAGTTAAGTGGTGGGGGTAGGGTAGCTGGGGTAGGCGTGGGTAGGTATAAGTGATTAAAGAGTGGGGTTGGTGGGAGTAGGTGGGGGTAAGGTGGATGGGAGTAGGTGGGGGTAGGGTGGGGTAGGTAAAGTGAGGCGTATATGGGTGGGTTAGGTAGGGTATGGGTGGGCACGGTAGGGGTGGTAAGGGTGGGGTAGGTAGGGGTAGGGTAAATGGGTGGGGTGCGGGTGCGGGTAGTGGGATGGGTAAGGGTTAGGTTGGGGTACGTGGGTGAGGGGATAGGTATATGGGGTAGTTGGGTGGGGTAATGTATGGTAGATAGGGGTACGGTATGTTAAGGGGGTGGGTGGATAGAGGATAGGCAAGGGTAGGTATATGGGTATGGTGGGGTATGTGGGTAGGGTGGGGTGGATAGGATGGTTAAGGTGGGGTGGGTGGATATAATTTGGTAGGTCGTTGGATGGGTGGGGGTAAGGGTAGGTGGGGTGTATAAGGGGTAGGTGCTGGGCGAGTTGGGGTGGGTATGGTGGGTGGGTAAGGTGGGGGTAGGGATAGGGTGGGTAGGTGTATAGATAGTGTGTGGTAGGTGGTTGGGTGAGGTTTCGTGCATGGGTAAGGGTTTGGGGTAGCGATAGGGGTGCGTTAGGGTGAAGTGAGTATGATGAGGTTATGTGGGGGTGGGGTGAAGTATTACTAAAAAATTTCAAAAAGATGTCAAAAAGCTAAACAAATGATGTCTTTTGAAAATAATGTGAAAAAGTTCTTTTTTTGTTACCGTTTGTCTTCTAGAAAATAAACGGTATTTTTGGAAAACATCTATCTTCCCATATTTATTTTAGGAAAAAATATAATTTTTTCAAGAAAAACAAACACCCAATAGTATTGTAAAATTAGGTTGGCAAATGATTTGTTTTCTTCAATTTGTTTATATTATTATTATATTAATTTTTATTGTTTTTGTTTTATGCAGCTAATCGGTTTGCAAAACTTATTGATAAACATTGTCTTGATGGGTTAGGCCACTTTCACCACAACAAATTCTTCTATTTAATTAAGGACAATGTTTTCTAATCTAACTAAATCAATTTCAATTAGTCTTATATTTCTATTAATAACTCAACTAATTCAAAATTTTAATATTATGTATAACAAAAAAACTATAAATTATATCTCCATTTGATTGATTTTGATAAAAACGAGCTCTTGTTAACCTAGGGGTAATTCCCCATGATACAGATCTTGAGGCAAATAAATGATAATTGATTATTAAATTCGTACATGAAACAAGTCTAGACTTCTCTATTATTGTCGAGTCTTACCAAATATTATTCCCTATAAGGTAGGAAATATAGGTTTCTCTTGTTGTAAATATGTCCATGGTCACAATAGTTAGTGATATTTCTATAAATAGTCGTGTACTTTTGAGTTAAACACAATATTTGATTCAAGCAAAAAATGACAAAAGGAGAATGTTGAAGGACTAGTTTATTGACTTATTGTTTCATGATAAGTTAATTAAAAACTAGTAGAACTAAAGGGGATAAAGAAAAAACATTTGAAATTCAAATATTTAGATAAGGACAAGTATCTGGTTAAGATAATTATTAGAGCATGAGATTAATCCTATCTGATTAATCTCACTATTATTTATGGTTTTCCTTGCACTTTCCTCCTCCCCCTCTCGGAATCACTCTCGCTCTCGCTCTCGACTTCCCCTCTCCTCCCTCATCTAGCTACGCTTTTGATCCAAATCACGCAAATGAGGTCGTTATTTGTTGCTTAATCATCATACTAGGGTGCTGCTACGAAAGTGGAGTTCTCGTTTGAATTGTACATTTGGGATTAGCATTGGTTCGGAACCGGACCGACCGGAACCGAACCTGAAAATTGTTTAAGAGAAACTACAAAACCGAAGACCGAATCGAATAAGAAATAGATGTTCGGTTCGGGTACCCGAATGATTCGGGTTTGATTTGGGTTTGGTCGGGTGTAGAATCGATTAGGGTCGAGAATGTTAAATGATATCGAGTATGGAACCGAATGTATGTATTAGAAACACATAAATCTTCTTCTTCGGGGGCTCTGTCATCACGTCCAAATGTAGGATCTATCACAAACAAAAAAAATAGATTTAACAAAAAGTCTGATTTGATATCCCATCTTTTCGGACATGTAACACGATCAACATGTTGGAAATCCATGTTCATGTTATGACATTCAAAAACTTGAAGTTGCAACGGAAGCATAAATGATGAACACGAATTCCATTCCAAGAGGATCATGCTACATGCATGTAAAGATAAAAGAAAAAAAAACATAGTAAAAGTTCAAGATACAACCTTTGAAGCTTAAACTCGAAATGGATGATGATGAAGATGATGAGGAACCAAAGTAGGTTCCCTCTATAGTTGATCCACCAACAAGCTTGGCAACACCAAGAAAATGCTAGTCTTAACTTGCAAATTCAACCCTTCTTGTGCTTGATATGGAATCCGATTTTTCCACCAAGTGTAAAGGAATGTTTTGAGAGTGTTTTGAATGTAAAATGCAGCAAATAAAAGATGGAGAAGGTGTGGAATTCGTCCAAGACCAAGAGGGCCAACAAAATGCATGACTACATGCTTATATTCACATAAAAAGGTAAGATTCCATGCAAACATGTTTCTTAGTCAAACCAAAAGCATGTTCAAATATTCCTCCATGATATTAGTGAGAATATTTCACCTCCCAAGGAGGTATGGCCGGACTTGGATGAGAGAGAAGGTTTCTCTCTCTAAATTTTATAAATTATAAACTCTTTTATTATTTATAAAATCCATTTTTGTAAATAAGTCTTTAAACCTTTTAATTATATGTTTAAAACCTTTTAAACATATAAATATATATGTCAATGCATATTTTCATATTATACAATATATATATATATATATATATATATATATATATACAATATATATATATTTATTTATTTACTTTATTTAATTTAATTTAAAACTTAAATTAAAATTAATTACAAGAAGGTTTATACAAACTTATTTAAATCATTTAACACTTAATTGATATAAATACCACACTTATAAAATTCATACCATATGAATTATAAATCATCACACTCTCAAATTAATTCATCTCATATGAATTATTACTTAGAACAATTATTATTTTCCATAAAATAATAATTCTCAAAACAAACTGCAAGTATTAGATCATTTGATAATAAATCAAATTCATTGTGTCAAATGATCAAATTGGTGTCTAACTTGTTATTGGTGTGACCCTATATGATCATGTGTTATTAGTAATATCATTTTATGATCATCCTTGGGCATATAGAACTAACAATCTCCCACTTGCACAAGGTTGCATCATAGAATGATACCGACAGTGATGAACGTCTAGCAACATTTCACTGCCCCCAATAATACATGACATAATGTTATTCAACAACCTCCAATTCTTCAAAAGCACGAGGCTCTAATTGATGTACAAGGTTATCTATCAATTATCCCTTTGTCACAGACATCATGTTGAACATGAGACATGGATCTTAATCATTCTCATTTTATATTCAACTTTTAATCAGGCGCCTTAGATGTCTAACTCTCAACACATAAGAGGAACAAATCCCGTCTTGACTACATACGCCCCTCATATAGTTAGTACTATACATGAGTATGGCCTTTATGGTTGTCTATGTTTCAAGAACAACGGTGAACCATATCAAAGCATAGCACTCCCTACACTTGAGTCCCAAATATGCATCTCAGGTCTAAGGATACAATGATAATACCTTTATTCAAGAATCACTTATGATGATGATCCATGGAGTGATCTTGAAGCGGGTCAAGTCCAATACTTGTTCACTAACAAGTACCTATGAATTTGGTTGCAACCTTTTGCTACTTTTACCCATAAAAGTCAACCAATCCAATTCATATTAGTCTTACTTCATAATCGCTCCCACAACTATGATCGACTATGGATGTTTAGAATAACTAAATTATTCAAGGATTAAACATGTTAATATTAAAACACAAAATTATGAATGAAACATTACGTCACATATATTACATAATTCTTGTTTACATAGTTTCATATTCATAAAACACTAAACACAAATCAAAACCATTCATTAGAAAAACGAAGTCCTATACCCTTTGCGTGACTTTCATGCTTAGCTTGGGGTAAAGGCTTCGTGAATGGGTCTGCCAAATTCTGATCTGTATGAACCTTGTGAATACTTATTTCACCATTCTTAACTTCATGTCTTATGTAGTTATACTTTCGGTGAATGTGTTTGGTCTTTTGATGCGATCTAGGTTCCTTTGCTTGAGCTATAGCACCTAGATTATCACAGAAGATTTCTATGGGGTCCCGAATGGAAGGAACAACCCCTAGATCTTCAATGAATTTTCTCATCCAGACAGCTTCTTGAGCAGCTTCCGAAGCAGCAACATACTCTGATTCTGTAGTGGATTGTGCAATCACTTCTTGTTTGGAACTCTTCCAAGACACGGCTCCTCCATTTAAAATAAAGACATACCCAGATTGAGATCTCGAATCATCCCTATCTGTTTGGAAGCTTGCGTCAGTGTAACCCTTTACCTTTAAGCCTTCTTCCAAACCACCGTAAACTAAGAACATATCTTTAGTTCTTCTCAAGTACTTAAGAATGTTCTTTACAGCAGTCCAGTGGGCTTCACCTGGGTTCTGTTGATATCTACTAGTCATGCTTAAGGCACATGAGACGTCGGGCCTAGTACATAACATGGCATACATGATAGACCCAATTGCCGAAGCATATGCGACATGTTTCATCCTTTCAAGTTCAGTCCTAGTGCTTGGGCACTGAGACTTGCTTAGGATGGTGCCATGCGGTATTGGCAAGAATCCTCTTTTGGAGTCTTGCATCTTGAACCTTTTCAAGATTTTATCAATATATGCACTTTAGCTTAGACCAATAAGTCTCTTAGATCTATCTCTATAGATCTTTATGCCTAATACATAAGCAGCCTCTCCTAAGTCCTTCATTGAGAAACAGTTCTCAAGGAATGCTTTGACACCTTTTAAGGTTGGGATGTCATTTCCAAATAAAAGTATGTCATCTACATATAATACTAGGAATATGACTATGCTCCCACTAGCTTTCTTGTAAACACAGGAGTCATCCTCATTTTTTATGAATCCAAAATTTGTAATTTTTTCATCAAAACGGATGTTCCATGTTCGAGACGCTTGCTTCAATCCATAGATAGATTTTTTAAGCTTGCACACTTTGTTTGGATGCTTAGGATCGACAAAACCTTCAGGTTGATCCATATAGACATCTTCCAATAAGTGTCCATTTAGGAAAGCGGTCTTGACATCCATTTGCCATATCTCATAATCATAGTATGCGGCTATGGCAAAAAGTATCCTAATTGACTTGATCATTGCCACTGGTGAAAAGGTCTCATCATAGTCAATACCATGAGTTTGTGAGTATCCTTTAGCGACAAGTCTTGCCTTAAAAGTGTGAACATTTCCATCCACGTCGGTTTTCTTCTTGAAAACCCATTTGTTCCCAACAGTCTTACAATTGGTGGGAAGATTAACCAAGTCCCATACTTGGTTATCGTGTATGGATTACATCTCTGTGTTCATGGCTTCAAGCCATTTATCAGATTCAGGATCTGACATTGCACTCTGGTAGTTGACGGGTTCATCAGAATCTATCGTATAACATTCTTCTTCCATCAGAAGGTAACCATACCTTTCAGGTTCAAATCGAACCCTACCAGATCTGCGAACACCTTGTGTTACAATTTGTTCCTGATCAACTGTTTGTTCAGGTTCAATAATTTCTTGTTGAATCCTAGATCCAATTTCTTGTGTATCAGGATGTGGTTCCTGAAGTTCTTCAAGTTCCACAAACCTCCCACTAGCCTCTTCCGTCAGAAACTTGTTTTCTAGAAATTCAGCTTTTCGAGAAATAAATATCTTATTCTCTATGGGATTGTAGAAGTAGTATCCAAGACAATCTTTCGGATACCCTACAAAAATACACTTAGTTGAACGGGGTTCTAGTTTGTTTGAAGCTTATTGTCTAACATAAGCTTCACAACCCCATACCTTGAGATAGGATAAAGATGGAACCCTTCCATGCCATATCTCATAAGGCGTTTTATCTACCTTCTTAGTAGGTGCCATGTTTAGGAGACGAGCAGCTGTTTGTAAAGCATAACCCCAAAATGATAAAGGTAGAGTACTTCTACTCATCATGGACCGAACCATATCCAATAGTGTTCGGTTCCGCCTTTCAGATACACCATTATGTTGTGGTGTTCCAGGTGGAGTAAGTTGTGAAACAATTCCATAAGTCTTAAGATGATCCATAAAGTTTGTAGTTAAGTACTCACCTCCTCTATCAGAACGTAGAACTTTAATTGTTTTGTTGAGTTGATTTTCCACTTCACTTTGAAACGTTTTGAACATTTCAAATGCCTCATGTTTATGTTTAATCAAATAAACATATCCAAATCGACTTAAGTCATCAGTAAAGGTGATGAAATATCTTTCACCATATCTAGTCATTGGCTTGAAAGGACCACATACATCCGTATGTATGATTCCTAACAAGTCCTTTGCCCTCTCATTGGTTCCCGAGAAAGGAGCTTTGGTCATCTTGCCATGTAAACAAGATTCACATATATCAAATGAGTCATTCTCATTTGCCTTCAAAAGTCCACTCTTTTGAAGTTGGGATATGCGTTTCTTGTTTATATGCCCAAGGCGACAATGCCATAGATAAATTTGACTCAAATCACATTTGGGTCTCTTGGTGAAAGTGTGGTATAAAGAGCCATGATTAGTCTTTTCATTAAGGTTTACTTCATAAATTCCATTTAAAGGCCTAGCCTCAAAATAGAACACATTGTTTTTGTAAACACAAATATCATCATTCATAAAGGAAAGATCAAATCCACATTGTCACAACTTAGCAACCGAAATAATATTCCTAGTAAAGCTTGGAACATAATAAACATTCAACAATGTCAAATACAAGCCACTAGGTAGTAATAAATCAAAACTTCCAATTGAATCCACCGCAACCCTTGCACTGTTTCCAACCCAGAGTACTACCTCGTTTGCCTTCAGTCGCCTACTCCTTTTGAACCCCTGCAACATATTACAAATATAAGTTCCACAACCAGTATCAAATACCCATGTGTTAGGAGATAAATTATAAAGTTCTAGGTCTATCACATAGATACCTGAAGTGCCCTCACCGGCCTTCTTCTTCTTCAACTCCGCAAGATAGGTAGTGTCACACCCCGATCCTTGGCGGAATCGATCAAGGCGTGATATATTGTTCAAAGTCTCATGACAACTATGTTATAATATGATTAGATTCAATTAAGTACTAAGTATGCAAACAAGATCCACAACATACAAATACAAATCAAAATACAATAACATTTATTACATCAAATTTAAATAGTCTTGTGGGTTTCTAAGGTACACCCTACTTTTCATCAACTTCATTCTTCAAATCTGCATCATGGGTAAAAACAGGTCAACTACGAGAGTTGGTGAGTAATCTAGTTTTATTAAAGAAAATTGTGAGTTTGAATAATTTGAAATTTGTTTTCTTTTGAAGTTGGCAAGCAACTGTTATTGAGATAACAGTTTATAAATCAAAAATTGATTAACAAATGATAACAACAACAATAAGTCCTCACCCTATATATACATATATATGTATATAAAGGATGGAGCATCTAATCATCATACACACACAACCACGTGCGATCAATCACCTTAGCGTCCCAAGGCGGGGTGGTCAACCCAATAGCTCTATTATTGTCCATAACGTACCTCAAGAATACGGGCATAGTCATGGAGATTAGACTAAAAATGATAATGCACTACAAGTACATGTAGCGTAAACAAACAATAATTATACAAATAATGATTCAAGTATAAATGTCCCAACAATGTCTCAATTGTGATAAAATAATAAAATGAAGTTGAAAACATATTAGAACCACATGATACACCCCAAAAATATTGAAAATTATAAAATATGGGGTAGATTACTCACATTAGTCCAAACGGAATACGCGTGTTGTACGATAGACGGCTCGGGTCAAAACGACGTGGAACCTATTATAATTAATAGTTTTGGTTTAGGAACTACTAAACGGGAATGGAATATTAATAAAAATAATTAGGCACATATTCTTATATTAGATGAATTAAAAATAATCCATTTTGATTTGAATATTAAAGTATTTATTTGTTAAATGAATTTTAAATTGAATTAATTATTTTGCATAATTAATTTATATTTTCAATTTAGGAAAGATTTTAATAATTTCTTATTAAAATAATAACTTGACCAATCATAAGTATTTACAGATTTTAACAATTATTTATATTGAATAATCATTAAAATGCATTTTTACATGCTTAAATACTTAGGAAAATGGTTTTAAATAGTAAACAGTATTGAAAATTTCTGAAATTATTAGTAAATCATTAATTCATAAAATAGTAATTATTGTAAAATTTTCATATTTTTCTGAACTGTTTTAGTATTTATTTAATACTTTAATGATTAAACAACAACAAAATCTAGGAAAAATAATAAATGAATCTCAACAATTCTGGAAAATTAACCATAGTTTTCTAACATTATATAGAGCCTATTTTAAGGGTTTTGGACATTTTTGACTATGGGAAGTATTTTTTATATGTTTCATTATTAATTAATCATTAAAATCATAAATAATAGCAAAACGATTAAGGGAAATTCATCAAACTTTTTATTTATAATTATTATGTTATATGTGACATTCTGATAAGGTTTTATAATTTTTGGACATGTGTAGGTATTTATTATCAATTTAAACCATTAAACAATCATTAAATCAGGAAAATTAAGCAAACATTCTTAAAAAAATTATGTAATGTCATGGAGTCTTTGTAATGTTAATAAGGTTCGAAAAATATAACATCTAATTTTGGACCTAAATAACTATATTTTGCTATTTATTTATCTATAACAAAATAAAATACACAATAAGCATAAAACAGTAATATAAATGAATAAAACTTCATAAATCCACTTTAATCAATATATGGGTCATTGCAGAATTTTTACAGAATTTATTGACAGTAAACAATATTTTATGTAAATTATTGCCCTATTATATTGCAATAATTATAGTAATTCAATAAAAATAAGTTATTTTCTGAAAATTTCCAGAACTTCTTATTTTATTGATGGGATTCTGAGAAAAATCAGGTTTATATATAAAATGAGTTTTAGATATTTTGGTGGATTTAATTTGTTTCATTAATGAATTTGAAACTTTTAACAACATACTTTGATGAATGCTTCAAAAGGGATGGAGATTTGAGTATGAGGGATTGTTCTTGGCTGGAAAATTGATATTTCTTGGAAGAATTTCGAGATTGAGAGTGAGAGAAAGAATAGAGAGGGTTTGAGTGGTGATGAGAATAATATGTTGGGAAAAAATGAAAGGAAAGATGATGGGAGGTGTGAGTGGGAGACCATGGGAATAACTTTTGGCTTTTGGTGGTCTTCATAATTTCCTACTAGCACAAGCATCTCTATGTAATACACTAATTAATATAAGAATTTTATAAAATTTAATGTAGAGTTTATAAAAATAGAGTTTTATAAAAAAATAGGTTATTATTTGATTATAACAATCTACTTTGATTTGAAGTTTAATTATAGCATTCAAGTTTGATTCTTTTAATTTAATTAGAGCATCATACTTTGATTTTATTTTAATATGGTATCATAATTTAATTTGATTATAGTTATAACGTTATACTATGTTATATTGCTATTAACGTCAATTTATATCGTATTGTATGTGTTTTGATCCTATTAGCGTCAATTAATCTTGAGTAGGGTTTATTAAATTTCCAGTTGGGTTGGGTTGACCCGAATCCATTTTAGGCGGATGTCACAGTCTCCCCTACTTTAGTAAATTTCGTCCCGAAATTTAAGAAGAAAGTACCTTAAGAGAAAAGCTGCGGGTATTTGGTACGCATTTGATCCTCACGCTCCCATGTATACTCAGGTCCACGTGCTGACTGCCACCTGACCTTGACCAGGGGAATGCGACTTCTTTTGAGTTGCTTTTCCTTTCGGTCGGCAATTTCCAAGGGTTTCTCGATAAATTGCATTGTCTCGTCGATTTGGATATCCTCGAGAGGAACATGAAGGTTCTCGTCTGCTAAACACTTCTTGAGGTTGGCTATATGAAATACTGGGTGAACTTTATTAAGTTCTGTTGGTAGATCCAACTCGTAGGCTACTGGTCCGATCCTTTTCAGGATCTTAAACGGCCCTACGTAGCGGGGTGCCAATTTACCCTTGCGTCCAAATCGAACCACACCTTTCCATGGAGACACTTTTAACATGACCATGTCACCCACGGTAAATTCAAGCGGTTTGCTTCGCTTGTCGGCGTAACTCTTTTGTTGGCTACGAGCTGTGAGAAGGTTATTGCGAATCTGAGTGATTTTGTCGGTTGTTTCCTGGATAAGCTCAGGACCAACGATTGGAGAATCCACTGTTGCGCGAATTACGTGGGACTCGCCAATTTCATGCCAGCAAATAGGAGATCGGCATTTACGGCCATACAATGCCTCAAATGGTGGCATCCCGATGCTAGAATGATAACTGTTATTATAGGAGAATTCCACCAACGGTAATGAGAGTCCCAGTTTCCTCCGAAATCTAAGACACACGCCCTCAACATATCTTCGAGTGTTTGAATTGTCCTCTCAGATTGACCATCGGTCTGAGGATGATAGGCGGTACTGAGATCGAGGCGGGTTCCCATGGCTTCTTGAAGTGATTGCCAGAACCGAGAGAGAAATCTCCCATCACGATCTGAAATGATGCTGAGAGGGATGCCATGCCGACTAACTATCTCGTCGATGTAAATCCGAGCAAGTTGTTCGACCTTGAAATGTTCACGGATGGGAAGGAAGTGAGAAGATTTAGTCAAACGGTCAACGATTACCCAAATGCTGTCATGTCCCTTTGTGGTACGGGGAAGTTTGGTTACGAAATCCATGGTGATCGCTTCCCATTTCCACTCGGGGATTTCCGGTTGGACCAATACTCCAGAGGGTCGTTGATGTTCTGCTTTGACCCTGGAACATGTAAGACATTTGGCTACGAATAAAGCAATATCCTTTTTCATTCCCGACCACCAATAATTGGTTCTCAAGCCATGATACATCTTGTCAGCGCCCGGATGAATGGAATATCGAGTTTTATGGATTTCTTCCATCAGGAATGTACGAAGATTGTCGCGATCTGGGATCCATATGCGATCTTGATAATAGAAAATACCATCAGATTTAGATTCCAACTTGTAACGCCCGGTTTTTCAGCCTGGAATTTACAAGATAATATCACTAGGGATCGTCCCATGATCCAAGCCAAGCGTTACCTAGCCTGCAAAACCACATAAAACAACAGGGTAAGCTATAAAGCTTAGTGAGTAATCTAATCACAGCATGACCTATATGGTCACACACGTTACAGGATCACCGTCCCTGTCAGCTTCACAGTCCTATCCGACTCGTAATTCACACTGTGAAACTACCGTATTACCCGACGTCACTCGCTATACAGTATCATCCACTGATACTCACTATTAGACTGTCCCACACAGTTTTATCCTACATCGTCACGACTCACCTCTGTCACCTCTTTTATTTATTATTTGGTATTAATTTTCACGAATTCTTATACCGTCACACGGTACACCCACTCACTTAATGGCTTTCTCATACAGGTATGGTCATAGTACATCTATGATTACCCCGTGTTTTATTAGTATATGGTAAATCATGCCATCCCCCGACATGTATTATATATAATTACTTATTCACTCTGCTCAGTATCATCTTGTGATACTTTCGGGCGTATAACTCGAACTCATCCTCACGATAACATGACTGTTTCCCACCCAAGTATTATTATAATACTTTAATTATATTGCTTTGTATTTTCCTTCAATAATTCCAACATGATGCTCCATGATTTATCAAGTAAAGAACGGCCAGGTAGAAGATTAGTTGGGGTGGCAGGATCCTTTCAGCATTTTAGCCTTTCGGAAAATCCAACAACCAGATCCCAAGTAATCGGCCTAGACACCGTCCTCGTAAGTAAATCAATCTGCATTACTTTTGGAATTATGAATTATAGGAAATAGTTTATTACATCCCTCGTATTTTATAGTTTAACACATATAAACTATTAAGGAGATACGGTAGCGATTACTCACCTGAGATTGGCATTTTCTCGGAGTCCTGTCGTATTTTCCGTTCCGAACCGCTGACAGTTCCCGAGCACCTCGTTGTTAGCTACCGCTCGTTTCTCACCTCCCATCATCCTCCCTCAACGTATTTTCCTTACCAAAACACTCCTCTATATCGTATATGTGTTTGGTGTGTGTTGTACCTCAAAATGAGGCTTATGCCCCGTATTTATAGGCCTCGGACAGGCGCATCGCGCCCAAAACCCAGGCGCATCGCGCCCATGCATACGTAAGTGCTTACCTCAACGCGCACTCGGCCGACACCACCGACAGTCGCAAGGCGCGGTGCGCCCAGCTACCAGGCGCGGTGCGCCCAACGAAAATTTTAAAATAAACTAGACTCAATTTGCAAACTTTGTGCACTGGTTTGAGGTCAATCCGATTTTTATAGAATTAATTATGATTTTTCTAAGATCGGCATACAATGCTGATTTTTATATGAGATTGTAACTAATGTTTTTATTTTTGATCTGAAACATTATCCGGAACACGGGTGTTACAAATCTCTCCCCCTTAAAAAAGATTTCGTCCCCGAAATCTCCTAACATCGACATACCCTTATTCTTTCTTCCACTCAACCATCCCTATTCCAACATAATACGGTTGTATTAGTAAGTCCAAAGGGTATTACCACAATACTGGCACATTAACCGCCTCTAATCAACTAAGCGAATCTATTGAGACTACAAAGTACTCGTTATGTAATCTCATACACTTATAGTACAGACATCATGGATGCAAAGTACTTGTTATGCATCATATAATCACATGTTCACCACATCATATCACAATCCCTACTCTTCACAACTTCAACAGCTCAGCTATTCACCAGACACCCAACTGTATGTGTGTTAGAACTGCCAGCCAATAAAGCCATCACAACACTTGTATGTGGTCCCACCACAATTACTGCTCATAAGATCCACAACACATATGTGGTCTTACCAAATGTGGCCCCACTAAATAAGTGGTCACAACCACAAGTATTATTAACCCCCAGAATAAATGGTCACAACTACAAGTTACCAGTGGCCCCACGGAATAAGTGGTCTCAACCACAAGTACAAGTAGCCCCATAGCATAAGTGGTCCCAACCACAATACTAGTAGCCCCACCTAATAAGTGGTCCCAACTACAAGTATAAGTGGCCCCACAGAATAAACAGCTTTTCGCTCTAAAGGCTTAACAGTTAACACACATACTACTGCACAGCTCTACAACCAACCACATGACACCAAGAATCCTCATATCAGCTCAGCCTCCACATACAACTACAAAATTTCCACTCACCATAGGATACCATATCCATGGTTATCACCACTTAATACTTACGTATTCGTCCGCACAGCTAATATCAACTAGGTATTCAACCAGCTACCGACACAGTTTATCCACGGTTACTTGCCTACGAGTTACCTACTTAAGAGGTATTCACTTAGTCATTTATGAAACATATACCCTTAGTGTATTGGATTCCTTACGACCAACTCCCGATTCGAACGCGGATCCTGTGCTTTCAATAGTAGGAGCTCTACTACTATCTTCCACACTTACCCTCGTTCGTTTCAGAACTTGTCCAGAAGTCCCCAATTCACTTCTCACGATAATTTTATACCCCAGGTTGTTTTACGAACATAGTCGTAGAAAATTTTTCACATAAAAGGATTTACCTTATGGATATCACTTATCATGCAATTTGGCCAACTCAAAAATTCTAGGACTATTTAGTTCCTACTGCCTACACTTTAATGGCATTTAAGCACACATATATTACAGAAATATCAACAAAAACTAAGCACTTAACCTTTACATCAGTAGAAAAAAAAATCAACTATGTTTGGGAAAAATACCCCATTACATTCTTTGGTTATAACCTCACCTTTATTTGTTTAGTGATGATTGGATGGTCCCTGGTACTTAGACATAGTACCCTTAATTCTTCTAGAATGGAAGGAATAAATCAATTAGTCTTATGTTTACTCAGGACATCTACCAGCCTTACTTCTTTTATGTCTCCGGTGAATTTTCCACATAATCTACTCTACCAGTATCCCAAGTTATACTCTCCTGCTTAATATTCTGAGCCGCGTATACTCAGTACGTCGAGTCATACGTATCTGCTCAAACTCCACCGCTCAGCACTCGGAGCCGCGCATATCCTGTGCGTCGGATCATGCGTATCTGCTCAGTGCATCTTGCGAACATCTCTGGGTTGCTCAGTACGTCGAGCCACTCTTTACCTCTCAATTCCTCAACCCCATATTATCCACATGCTAGACTTAGACATGTTTACTACCACATACCTCAACACTTGTCTCATTTAGAGATTGTATAACTCCTCACGAACTCATTTCTTATAGTTCTTATCATCTTACATCCAATCATCACATATATTTATCACTTTTTCTTTGCTATGGTTGTCGCCATATATTTTCATAAATCCACCCACCAACTCGTACTTTTAGAATTTTTATTTCAACTTATACTTTTTCAAATTTCCCAAAATTTTTCTTTCAAATCAACTTTCAAAACTCTCTTATTTGACAAAATTTGCATCTGGATTTACCTTTCCCGTATTTGGGAAAATAACACACAAACTCACACATTTTCTCTAGTTCTTTTTATCTCTGAAAGAGTTTACTAACATTTTTATTATCATGTTAGAATAACTGCTTTATCTACGTTCGACATTTATCACAATATGTTTGTGATTTTTTTTATATATATTTTAGCGCACAATTCTCTTGTGTCTACTAATTTGAGTCTAGGGATCTTATCCTAGTTCACTCAAATCTTGGCTCTGATACCAACTTGTAACGCCCGGTTTTTCAGCCTGGAATTTACAAGATAATATCACTAGGGATCGTCCCATGATCCAAGCCAAGCGTTACCTAGCCTGCAAAACCACATAAAACAACAGGGTAAGCTATAAAGCTTAGTGAGTAATCTAATCACAGCATGACCTATATGGTCACACACGTTACAGGATCACCGTCCCTGTCAGCTTCACAGTCCTATCCGACTCGTAATTCACACTGTGAAACTACCGTATTACCCGACGTCACTCGCTATACAGTATCATCCACTGATACTCACTATTAGACTGTCCCACACAGTTTTATCCTACATCGTCACGACTCACCTCTGTCACCTCTTTTATTTATTATTTGGTATTAATTTTCACGAATTCTTATACCGTCACACGGTACACCCACTCACTTAATGGCTTTCTCATACAGGTATGGTCATAGTACATCTATGATTACCCCGTGTTTTATTAGTATATGGTAAATCATGCCATCCCCCGACATGTATTATATATAATTACTTATTCACTCTGCTCAGTATCATCTTGTGATACTTTCGGGCGTATAACTCGAACTCATCCTCACGATAACATGACTGTTTCCCACCCAAGTATTATTATAATACTTTAATTATATTGCTTTGTATTTTCCTTCAATAATTCCAACATGATGCTCCATGATTTATCAAGTAAAGAACGGCCAGGTAGAAGATTAGTTGGGGTGGCAGGATCCTTTCAGCATTTTAGCCTTTCGGAAAATCCAACAACCAGATCCCAAGTAATCGGCCTAGACACCGTCCTCGTAAGTAAATCAATCTGCATTACTTTTGGAATTATGAATTATAGGAAATAGTTTATTACATCCCTCGTATTTTATAGTTTAACACATATAAACTATTAAGGAGATACGGTAGCGATTACTCACCTGAGATTGGCATTTTCTCGGAGTCCTGTCGTATTTTCCGTTCCGAACCGCTGACAGTTCCCGAGCACCTCGTTGTTAGCTACCGCTCGTTTCTCACCTCCCATCATCCTCCCTCAACGTATTTTCCTTACCAAAACACTCCTCTATATCGTATATGTGTTTGGTGTGTGTTGTACCTCAAAATGAGGCTTATGCCCCGTATTTATAGGCCTCGGACAGGCGCATCGCGCCCAAAACCCAGGCGCATCGCGCCCATGCATACGTAAGTGCTTACCTCAACGCGCACTCGGCCGACACCACCGACAGTCGCAAGGCGCGGTGCGCCCAGCTACCAGGCGCGGTGCGCCCAACGAAAATTTTAAAATAAACTAGACTCAATTTGCAAACTTTGTGCACTGGTTTGAGGTCAATCCGATTTTTATAGAATTAATTATGATTTTTCTAAGATCGGCATACAATGCTGATTTTTATATGAGATTGTAACTAATGTTTTTATTTTTGATCTGAAACATTATCCGGAACACGGGTGTTACACAACTCCCCATCAATTCCCGTGGGCATGTCATTTTAGGTAATTGCCGAGTGTTGGGCTCCTTGAATTCGGTCGCTGAGATTGGAAAAGATAGGAGAACATATTAAATGAAATGCTTTGGCATGTTCTTTTAGGCTTAACGCGTCGGCTACGACGTTCGCCTTGCCCGGATGATAGCGTATTTCACACTCGTAATCATTTAGGAGTTCGACCCATCGTGTTTGCCTCATATTGAGTTCCTTTTGATTAAGAATATGTTGCAAGCTCTTATGGTCGGTGAAAATTACGCATTTAGTGCCGTAAAGGTAATGCCTCCAAATTTTAAGAGCGAAAACCACGGCACCGAGCTCCAAATCATGAGTCGTATAATTCCTTTCGTGGATTTTGAGTTGTCGCGATGCGTAAGCTATAACCTTTCCCCTTTGCATCAAAACACAACCTAGACCGAGATTGGAGGCATCGCAATATACCACGAAATCTTCGGATCCTTCAGGGAGTGTAAGAATCGGAGCGTCACACAACCTTTGTTTAAGGATTTGGAAAGCGTCTTCCTGCTTGGGTCCCCAATCAAATGGCGTACCCTTGCAAGTGAGAGAAGTAAGCGGTAAAGCGATCTTTGAGAAATTTGAAATGATACGCCGGTAATAGCCGGCTAAACCGAGGAAGGACCGAATTTCCTTGGGGGTACGTGGGGCTTTCCAATTCTTGACTGCTTCAACTTTTGCGGGGTCGACTAAAATACCCTTGTCACTTACAATATGACCGAGGAATTGTACCTCATTTAACCAAAACTCGCATTTCGAAAATTTGGCATAGAGCTGATTTCCTTGCAATGTTTGGAGAGTTAGACGAAGGTGTCTTTCATGGTGTGCCTTTGTCTTGGAGTAAATGAGGATGTCATCAATAAAGACGATAACAAAACGGTCGAGATAAGGTTTAAATACTCGATTCATCAAGTCCATGAATGCGGCAGGGGCATTCGTTAGGCCAAAAGGCATAACGGTGAACTCGTAATGACCATAGCGGGTTCGGAAAGCGGTTTTGGGGATGTCTTCTTCCTGTACTCGAAGTTGGTGATAACCCGAGCGGAGGTCGATTTTTGAGAAGCATGAAGCTCCTTGAAGCTGATCAAAAAGGTCGTCGATCCGAGGTAACGGATATCGGTTCTTGATGGTCAATTTATTTAACTCCCGATAATCGATACACATACGAAACGAACCATCTTTCTTTTTAATGAAGAGAACCGGGGCTCCCCAGGGTGAAGTACTAGGGCGGATAAATCCCTTATCGGTTAATTCTTGGAGCTGGCTTGCCAATTCTTGCATCTCGGTTGGAGCCAATCGATATGGAGACTTGGCTATAGGAGCAGCCTCAGGAACGAGATCGATGCGGAACTCTAGCTCACGTACTGGTGGGAGTCCAGATACGTCATCAGGAAAGATGTCGGGAAAGTCTCGTACAATCGGAATATCTTCGATCTTCTTTTTTTCGACCTTTGTTTCCACCACATGGGCTAAGAAAGCCATGTATTCTTTACGTAGATATGATCGAGCTTGAGTACATGACATAAGACTAAGCTTTTTTGAACGAGTCTCGCCATAAATACGAAGACTTTGACCGTCGGCAAGAGGAATACGAATGAACTTCTCGAAACATACTATTTCAGCATGGTTTTGGGATAGCCAATCCATTCCCACGATGATGTCGAAGCTACCAAGTTCCATAGGAACTAAATTGACGGAAAATTTATGACCGCAAAAATCGAAAGTGCAATCTTGGATGACTGCATTGAGTGAAATGTATTTTCCATTGGCGACTTCTACGGTAAAGTGTTCATCAAGTATCGTGCGAGGTGTGTGATGTATGGGTTCAAATTCCAAAGACACGAAACTTTTATCGGCACCTGAATCAAAAAGTACTGACGCGTAGCAGTCATTTATGAGAAACGTACCATTTACGACCTTGTTATCGGTCTGTGCTTGGGTTGCGGTAATGACAAATGCTCGGCCTTTGGGAGCTGGAACCTGCATTGTTGGATTTGCCTGGGCTTGAGTGTTAATGATATTGACAAGCCTAGGACACACGTTTCTAAAATGGGTGGGGTCACCACAGTTGAAGCATGTTCCAGTTGGATACCGGGTTTGTGTTTGCTGATTTGAGGGTAGAGCAAATGGTCGCTGAGTTTTTGGTGCACGACATGTGTCCGCCAAGTGGCCATAGCGACCACAAGTCGTACAAAGGCGACACGGGCTGGTGGACATATGGTGATAGTTACAATGGTTACAGAGGGGGTGAGGTCCGGTATACGGCTTTTTGTTTGGTTGGGTGACTTGGGTGATAGGAGCAGCAGGGGTAATAATAGCATGGTTGTGGTGATGGCTTTTCCGCTTCTTTTTGTCATGTCGTTGTGAGGACTCGGACTTGACAATTAGGGGAGTCTCAGGGGTCGGCTTTTCAGTTGACATCTTTAAACCCTTGCGTGGGAGGACACCATCGTTCACATTGTCCTCGTTGAGTTGACCTGCTATTTCAATAGCGGATTCCAGGGTAGATGGCCTGCTGCTGGTCACCGAATCACGGATCTGGCGCGGTAACCCTTTGATGTAGCGGCGTATTGCAGTTTTCATAGGTTGAACCATGTGAGGTAGGAGTCTTGAGAGATCATGGAATCTATTTGTGTAGGTCGCGTTGTCGCCTCCCACCTGTTTCAGATTCCAGAATTCCTCCTCGAGAGTTTGCAATTCGCTGTCAGGGCAGAACTTCTCCATCATGCGTTCCTTTAGTGTTGACCAGGTCATTCCCAAGGCAACAGCCTCTCCTTTTGCCCGTTTTTCTAGGTTCCACCAGGTGAGAGCATGACCTTGGAGGCACCATGTGGTGTGACGGACCATCAGGTCCTTAGGACACTCGCTATGGATGAAAGTACTCTCCATTTCTTCGATCCATGTAAGGAGTGCGGTGGCACCATTGATGCCTTTGAAGTAAGGCGGATTGCAGTTACGAAAGTGCTTAAACGAGCAACGAGGAGTGGTTGCTGGAGCTTGCGGCTGAAGAGCTTGAAGTTGGGTTGCAATTGTTGGGATGACGTTTGCTACCTCCTTAGCGATAAGGGCGGGTAGCCTTCGGTTGTTACGAGCAGCGTATGGAGGTCGTAATGCCATCTATGAGAAACACGCATATGGACTTGTGAGTTATTTGTAAATTGATTATGGAAATTAAGTTTGTAGACATTGTTGGGTAAAATGATTGTAAAACACTTGTTGGGCCATGGTTAGGAGTGTTAGGCACCTTTTGGGCTTTCCATGGGTACTAAATGTGAAGCATGTAGCAATTGCATGGGCCCCCACAATACTAAGTTTTCACATGTTTTTCCCACTTCTAGGCCCATTAGGGAACTTAATAGTCCAATGAGTTGGCCATTTTGGAGTGTATCCTTTCGGATACGTTTGATAAGGTCGGGTATTTTGATGGCTCAAAAGTAATGTGAATAATGCGCTTTGGCCTATAGGTTTGGGAACTCTCGCCTTTGGTCCCCAGGTAAGCAAACTGGTCCCTCGGTTGATTGGGATGTATACGAATGCTTACCTAGTCAGGACTTTTGGGCTACCGGCACCTCCCCCTTCCAGTTACTATGCGTCCATTACTTCGATCCTACCCAACTAGAGTGGATGACTTTTAATTTCCTATGAGCTCTAAGGAATATATATGTATATAAATTTTTATTTTGAAACCATTTGAGTATGTGTGTGATTTTAAGAGAAAGAGGAGAAAATTCACAAGTGTATGCGCACATATAAGTGTCGGGAATAATACGTAAGCACATAAGGGAGCAATTAGCACACAAAGGTATTCCAAGGATTTTCTAAGTGCGAATTGCATGCAGTTGTGTGTGCATTTTATAAACTAGCATACGAGAGGACCCTAGAGGCTATAGACTAGGTCAAGGCAATTAACCTAATTCCCTATAGTCAAGGGCTCTGATACCAATCTGTCACACCCCGATCCTTGGCGGAATCGATCAAGGCGTGATATATTGTTCAAAGTCTCATGACAACTATGTTATAATATGATTAGATTCAATTAAGTACTAAGTATGCAAACAAGATCCACAACATACAAATACAAATCAAAATACAATAACATTTATTACATCAAATTTAAATAGTCTTGTGGGTTTCTAAGGTACACCCTACTTTTCATCAACTTCATTCTTCAAATCTGCATCATGGGTAAAAACAGGTCAACTACGAGAGTTGGTGAGTAATCTAGTTTTATTAAAGAAAATTGTGAGTTTGAATAATTTGAAATTTGTTTTCTTTTGAAGTTGGCAAGCAACTGTTATTGAGATAACAGTTTATAAATCAAAAATTGATTAACAAATGATAACAACAACAATAAGTCCTCACCCTATATATACATATATATGTATATAAAGGATGGAGCATCTAATCATCATACACACACAACCACGTGCGATCAATCACCTTAGCGTCCCAAGGCGGGGTGGTCAACCCAATAGCTCTATTATTGTCCATAACGTACCTCAAGAATACGGGCATAGTCATGGAGATTAGACTAAAAATGATAATGCACTACAAGTACATGTAGCGTAAACAAACAATAATTATACAAATAATGATTCAAGTATAAATGTCCCAACAATGTCTCAATTGTGATAAAATAATAAAATGAAGTTGAAAACATATTAGAACCACATGATACACCCCAAAAATATTGAAAATTATAAAATATGGGGTAGATTACTCACATTAGTCCAAACGGAATACGCGTGTTGTACGATAGACGGCTCGGGTCAAAACGACGTGGAACCTATTATAATTAATAGTTTTGGTTTAGGAACTACTAAACGGGAATGGAATATTAATAAAAATAATTAGGCACATATTCTTATATTAGATGAATTAAAAATAATCCATTTTGATTTGAATATTAAAGTATTTATTTGTTAAATGAATTTTAAATTGAATTAATTATTTTGCATAATTAATTTATATTTTCAATTTAGGAAAGATTTTAATAATTTCTTATTAAAATAATAACTTGACCAATCATAAGTATTTACAGATTTTAACAATTATTTATATTGAATAATCATTAAAATGCATTTTTACATGCTTAAATACTTAGGAAAATGGTTTTAAATAGTAAACAGTATTGAAAATTTCTGAAATTATTAGTAAATCATTAATTCATAAAATAGTAATTATTGTAAAATTTTCATATTTTTCTGAACTGTTTTAGTATTTATTTAATACTTTAATGATTAAACAACAACAAAATCTAGGAAAAATAATAAATGAATCTCAACAATTCTGGAAAATTAACCATAGTTTTCTAACATTATATAGAGCCTATTTTAAGGGTTTTGGACATTTTTGACTATGGGAAGTATTTTTTATATGTTTCATTATTAATTAATCATTAAAATCATAAATAATAGCAAAACGATTAAGGGAAATTCATCAAACTTTTTATTTATAATTATTATGTTATATGTGACATTCTGATAAGGTTTTATAATTTTTGGACATGTGTAGGTATTTATTATCAATTTAAACCATTAAACAATCATTAAATCAGGAAAATTAAGCAAACATTCTTAAAAAAATTATGTAAATTTTGTCATGGAGTCTTTGTAATGTTAATAAGGTTCGAAAAATATAACATCTAATTTTGGACCTAAATAACTATATTTTGCTATTTATTTATCTATAACAAAATAAAATACACAATAAGCATAAAACAGTAATATAAATGAATAAAACTTCATAAATCCACTTTAATCAATATATGGGTCATTGCAGAATTTTTACAGAATTTATTGACAGTAAAAAATATTTTATGTAAATTATTGCCCTATTATATTGCAATAATTATAGTAATTCAATAAAAATAAGTTATTTTCTGAAAATTTCCAGACCTTCTTATTTTATTGATGGGATTCTGAGAAAAATCAGGTTTATATATAAAATGAGTTTTAGATATTTTGGTGGATTTAATTTGTTTCATTAATGAATTTGAAACTTTTAACAACATACTTTGATGAATGCTTCAAAAGGGATGGAGATTTGAGTATGAGGGATTGTTCTTGGCTGGAAAATTGATATTTCTTGGAAGAATTTCGAGATTGAGAGTGAGAGAAAGAATAGAGAGGGTTTGAGTGGTGATGAGAATAATATGTTGGGAAAAAATGAAAGGAAAGATGATGGGAGGTGTGAGTGGGAGACCATGGGAATAACTTTTGGCTTTTGGTGGTCTTCATAATTTCCTACTAGCACAAGCATCTCTATGTAATACACTAATTAATATAAGAATTTTATAAAATTTAATGTAGAGTTTATAAAAATAGAGTTTTATAAAAAAATAGGTTATTATTTGATTATAACAATCTACTTTGATTTGAAGTTTAATTATAGCATTCAAGTTTGATTCTTTTAATTTAATTAGAGCATCATACTTTGATTTTATTTTAATATGGTATCATAATTTAATTTGATTATAGTTATAACGTTATACTATGTTATATTGCTATTAACGTCAATTTATATCGTATTGTATGTGTTTTGATCCTATTAGCGTCAATTAATCTTGAGTAGGGTTTATTAAATTTCCAGTTGGGTTGGGTTGACCCGAATCCATTTTAGGCGGATGTCACAGTCTCCCCTACTTTAGTAAATTTCGTCCCGAAATTTAAGAAGAAAGTACCTTAAGAGAAAAGCTGCGGGTATTTGGTACGCATTTGATCCTCACGCTCCCATGTATACTCAGGTCCACGTGCTGACTGCCACCTGACCTTGACCAGGGGAATGCGACTTCTTTTGAGTTGCTTTTCCTTTCGGTCGGCAATTTCCAAGGGTTTCTCGATAAATTGCATTGTCTCGTCGATTTGGATATCCTCGAGAGGAACATGAAGGTTCTCGTCTGCTAAACACTTCTTGAGGTTGGCTATATGAAATACTGGGTGAACTTTATTAAGTTCTGTTGGTAGATCCAACTCGTAGGCTACTGGTCCGATCCTTTTCAGGATCTTAAACGGCCCTACGTAGCGGGGTGCCAATTTACCCTTGCGTCCAAATCGAACCACACCTTTCTATGGAGACACTTTTAACATGACCATGTCACCCACGGTAAATTCAAGCGGTTTGCTTCGCTTGTCGGCGTAACTCTTTTGTTGGCTACGAGCTGTGAGAAGGTTATTGCGAATCTGAGTGATTTTGTCGGTTGTTTCCTGGATAAGCTCAGGACCAACGATTGGAGAATCCACTGTTGCGCGAATTACGTGGGACTCGCCAATTTCATGCCAGCAAATAGGAGATCGGCATTTACGGCCATACAATGCCTCAAATGGTGGCATCCCGATGCTAGAATGATAACTGTTATTATAGGAGAATTCCACCAACGGTAATGAGAGTCCCAGTTTCCTCCGAAATCTAAGACACACGCCCTCAACATATCTTCGAGTGTTTGAATTGTCCTCTCAGATTGACCATCGGTCTGAGGATGATAGGCGGTACTGAGATCGAGGCGGGTTCCCATGGCTTCTTGAAGTGATTGCCAGAACCGAGAGAGAAATCTCCCATCACGATCTGAAATGATGCTGAGAGGGATGCCATGCCGACTAACTATCTCGTCGATGTAAATCCGAGCAAGTTGTTCGACCTTGAAATGTTCACGGATGGGAAGGAAGTGAGCAGATTTAGTCAAACGGTCAACGATTACCCAAATGCTGTCATGTCCCTTTGTGGTACGGGGAAGTTTGGTTACGAAATCCATGGTGATCGCTTCCCATTTCCACTCGGGGATTTCCGGTTGGACCAATAGTCCAGAGGGTCGTTGATGTTCTGCTTTGACCCTGGAACATGTAAGACATTTGGCTACGAATAAAGCAATATCCTTTTTCATTCCCGACCACCAATAATTGGTTCTCAAGCCATGATACATCTTGTCAGCGCCCGGATGAATGGAATATCGAGTTTTATGGATTTCTTCCATCAGGAATGTACGAAGATTGTCGCGATCTGGGATCCATATGCGATCTTGATAATAGAAAATACCATCAGATTTAGATTCCAACTCCCCATCAATTCCCGTGGGCATGTCATTTTAGGTAATTGCCGAGTGTTGGGCTCCTTGAATTCGGTCGCTGAGATTGGAAAAGATAGGAGAACATATTAAATGAAATGCTTTGGCATGTTCTTTTCGGCTTAACGCGTCGGCTACGACGTTCGCCTTGCCCGGATGATAGCGTATTTCACACTCGTAATCATTTAGGAGTTCGACCCATCGTGTTTGCCTCATATTGAGTTCCTTTTGATTAAGAATATGTTGCAAGCTCTTATGGTCGGTGAAAATTACGCATTTAGTGCCGTAAAGGTAATGCCTCCAAATTTTAAGAGCGAAAACCACGGCACCGAGCTCCAAATCATGAGTCGTATAATTCCTTTCGTGGATTTTGAGTTGTCGCGATGCGTAAGCTATAACCTTTCCCCTTTGCATCAAAACACAACCTAGACCGAGATTGGAGGCATCGCAATATACCACGAAATCTTCGGATCCTTCAGGGAGTGTAAGAATCGGAGCGTCACACAACCTTTGTTTAAGGATTTGGAAAGCGTCTTCCTGCTTGGGTCCCCAATCAAATGGCGTACCCTTGCAAGTGAGAGAAGTAAGCGGTAAAGCGATCTTTGAGAAATTTGAAATGATACGCCGGTAATAGCCGGCTAAACCGAGGAAGGACCGAATTTCCTTGGGGGTACGTGGGGCTTTCCAATTCTTGACTGCTTCAACTTTTGCGGGGTCGACTAAAATACCCTTGTCACTTACAATATGACCGAGGAATTGTACCTCATTTAACCAAAACTCGCATTTCGAAAATTTGGCATAGAGCTGATTTCCTTGCAATGTTTGGAGAGTTAGACGAAGGTGTCTTTCATGGTGTGCCTTTGTCTTGGAGTAAATGAGGATGTCATCAATAAAGACGATAACAAAACGGTCGAGATAAGGTTTAAATACTCGATTCATCAAGTCCATGAATGCGGCAGGGGCATTCGTTAGGCCAAAAGGCATAACGGTGAACTCGTAATGACCATAGCGGGTTCGGAAAGCGGTTTTGGGGATGTCTTCTTCCTGTACTCGAAGTTGGTGATAACCCGAGCGGAGGTCGATTTTTGAGAAGCATGAAGCTCCTTGAAGCTGATCAAAAAGGTCGTCGATCCGAGGTAACGGATATCGGTTCTTGATGGTCAATTTATTTAACTCCCGATAATCGATACACATACGAAACGAACCATCTTTCTTTTTAATAAAGAGAACCGGGGCTCCCCAGGGTGAAGTACTAGGGCGGATAAATCCCTTATCGGTTAATTCTTGGAGCTGACTTGCCAATTCTTGCATCTCGGTTGGAGCCAACCGATATGGAGACTTGGCTATAGGAGCAGCCTCAGGAACGAGATCGATGCGGAACTCTAGCTCACGTACTGGTGGGAGTCCAGATACGTCATCAGGAAAGATGTCGGGAAAGTCTCGTACAATCGGAATATCTTCGATCTTCTTTTTTTCGACCTTTGTTTCCACCACATGGGCTAAGAAAGCCATGTATTCTTTACGTAGATATGATCGAGCTTGAGTACATGACATAAGACTAAGCTTTTTTGAACGAGTCTCGCCATAAATACGAAGACTTTGACCGTCGGCAAGAGGAATACGAATGAACTTCTCGAAACATACTATTTCAGCATGGTTTTGGGATAGCCAATCCATTCCCACGATGATGTCGAAGCTACCAAGTTCCATAGGAACTAAATTGACGGAAAATTTATGACCGCAAAAATCGAAAGTGCAATCTTGGATGACTGCATTGAGTGAAATGTATTTTCCATTGGCGACTTCTACGGTAAAGTGTTCATCAAGTATCGTGCGAGGTGTGTGATGTATGGGTTCAAATTCCAAAGACACGAAACTTTTATCGGCACCTGAATCAAAAAGTACTGACGCGTAGCAGTCATTTATGAGAAACGTACCATTTACGACCTTGTTATCGGTCTGTGCTTGGGTTGCGGTAATGACAAATGCTCGGCCTTTGGGAGCTGGAACCTGCATTGTTGGATTTGCCTGGGCTTGAGTGTTAATGATATTGACAAGCCTAGGACACACGTTTCTAAAATGGGTGGGGTCACCACAGTTGAAGCATGTTCCAGTTGGATACCGGGTTTGTGTTTGCTGATTTGAGGGTAGAGCGAATGGTCGCTGAGTTTTTGGTGCACGACATGTGTCCGCCAAGTGGCCATAGCGACCACAAGTCGTACAAAGGCGACACGGGGTGGTGGACATATGGTGATAGTTACAATGGTTACAGAGGGGGTGAGGTCCGGTATACGGCTTTTTGTTTGGTTGGGTGACTTGGGTGATAGGAGCAGCAGGGGTAATAATAGCATGGTTGTGGTGATGGCTTTTCCGCTTCTTTTTGTCATGTCGTTGTGAGGACTCGGACTTGACAATTAGGGGAGTCTCAGGGGTCGGCTTTTCAGTTGACATCTTTAAACCCTTGCGTGGGAGGACACCATCGTTCACATTGTCCTCGTTGAGTTGACCTGCTATTTCAATAGCGGATTCCAGGGTAGATGGCCTGCTGCTGGTCACCGAATCACGGATCTGGCGCGGTAACCCTTTGATGTAGCGGCGTATTGCAGTTTTCATAGGTTGAACCATGTGAGGTAGGAGTCTTGAGAGATCATGGAATCTATTTGTGTAGGTCGCGTTGTCGCCTCCCACCTGTTTCAGATTCCAGAATTCCTCCTCGAGAGTTTGCAATTCGCTGTCAGGGCAGAACTTCTCCATCATGCGTTCCTTTAGTGTTGACCAGGTCATTCCCAAGGCAACAGCCTCTCCTTTTGCCCGTTTTTCTAGGTTCCACCAGGTGAGAGCATGACCTTGGAGGCACCCTGTGGCGTGACGGACCATCAGGTCCTCAGGACACTCGCTATGGATGAAAGTACTCTCCATTTCTTCGATCCATGTAAGGAGTGCGGTGGCACCATTGATGCCTTTGAAGTAAGGCGGATTGCAGTTACGAAAGTGCTTAAACGAGCAACGAGGAGTGGTTGCTGGAGCTTGCGGCTGAAGAGCTTGAAGTTGGGTTGCAATTGTTGGGATGACGTTTGCTACCTCCTTAGCGATAAGGGCGGGTAGCCTTCGGTTGTTACGAGCAGCGTATGGAGGTCGTAATGCCATCTATGAGAAACACGCATATGGACTTGTGAGTTATTTGTAAATTGATTATGGAAATTAAGTTTGTAGACATTGTTGGGTAAAATGATTGTAAAACACTTGTTGGGCCATGGTTAGGAGTGTTAGGCACCTTTTGGGCTTTCCATGGGTACTAAATGTGAAGCATGTAGCAATTGCATGGGCCCCCACAATACTAAGTTTTCACATGTTTTTCCCACTTCTAGGCCCATTAGGGAACTTAATAGTCCAATGAGTTGGCCATTTTGGAGTGTATCCTTTCGGATACGTTTGATAAGGTCGGGTATTTTGATGGCTCAAAAGTAATGTGAATAATGCGCTTTGGCCTATAGGTTTGGGAACTCTCGCCTTTGGTCCCCAGGTAAGCAAACTGGTCCCTCGGTTGATTGGGATGTATACGAATGCTTACCTAGTCAGGACTTTTGGGCTACCGGCACCTCCCCCTTCCAGTTACTACGCGTCCATTACTTCGATCCTACCCAACTAGAGTGGATGACTTTTAATTTCCTATGAGCTCTAAGGAATATATATGTATATAAATTTTTATTTTGAAACCATTTGAGTATGTGTGTGATTTTAAGAGAAAGAGGAGAAAATTCACAAGTGTATGCGCACATATAAGTGTCGGGAATAATACGTAAGCACATAAGGGAGAAATTAGCACACAAAGGTATTCCAAGGATTTTCTAAGTGCGAATTGCATGCAGTTGTGTGTGCATTTTATAAACTAGCATACGAGAGGACCCTAGAGGCTATAGACTAGGTCAAGGCAATTAACCTAATTCCCTATAGTCAAGGGCTCTGATACCAATCTGTCACACCCCGATCCTTGGCGGAATCGATCAAGGCGTGATATATTGTTCAAAGTCTCATGACAACTATGTTATAATATGATTAGATTCAATTAAGTACTAAGTATGCAAACAAGATCCACAACATACAAATACAAATCAAAATACAATAACATTTATTACATCAAATTTAAATAGTCTTGTGGGTTTCTAAGGTACACCCTACTTTTCATCAACTTCATTCTTCAAATCTGCATCATGGGTAAAAACAGGTCAACTACGAGAGTTGGTGAGTAATCTAGTTTTATTAAAGAAAATTGTGAGTTTGAATAATTTGAAATTTGTTTTCTTTTGAAGTTGGCAAGCAACTGTTATTGAGATAACAGTTTATAAATCAAAAATTGATTAACAAATGATAACAACAACAATAAGTCCTCACCCTATATATACATATATATGTATATAAAGGATGGAGCATCTAATCATCATACACACACAACCACGTGCGATCAATCACCTTAGCGTCCCAAGGCGGGGTGGTCAACCCAATAGCGCTATTATTGTCCATAACGTACCTCAAGAATACGGGCATAGTCATGGAGATTAGACTAAAAATGATAATGCACTACAAGTACATGTAGCGTAAACAAACAATAATTATACAAATAATGATTCAAGTATAAATGTCCCAACAATGTCTCAATTGTGATAAAATAATAAAATGAAGTTGAAAACATATTAGAACCACATGATACACCCCAAAAATATTGAAAATTATAAAATATGGGGTAGATTACTCACATTAGTCCAAACGGAATACGCGTGTTGTACGATAGACGGCTCGGGTCAAAACGACGTGGAACCTATTATAATTAATAGTTTTGGTTTAGGAACTACTAAACGGGAATGGAATATTAATAAAAATAATTAGGCACATATTCTTATATTAGATGAATTAAAAATAATCCATTTTGATTTGAATATTAAAGTATTTATTTGTTAAATGAATTTTAAATTGAATTAATTATTTTGCATAATTAATTTATATTTTCAATTTAGGAAAGATTTTAATAATTTCTTATTAAAATAATAACTTGACCAATCATAAGTATTTACAGATTTTAACAATTATTTATATTGAATAATCATTAAAATGCATTTTTACATGCTTAAATACTTAGGAAAATGGTTTTAAATAGTAAACAGTATTGAAAATTTCTGAAATTATTAGTAAATCATTAATTCATAAAATAGTAATTATTGTAAAATTTTCATATTTTTCTGAACTGTTTTAGTATTTATTTAATACTTTAATGATTAAACAACAACAAAATCTAGGAAAAATAATAAATGAATCTCAACAATTCTGGAAAATTAACCATAGTTTTCTAACATTATATAGAGCCTATTTTAAGGGTTTTGGACATTTTTGACTATGGGAAGTATTTTTTATATGTTTCATTATTAATTAATCATAAATAATAGCAAAACGATTAAGGGAAATTCATCAAACTTTTTATTTATGATTATTATGTTATATGTGACATTCTGATAAGGTTTTATAATTTTTGGACATGTGTAGGTATTTATTATCAATTTAAACCATTAAACAATCATTAAATCAGGAAAATTAAGCAAACATTCTTAAAAAAATTATGTAAATTTTGTCATGGAGTCTTTATAATGTTAATAAGGTTCGAAAAATATAACATCTAATTTTGGACCTAAATAACTATATTTTGCTATTTATTTATCTATAACAAAATAAAATACACAATAAGCATAAAACAGTAATATAAATGAATGAAACTTCATAAATCCACTTTAATCAATATATGGGTCATTGCAGAATTTTTACAGAATTTATTGACAGTAAAAAGTATTTTATGTGAATTATTGCCCTATTATATTGCAATAATTATAGTAATTCAATAAAAATAAGTTATTTTCTGAAAATTTCCAGAACTTCTTATTTTATTGATGGGATTCTGAGAAAAATCAGGTTTATATATAAAATGAGTTTTAGATATTTTGGTGGATTTAATTTGTTTCATTAATGAATTTGAAACTTTTAACAACATACCTTGATGAATGCTTCAAAAGGGATGGAGATTTGAGTATGAGGGATTGTTCTTGGCTGGAAAATTGATATTTCTTGGAAGAATTTCGAGATTGAGAGTGAGAGAAAGAATAGAGAGGGTTTGAGTGGTGATGAGAATAATGTGTTGGGAAAAAATGAAAGGAAAGATGATGGGAGGTGTGAGTGGGAGACCATGGGAATAACTTTTGGCTTTTGGTGGTCTTCATAATTTCCTACTAGCACAAGCATCTCTATGTAATACACTAATTAATATAAGAATTTTATAAAATTTAATGTAGAGTTTATAAAAATAGAGTTTTATAAAAAAATAGGTTATTATTTGATTATAACAATCTACTTTGATTTGAAGTTTAATTATAGCATTCAAGTTTGATTCTTTTAATTTAATTAGAGCATCATACTTTGATTTTATTTTAATATGGTATCATAATTTAATTTGATTATAGTTATAACGTTATACTATGTTATATTGCTATTAACGTCAATTTATATCGTATTGTATGGGTTTTGATCCTATTAGCGTCAATTAATCTTGAGTAGGGTTTATTAAATTTCCAATTGGGTTGGGTTGACCTGAATCCATTTTAGGCGGATGTCACAGGTAGGGCAATTCCTCTTCCAATGCCCAACTTTGCCACATTCGAAGCACGCGTCTTCTTTGGCTACCTTTGCTTTCTTCTTGGGCGGACGGGATGGTTGGACAACTTTCTTGCCCTTTCCTTTGACAACCTTTGCCTTTCCCTTACCCTTGGAGTTGGTGGGGTGTTTGGGTCTAGTCCTCTTTGTACCACCTTCCTTGATCATGAGAACTTGAGTGGTTTTCTTAGGCAGATTCTTTTCCGCGGTAATTAGCATCCCATGCAATTCCGGGATAGTCTTGTTCAAACCATTCATGTTATAATTCATGACGAAGGGATCAAAAGACTTTGTCAAGGAGTTAAGGATCATATCCGTTGCTAGCTCTTCGGGCATCACAACTCCAAGACGTGCCAAATGATTAATGTGACTCTTCATTTTGAGCACATAAGAGCTTACCGTCTGTCCATCCTCCATCTTGCAAGCATGGAAAGCCCGAACAGTTTCGAACCTTTCCGTTCTTGCAAGTTGTTGGAACATTTCCTTCAATTGATTAATCATGTCATAGGCCGAATGATTCTCCAAATCTTTCTGAAGGTCAGGAATCATGGTTGCCAACATTAGACATGATGCATCAATGGAGTCATCCATCTTTTTAAGCCATGCATCGTGTGCGGGCTTAGGAATGGCAGGGGGCTCTTCAGGAAGTGGTTCATTGAAAACATATTCTTTCTTTTCTTGTTTGAGAACTATTCTCACACTACGGTACCAATCCAAGAAGTTGGTATGGTTGAGTTTTTCTCCCTCAAGGAGAGACCGTAGTGATGTTTTGTTTGGAGCCGGGTTTGTTGTGTTTGGTGCCATCTACAAAATTTTAACAAGGTTCAATTTAGTAAATTATGATATTAAGTCCTTAATGATTAATACCCTTTCTTGTTTCATAAACTTTGATTAATTAAGGTCTAGAATCCAAGTTGCATTACGAATAAGTGGTTAGGTGTCCTTTATCCCGCCTATTCGAATCAACAAGGTAGGTAACGGTTTACCAATTATATCCAAATATAATTTCTAGAGTTATGGGATCCCATTATAACATTTATAAGTTTGGCATGTTTAATCCCATCTATGCCTTGGATTTCTAATGCTTATGTGACCTTTATCACAAAAGATTTCCAAACAAATCATCCCACTTAAACGGACGTGTAGTTTTGATAACTATTAATGGTTAAGTGTCCTTTATCCCATCAATATTGCAAAACCTACCTCTTGTATCACAAGAAGACTCCAAGTGGTTAGGTAACCTTTATCCCACAAGGATATACAAGTGATACATGAGTGTCTTTTAAGAGGGACGACATTGATTTGTATTTCGAAAGGGATTTTGTATGTTTTACAATTCTAATTTTGAAAAACATATGGTATCATGTACATTGCATGCATCCAATGAACATGGTACCATTAAATCTTATTTTGTTAATTGGTTCTTTAATCATAAAATCTCCATTTTATTAACTCTTTGTTTGTGGTCAAGATTACAATTAATATCCAATATTAAGTTTGAGTTTGATCACATACATGAGAACCAATTTTAATCCTAAATAATTAGCATTATTACTTAGGGTTGGAGTTTGTAAGAATTCATAAAATCTCCATTTTATTTGTTTCATTTATTTTCAAAACTTGACTTTATAGGTTTTATAACAAAACCCATTTTAATAAAACCAATTGTATTACATCTTATGTTTTATATGTCAATTTGAAATTTACAAACTCCTTGATGATTATGTTTAATTATCTAGGTTGTCTAGCATGCAAAATCTTATTTTCATCCACAACATAAAATAATAAAACATTCAATCATCACATGCATGCATGGGTGCACAAACACAAGCCAACTAATTTGATATTTCATGTGAGCCATACATGAAATATCAAGTCCATTCCTAGGGACAAAAGGTGACCAAAAATTCATCCAAATGATCTTCAATTGAGCTACAACTTTGCCAATCTTCTTATGTCATCAAATGACACTTGAACCACCCTTTGTAGACACCATGGCATGAGCTATGATTATTTCTTGTGCCCCAAAACAGGTCCGAACAGCAACAGCCCTTAACAGTGGGTTTTTGTTGTTTTGATGGCCTTCTAGACTTCATTCTTGGTCATATTGATGCTTATACTTGTCGAAACTTAATGTATATACTAGATATTAAAGTTACCAACAAGTATAGCATCAAAACACCAAGATATGAATTTATTTTGTGATCATTTTTGGGCCGAAAATGGACACCAGGAAAAATAGGAAGTTTGTTGCAAAAAAAATTCTTGTGTTGCTTCTCTTGGTTCTTGCTCTTGCTCCTTCTCTTGTTATATTTTGTAAAAAATATAAAATACAACTATTCTAATATTTACAAAATGAATATAAGAAGGAAATAACTAATTATTATTACAAACCATTTGAATAAAAGAATAGATTACAACCATATCGAATTTAAACACAAAACATCCATCATATGGTCCTTGGCTTGTTTATGCACCATTTTATCACATAAAATCATAAGAAAATCAACACTTTGTTTTTCTAAGGCAACAATTATGTAACCAAATGCATGCAAACATAAAATATAGTTGGTTACATAAAATCATAGATTAAACACTTGCATGTTGCCAAAGAAGCCATGCATGAACATTGCATTCAAGAAGATGAACATTCATGGCTTCCAAAAACCAAGTTTATCCAAATAAACTTATTATCTAAACATGCAATATAGCCATGGCTCTGATACCAATTGTTGGAAATCCATGTTCATGTTATGACATTCAAAAACTTGAAGTTGCAACGGAAGCATAAATGATGAACACGAATTCCATTCCAAGAGGATCATGCTACATGCATGTAAAGATAAAAGAAAAAAAAACATAGTAAAAGTTCAAGATACAACCTTTGAAGCTTGAACTCGAAATGGATGATGATGAAGATGATGAGGAACCAAAGTAGGTTCCCTCTATAGTTGATCCACCAACAAGCTCGGCAACACCAAGAAGACGCTAGTCTTAACTTGCAAATTCAACCCTTCTTGTGCTTGATATGGAATCCGATTTTTCCACCAAGTGTAAAGGAATGTTTTGAGAGTGTTTTGAATGTAAAATGCAGCAAATAAAAGATGGAGAAGGTGTGGAATTCGTCCAAGACCAAGAGGGCCAACAAAATGCATGACTACATGCTTATATTCACATAAAAAGGTAAGATTCCATGCAAACATGTTTCTTGGTCAAACCAAAAGCATGTTCAAATGTTCCTCCATGATATTAGTGAGAATATTTCACCTCCCAAGGAGGTATGGCCGGACTTGGATGAGAGAGAAGGTTTCTCTCTCTAAATTTTATAAATTATAAACTCTTTTATTATTTATAAAATCCATTTTTGTAAATAAGTCTTTAAACCTTTTAATTATATGTTTAAAACCTTTTAAACATATAAATATATATGTCAATGCATATTTTCATATTATACAAAATATACATATATATATACAATATATATATATATGTTTATTTATTTACTTTATTTAATTTAATTTAAAACTTAAATTAAAATTAATTACAAGAAGGTTTATACAAACTTATTTAAATCATTTAACACTTAATTGATATAAATACCACACTTATAAAATTCATACCATATGAATTATAAATCATCACACTCTCAAATTAATTCATCTCATATGAATTATTACTTAGAACAATTATTATTTTCCATAAAATAATAATTCTCAAAACAAACTGCAAGTATTAGATCATTTGATAATAAATCAAATTCATTGTATCAAATGATCAAATTGGTGTCTAACTTGTTATTGGTGTGACCCTATAGGATCATGTGTTATTAGTAATATCATTTTATGATCATCCTTGGGCATATAGAACTATCACAACATACATCCAAATGAAGTGTTTTCATAGTCAAAAGATTTATAAAAACTCTAAACTAAATTATGGAAAAGAATCATCAAAAATCTGAATTCATACACGCAAGTTATTCAATTTCAAAGTTGAGGATAAAAAATAATAATGTGCTGAATAAAAAAAGTCAGATTTGATATCCCATATTTCCGAGCTTGTAATACAGGCAATATACATCCAAATGAAGTGTTCTCATAGTCAAAACATATCTACAAACTATAAACTAAATTAAGGAAAAAGAATCATCCAAATAAGAGTTCATACGAGCAAGTTATTCAATTTCAAAATCGAGGACAAAAAATAATAATGTGCCTTTTCATTTACTCGGTCAAGTTCATAATCCCACAATACCCAAAGCCCGATAAGATCAAGCCCAATTTACCCGATACTCGATTAAACTTTAAAGTGACACCCCGAAGACCGAATTATTAAACTCATTCGGTGTTGGACTGGTTCCGGTTCCGGGTTAAGTTTCGGTTCTCGGGTTGTTTGCTCATCCCTACTCTACATCATCCAAACAACATCAAGAGAAAGATGAACCCTAAATCTACAAGGGTATGAATTTATGATATTTACTTTCTTGTAGTTATTTGTTGCATCAGTTCATGAATATGTGATCCTCTTCAGGAATATGCTTTTATGTGGCTTCAACTGCATATTATTATTTTTTTAATTTACACCATATTCCAATAGTGATAGCAAATCCACTGATTCATATTTTTTGCACAAAAATGTATAGCCAATTTGTTGTGAGAAAATGCGTGTATTTTACACACAGTAAAGGAAATCGTGTGTACACTCGGCTCGACTCATAGATACAAATACACCCAAAATTTTCACTTTTCAAACATAGTTTATTACAACAAAACATAGTATTGGTGTATAAGTTACATATAAGAGGTACACAAGTGTATCATGGGAGTACAAAAACATAACAAAACTCCCCCAAGTCGGGTTGCTACCGTCCTATTCTATATGCTCTAATCATCATAACCATGGGCTACTTCCTTCCCTTTAACAGAGTCACGCTCACCTACAGGGTCATCACACACACTATGAGCTACAAAATTCAATGAGTAATCAAATACATATATCAACACATAGAGAAAATAGAACAATTTATCTCATAACAACACAACTCTACATCTCTTCATGATATCTACTCTTTAATCCCTTTTCCATCCTCAACCCTGAAAGGTTTTCCGCAACCATGAACTAAAAACCTAAGTTCACATGCAACCTAGAAAAGATCTATGTTTTCTTACTTTGAACATGTAACAAATTCCTAAAGGCCAAACAAAAATAACTAAAAGAATAAATTAGAAAAACTAACCTTTAGTTTTAATCTTGAAGCTAAGCAGCGCAAGTGTCCTGCCTCAAATGAGATCACACCCAGGGAGCCAGAGGAAGGTCACGAAAATTCCAGAGAGAATAATAGAATGAGCAACTGATAATGAGGTCTAGGGTTCCCTATTTATAGGGAACCAAGTGGCAAAGCTAGAAACCCTAGCCGCAGCCCATTTTCCGGATTATCTGTACGCGCGCCGCGGCCAGATCGTTTGCGCGCCGCGTGCCGTAATTCAACTATTGAATTCGTACGAATATGTACGCGCGTCGCGGCCTTTACATTGGCGCACCGCGCGCCGTAATTCAACTATTGAATTTGTACGACTTTAATCCCTGACCTCTTGATTAATCTAATTAATGCCACAGAAATTAATCCAATTAATTTCTGATTAATTATTAATCAATTAATATAGTTTCTAATTAATATATTATCACTTTAATATATTAACAAACCATATCTTTTATTTCTATTGATTTATTAATCCCATAATAAACCAACCTTTATCTCTACCGAACTTTCTACCAACCTCCAGCTATGAGGGCAACCCAAATGGACTTTGCTTCTATTAATTAGGTAAATACAAATTATTAGTCATGGCTTAGACACCTAATCCAACAGTCTCCCACTTGGATAAGTCTATGACTATAATTACCAATTTAACCTCTGATTAATCAGCAACCTGCAGCTTCCTAGAAACTGCTGCCGAACTCTGACCTAGTCAGTTCTGTCCATAGATAAGTGATCAGATGATCCTCCGTCCAACAAGATATTTTCAGACATGAGACATGGATTGAGATCAATCTTTGTCTGACACACTGTTTCCCGGTTTCCGATTTTGCTTATGACTTTTAGACTTCTAATTGAACGAATCAATTTAGTCCTGGCTGGCCAGCGCTTCAGTCAACTTCAAAATCATCGAGTGGCCAACAGATATCTGTTTCCTGTCTGGGTCAAGGGACGAATAAGCTTCGACTCATATGTTATATCTTTTACCCGACAAATCACTCACAACAGCACGTTTTATAACATCGAGTTACCGATGCGTTTTCGTACTATCAATGAGCAACCGCCTTGCAAATTATAACTCATATCTCTCCACTTCAAGACCATAAGATATTATCGTCTCAACATTGCTCGTGATGTAATCCATGAAGCAATCTATTGAGCGCGGGTTTATCCAATACTCAAATTTCCATTTCCAAGTACTCATGAACGTTGCAGCAATCTTATTGCTATGTCTAACTCCTTAGACAATCTACAAACCAATTCATGACAGTCTTCCTTCATACTTACTCCCTAAGAGTATGAACGACTGTGGATATTTGAATAATCCAATTATTCAGGAAGTAAACATGCAAAAGTGAAACATAAAATCTGACTGGCAGCTACTCCTGCTTATTACCAAGTCTCCACGAGGTAATCACCAAGTCAGATTTATCATAACTATTATCGGTTTCTTATTCTCTTTTAAACTTTCAATTCAAGCCTTTTATATCTATGTCTATGACCTTTTCACTTTTCCTATGTATCCAAGTGTCTAACACTTATACACTTTATTGCAGAGGATCCTATCGGATACTCTTCTGATGATATCTCAATTTGTCATTTTGTCATTCTCTCTCACAACTCCATTCCGGTGATGTGTACCGTGACTGCCCATGGTTCTCGGGTCTTTAGTCTACATGACTACACCCTAAGACAATTTCGAGGTGTCATGATGTGCCGGTGAACCACATGCGCTCCATCAGAAACCAACGAAACTCTTTAACCATTAAGTCCTACAGCACCACATTCTGGTGTAAACAATTACCGATTTGAAAACCCTTCCAAATCAATCACCTTAATCATTTCCCAATGATTTCTCACGCTTGTTCAAAAATCCATTCAGTATTCTCAGCCAGGCAATATCCTGAATCCAACTTACAATGCTCTAAGCATTAAGTCATCAGGATGTTCATAACACTTCTGATTTGTCCAAGAGGCTCGAGGAACCTGATGTAATCTCATTCCAAGCCCTTTCGGAATCCTAAGATTACCAATAATCCTTGTGTCATGAATTCCGGAAACCATTTCCTTTCAGGGACTCTTTCTTATGCATCTTGAATCCCATCAAGATCATATTCTCAGCGGCTAAGTCAATACTGTCAGTCTCATCTATCTGATAGATGTCTATGAAGTATGTGAGCATGTTGCACCTTCTTTGTTTCTTTCATGCCAATTCATTACACTTTGCAATGACAGGAAACTCCATTCCTGGGGTTATGCATCTTGAATCTCATCAAGATCATATTGGCAGAATTCTGATCTATCTAATAGATGTTCACAACCACCTGAGTATGTTGTATCTCTTAAAGTCTTTCATATCGAACCGTTTCTTAACACCAAGTCATTACACTTTGTAATGATAAGAGACGTTTCCTAGAACCAGTATGTAACCCACATACAATGATAGCAGATAACAACGATACTCCCACTGGCTTTGACACCGTCATATGACTCTTTCAGACTATTCACAAAATCCAGAACTTATGGCACATTTTGCGAAACCAAAATCCAAACCTTTCCGACATATTAAAGGAAACCTTTCAGGCTATTCACAAAATCCAAACCTTTTGGCCTATTTTGAGAATCTGAATATCCTTTCTTGCGAGATGCCCATGGGACGTATCCCGGGGCCATGTACCTTTTGTAATGGCATGCTCTATGTGAGTCCATATTAGTGTGCCGGTAAACCACACACGCTCCACTAACGACTCACACTATGCCATGCAGAATCCTCTTGGATTACATCTTCTATTGAGAGTGCATCTCTCAGAATCAATTGCTTGACTCCAAGTGATGACTCATTCAACCAGATGTTCTGTAAGTACATTTCTATGTTCCCTTCTTTTGATGATTCAATTATTCCCACTGTTTCCTAGACCAGTTGTAAAGATCAATCAAACTGTCACATAGACTGTGTCTCGCAGTAAGGTTCTCTTATTTGGCAGCAACTGGGCTCACCAATGCTTCCAGCAGTCGGATTACTTATCCGTACCATCTTTAGTGTTTTACCACTACCCGGTATATCACCCAAATCATAACTCCTTATGACAGTGACAATAACTACTGGTCAAGCGAAGAGAGGGTATGTCAGGTTTAACAGGAATCTAATTCCTGGTCAAGTCCCAGTGGTGAGTAAAGGTTCTTTCACTTGGCTAATCCCTGAACTCATTCAGAATTATTCTTACTCCCACTGTTTCCTTAGAACTTGAGTTCATTCTAAAAGTACTCTTCTTTCAAAGGATAACCGGAGTGGCCAATGAAACGACATTGCTGATCAGTTTCAGGCTTATCATGAGATTCAGACGAATGCTACATGACCATGGACTTTCTATGTACTAGTGGGACGATCCCAGCGTTACATTTCAGACAGTGTCAACATGACCTACTTAGTCTAAGATGTGGTCGGAATATGGCTTCTGCGGTCTGACTGGTTGAATATTCAATTCATTGAAATATTAGTCGAAAATGTATCCAGTGTATCTTATACACCGAGGATCAAAACTATTTCGATCAATGCTCCATCATCTTCCCTAAGACACATTATAACCATTAGTGTTCTTGGAAGAGGATAAACTGTGAAACATTTTCTCAGTCTATGTTGTTACTCAGGTTCTGTTGATCTTATGCTTCCTTTGAAATCTTTGAACACTTCAAGATTCCAATCAATCGCTTATTCCGATAAACGAAGCCATATTTGTCAAACTATTTGGCAAATATTTTGAAGCATAACTAATCGTGTTCTGTTCGAAGATTCGAGCAATACACAGTAACTTATGTGTCTGTTGCTCAAAATCTTAATACCTTTACAGTTCCATGTAAATTTATGACTTTGTTAATATTGTTCAAGACATGCAATCATCACCTGACTCCAAGTCAACTGATTCCAAAATCCTATCCATTGGATCTTCGGGCGATTCCTTTCTTGCCACAATTAATTTCATTAAGCACTCAATTCATCATGTGGCTCTAAGTCAAATGATTCCAAAGTCCTGTCCAACTGGACCTTTGGTTGAAGTGATTCTCATAAAATTCATTTTAACAATCATAAAGAACACAATTTACAAATCCAATCCCGTTGGATGTATCAACATTCAAGTTATTACCATTTACATCATCAACACATTCACACAACATTTCGAGGACAATTAAAACAACCATTTTTTAAAAAAATATTTCATTAAACCAGAATTATCCTCAGAACAATGTACAATGCGAATCTATGTTAAATGTATCTATAAACCAATAACAATAACAAATATCTAGCTTAACTCAAAAACCGCATGAGCTCCAGATCCAATCCGAATATGCTCCTGTGCGACACCATCCCGCATCCTACAGAGTCCGTGCATACAGAGCAAATGTGAGAAACACATCCTGTAGCAAGGAAATGAGGATCATGTATTATTCTGAGTTTTAAGATATTACTGAGTTTGCCAAACGGTTTGGCTTTGGAGCATTTTTCCAATCTTTCCGTAACTGTGTCCCACCTTGTGGATTCCCAGTTTGAAACATCGAACAATCGGTCCAGACGATCTGGATCATTTCTTGATGCACCTTAATACTGGACTCAATCCTGAAGCAGCTGAAATAATGGAACTATGCTTCTCCATGAACGATTCATACAGAGTCGACATTGAATGCATTTCCACGATTGTCTTATCCGGTTACCCTTTCTGTTCATATGGATGAACATATCAGCGAGTTGAGCTAATGCTTAACTCCCGATCCCAAAGGGAAACCAGTTTTATACTGTTCGCCTATGTATCCCTCAATCTCGGGAACATGCAAACTGGTGCTACTTCCTTCTAGCTTGCAACTTCAAGCTCTTTGAAGATCTTAGTTCGTTCCCTTTATTCAACCAGTTCACGGAACCTTTCCTGAACTTGCTGTGCTAACTTATCAGACCCCATGAATTCTAAATCCCTGCGGAACTCGGGGTTAATGATCAATAGCATAAGGCAATGAACTTCCTTGGACTCAATAGTCAAGGAGTCATGCTCATCACAAGCTGCTATGTGATGCCATGTTTGGGAGCGGACACTCAGTCGGATATGGTTCGCCAGCAAAACTAAGAACTATTCTCTAATTGCAAAACCATATCACACCGTTCAGGCCAGTCAGCCTTACCATACTAAACAGGTGCTTTCTGAAGCTCTCAAAAATGGGTGAAGGAGGAGAAGGAGGAGAATGACACTTTCTTCAGACATATATAAAATTTGAATTTATTCGTTTAATTCATCCTTTTAAATAATTACCCAATATACATTATTTAACAAGGCTAGGATCCAAAATACCCCAACTATGCTGTGAAGAGGGATGCCGTAGTCACAACACAGTGGTCATTAAGCTAGATAACTTTTATCAATTTCAGTCTTATGAAATTCCTAGATCTGTGAGATTCATTGAACTGTTCAATGGCATGTTCAATCTCGGATATGCCCCACCGTTTGTGACTGGGATGCCGAGGATCACAAACCGGGTGTGAATAACCATGCAAATTAGCTTGGTACTCTCAGGGTCCATTATCATCTCAAATTGATGTGCCGGTTAACCACACACGCTCCATCAACAATGATAACACCCGAGAAACCCATTGCCACTCTTTATGAACCCCATTGGTGTGCCGGTAACCCACACACGCTCCACCAACGTTTCATAAAGTGTAATGTGCAATTTCATGGGTTAGCATCAAATTCACATTTTTTCTAAAGTAACTAGATTGGGAATTCTTGTACGGGTTCTAGTACTTTGATCATTATACTTTTAATGATTAAGCGGTCCTATCAAAACTGTTCGGCTAACGACCCTCCACTGATCAGGCGAGCGGTGGGTGAGAGTGAACACCCATTAGACCGCCATTTTATAGGCAGTCTCCTTATACCCACTTTATAGACCAGCTTCGTTAATGAGGCCTACTATTGAATTGACTGACCAATTTTATCTTATACATATAGTATTAACCTTTAATAACATATATAAGATGTATTTTAAAACTTTTAAAATATTTCTGGTTTATCTTTTAATTTCCTGAAATTTAACTATTAAATTTCAAATTAAATTAAACCTTTAATTTGATTTAATTTATCTTTTAATTAAACTATTAATTAAATTAATCAAATCTTAATATTTTAAACATTTAAAATATTTTTTCGGATTTAATCCTTAATTTTCGTAAATTTAAAAATTAATTAAATCCTTTGAATTATCTTTTAATTATCAATTAATTAAATTAATTCAAAAGTAGATAGGTTTTTTCCAATTAATCAAATTAATTTAAACCTATCTTAAACCCCTAATTATCGAATTCAAACAAACTGGGTTTAAGGTTATCCATTTAATTAACCAATTAAAGTTACCAAAAATAGAAAGCCTTTCAAAACCCTAATGCCTATTTTCGAAAATTACCAAAGGGTGGGGAGAAGGTTTCTAAAACCCAAACCCTAAATCCATATCAGGCCCAAAGAGTTATAAACAATAAACCCTAATTAGGAAAACTATTACAGCCATTCAATAAGAAAACAACCAAAATGCTCTGATACCACTGAAAGGTTTTCCGCAACCATGAACTAAAAACCTAAGTTCACATGCAACCTAGAAAAGATCTATGTTTTCTTACTTTGAACATGTAACTAATTCCTAAAGGCCAAACAAAAATAACTAAAATAATAAATTAGAAAAACTAACCTTTAGTTTTAATCTTGAAGCTAAGCAGCACAAGTGTCCTGCCTCAAATGAGATCACACCCAGGGAGCCAGAGGAAGGTCACGAAAATTCCAGAGAGAATAATAGAATGAGCAACTGATAATGAGGTCTAGGGTTCCCTATTTATAGGGAACCAAGTGGCAAAGCTAGAAACCCTAGCCGCAGCCCATTTTCCGGATTATCTGTACGCGCGCCGCGGCCAGATCGTTTGCGCGCCGCGCGCCACAATTCAACTATTGAATTCGTACGAATATGTACGCGCGTCGCGGCCTTTACATTGGCGCGCCGCGCGCCGCAATTCAACTATTGAATTTGTACGACTTTAATCCCTGACCTCTTGATTAATCTAATTAATGCCACAGAAATTAATCCAATTAATTTCTGATTAATTATTAATCAATTAATATAGTTTCTAATTAATATATTATCACTTTAATATATTAACAAACCATATCTTTTATTTCTATTGATTTATTAATCCCATAATAAACCAACCTTTCTCTCTACCGAACTTTCTACCAACCTCCAGCTATGAGGGCAACCCAAATGGACTTTGCTTCTATTAATTAGGTAAATACAAATTATTAGTCATGGCTTAGACACCTAATCCAACAAACCCCAAGGTCTCGAGACATAAAGCCTCAAAGGCTCTAACCACATATATTGGACGGTTAACCCAATCTCTCGCCTACAAAAGCATACATGAACCACATAGGTCCCTACAATATATATTGGGCCATTAAACCCAATCTCTTGGCCACTAAGGCCTACAAAATCTCTAGGCCACAAAGGCTCATATGAACTACTTCAAGTCATAAATACTCAATCAACACACATCACAAGAGATACAATACATATTACTCACCTTGATTTACACAATTCAAGATAGTATAGTCCGTAGGTTCAAGTGTCTTCTCTTCACTTTCAGCACCTACACCATACCACACACACACCACACATGTGTAAATACTCTGTATCCATATAACTATTACTTGAAACTTGATCATCATGCTTAGGGTTTAGGATTAGAAACCCTTTTACACACTCAATTCTAGTATTACTTGCTCCAACCTTGTTAGTTGCAGGTGGGTTACCAACACCACCTGTAACCTAGCATTTCCAATATAATCAAACTCTTAATTTGAAGCAAGAACATGAAAGCATACCTCTTGGATGCAATATACCTTCCCAATCTTCAAATCCTCAAGCTCTAGGCTTCCAATTTGATCTCTAGAAGTTCCTGGGGTTCTCTAGGGTTTTGGGTAAATTTCCAGAAGTTATTTCCCCCAAACGAGCTCAAAATCGACTTTATAACTTTTGAGTCGGCGACCCCACACGACCCGTGTGGATTTACTGCTTGTCACTGCATCTCCCACACGACCCGTGTGAGTTGCACACGACCCGTGCCATTCTTCCAAGTGTTACTGCATCCTCCACACGACTCGTGTGAGCCTCTTTTGGCATTTTTCGTGCTAAAACTCTTCACAAAATAATTTCTAACCACACCTCAACTTAGTTTTCAACCTTTATCTCTATCTAACCGCTTTCTCACTAACTCACACACTTAACAAATGACCAAAATACTCCTTAAGTCATTTTAATCACACAACTAATTTTAATCACACAAAGATTAAAACATAAACACTTACCAAAAAGGAACACGACATTACACCAAATTATTGAATAATTAATATTTAGTCCCTGTATTTTTAGTTAATCCCAAATTAGTTTAAACTAATTCCAATTATTTCTAATTAATTCCATATTAGTTTCTAATTAATTTATCATCACATGACAAATTAATAAACTATTGATTTCTCTCTCTTAATTAACTCTAATACCATTTGGACTACTGAAGGCAACCAAAAATGACCCTGCTATTAATGGAAATTCTTTACTAATTAGTTATGACATTGGACACTATTCTAACAATTTGTTGGTAGGGGCTATCGTATAATGGTTAATTGGTGAATCATTTGGTTTCTCCGTTGGACATTGAATGTGGCCAAAATTTGGTATAAAGCTTGTTTTGGTTGAAATAAGGTTACACCGGTCTAAACAACACTTAGTGTCACACCAATATTGTAGCAAGGTCTTGGCGACATTGCTACGAGGCTAGAGCTAAAAGTGTTTAGTGTTGCCAGCGTCCAGGTGATATTGGTGACATTATTCTGACATATTGGCCACACATCAACTATGTTAAAGAGTCGATCACTCTGTTTGTCTGTCATTGGGGTCAAATGGGTAACATGGTGGCCAATCTTTTGCGATGCCATGGTGGGGTTGTCATGATTACATGGCGACAACATCACAACATTGAGACCTATTTCACCTAGTTTGTTTGTAAATTGATGGCGGACATCAAACACAGGTTATCTCACATACATTACGTAACATTTATGCATTGCAATGAACGAATGATAGTCCTTTTAAAAAATGCAAGTATTTTTACTTTTATTTTTCGTTTTTATACATGTGAGGCAAGTGTGGTTTGAGCATGATGCAACCTACAAGATGCACCATTTTCACTCCTCCCCACATACCATGATCATCCACCTCCACCTCCACCTCTCTCTCTCTCTCTCTCTCTCTCTCTCTCTCTCTCTCTCTCTCTCTCAAAATCCCATCATCTTTCTCTCTCTACAAATATGAACATGTTTTTGGGTAAGTAACTAGAAACAAAAAAGAAGAGGGATCTAGTTTGCGTGATTCGAATTCTGGGAGATGGGTACTTGCCAGAAACTTTCGAAAAGGAAGAACTAAAAAAGATTAGTTAAAAGGAGAGATACGACGCAAAAAGACTGAACTATCGTGTCACATAAGCTTTCTAACTCTTATGAGGGTGACATGCGTTAGTGGAAGGGATTATAGCTGTTACAAGACTTAGAAATATGGACAAAAATGTGCAAGAAATGAATATTGTAGGTTAAAGGTGATACTTTTGAAAACCAAAAAGACTAAACGTGTAATTTACTTGGAACATGAACACGTTAAGTGGAGTGTGAGTCAACAAAAAGTTGACCCTGTGCGGTTCACGTGCTCATATCATCGACTTATCATGTGACTTCTCCAGTCCCCTCCCTTCTCTTCCTCTTCCCCCCAATCATAACCACTCTCTCTCTCCACCTGTATTTCCTCCCTCACTAATAAGCTTCATCACACTCTCCATCAACCCCCAATACTCCACTCACTTGTACATTTCTAGGGTTTTCATTCATTACAACTAAAAGAGAGTGTTTTCTTTGAAATTTATGTGAAGAAATCATCAGAAATGGGCTGTTTTCAGTCCAAAACCGCCAATGTTCAATCTCCTGACCAAGTACCTGAATCGAAACCAGATCCAGGTACATCATCATCTTATACTCCTATTGCTTCACAAAAACAGCTTTCTTTTTAGCTTGTCATGTCGAGCTTTGTGTTTTTTCTATGCAAAATCTTTCTATCAAATTTAAGAACACCTCCATTATTCTATTTACTGTACCTTTAATGAAATACTTAGTCTTTGAAGCTGGCAGTTTAGTATAGCTCGATTTTTGGGATTGGAGTACGATTCTGTATTCCGATTTTGATTATCTGTTGTTGATTGGTTTGATGTTACGAATTGGTGAAACACAAGGTGACGGAGAGCAAGGATTAGGTCAACAGGATCAAGAGCATGCCGTCCCTGCATTCAAGGAGTTTGAACTTACAGAGCTTCGAGCTGCTACAAATGGCTTCAGCAGTGAGCTTATAGTTTCGGAAAGCGGTGAGAAAGCTCCCAATGTGGTTTATAGAGGAAAACTTCGTAGCAATAAAGTCGTTGCCATTAAGCGCTTCTCCAAGCTCTCTTGGCCAGACCCCCAACAATTTGTGGTATGTATCATCCATTCGCACCTGCATCTGCTTTTGGGGATTGTTTTTTGTTTTGATTTTCAATTTTTAGTGTTTTTTCTCCTTGAATTTGTTCAAGGACACGGTACCTATATAATCGTGGTTGACGTGCAATAAACCCTCGCACGCTACCTATTGTTGTGAATTTACCAAGGAAAAGTTGTTTTAGGAAAGTGGTATGATGATTTATTTTCTGTTGCTTTTCTAAGAAAAAGTGAAATAAATCAAGTTAGATTTACTTCAAAAGTTGCTACTTAAAGGAAATTTGGTAGCTTTTTGTAAGGACACCCCTTTCTAACTAACATCATAAAGTAACCTAAATGAAAGCTTTATTTGCTTAAAATTACACTTTGTTCCCTAAAAACTGCATTTTGCTTATTACTAAAAGTATGTCTAAGAAATGTAGCTTTATCAAACATTAGCAAAGACTCTTGACTTCTTGTGTTTTGAATCTTTTTAGGGAAAGTGCTTTAAAACTTACCAAAGAAGTTAATTTCTTATAGTTGTACTTTTTGGAGGTAATTTCCAATTTTACCCCTCATGTTATTCTTAATGGACATTCTTTACAGGCAGAAGCTTCTGGAGTTGGTAAGGTTCGACATAATAGATTGGTGAATCTAATTGGGTGTTGTGCTGAGGGCGATGAGCGTCTTTTAGTGGCTGAATACATGCCCAATGATACTCTTTCAAAACATCTATTTCACTGTATGAATTCCAAGTCATCCTTTTTATTTTTATGCTAACAAAACTATTATAGACTCGATAAATTAAAAAAACAATTAAATCATTTTGTTGTTGGTATAGGGGATAAACAGCCTTTACCATGGGAAATGCGTGTTAGAGTTGCATACCATATTGCACAAGCACTTGAGCATTGCAATGTGGAAAATAGGAAAATTTATCATGATTTGAATGCTTATCGGGTTCTTTTTGATGAGGTACATTTTTAATAGAAACTTAATTTAATTTGATTAACTTCTTGGCAAGATTATGATTTATCTTATATATAGCCGGTTGATATATTGGAGGTTTATGCTTCAACTTAAGGAGTGTTGCTGTTAGGTAAATGTGAAAGGGAAAAAATTGTGTACAAAAGACATTTTCTTTCATTCGATTTTCGTTTTTGGGAACATTTATAATCGTCAAAATCGGTTGCATTTTACAATTGTCATACTGAACTTTTATGTTGTCATAAGATTATATCACGTGGATAACATTTAAAAATTAAAATACAACTGACTTTTAGGTTTTATGCATCAGGATGGTGACCCGCGCTTATCTAGTTTTGGTTTAATGAAGAACAGCCGAGATGGGAAAAGCTACAGCACTAATCTTGCTTACACACCTCCCGAGTTTTTGCGAACAGGTATTCTATATTTTAATATTTCTATACCTCGCACATCTTTTACATACGTTTTTCCATCACAACACAACAATCCATGAGTAAAGATTTTATTTTTATCGGCATCTTTTTATTGCAGGCAGGGTAATTCCAGAGAGTGTGATTTACAGTTACGGGACAGTACTCCTTGACCTATTGAGCGGAAAGCACATACCTCCAAGCCATGTAACATATTTTTGCATGTCAACTTTTTAAAATATTCCGAATTTATGGTTATAGAAGTTGAAATATTTTATTGTGATGTTTTTTTAAGGCATTGGATTTGATACGTGGGAAGAATGTTTTATTGCTGATGGATTCATCATTGGAAGGGCAATATGCGGATGAAGATGCAACCGTAATGGTGGAACTTGCTTCAAAGTGTCTTCAATACGAGGGTCGAGATCGTCCTGATGTCAAATTCCTTCTTACAGCTGTCGCACCCCTTCAAAAGCAGAAAGAGGTATGAGCATCTGAAGGGCATTTATGTCTTTTACATTGATGACAGTGAGACAGTCCCACCTTTGTCAACTTTTGTCCCATTAAGATATGCCAAATTAGTATAACCTGTTCTGTCATGTCCTACATAGGGTGGTTGTTTCTTTGACTTAAAATGAGCTTAATGGGTTAAGCACTTAATCTGGACAGCTATAGATGGCTATTTCTTTTTGACTTAATCTTGATGGAATGACTTAATAGGTTAAGCCAAATAAACTTGGCTTAATGTATTAAGACACCCTTCACCTATTTGTCATTCTTCTTTTTTCCTCCCAACTCCTCTCACGTTAAATTAAATTGTTGAGCACTGTAAAATTTGTTTTTTTGAATGTAAGGGTAAAATGGTAATTTGGTCTCACAAAGAAAGAAAAGAAACAAACCTTATTTATACAACACTTTATCCAGACAGACCTATTTTCTCCCAACTCCTCTCACGTTAAACTTGTCCACTACTCCACTTGTGAAATTTGTTTTTTGGAATGTAAGGGTAAAATGGTCATTTGATCTCACTCGGTAAGAAAATAAACAAACCTTATGTATACACCTCTTTAGCCAAATATATTTCCTCCCAACTCCTCTCACGTTAAATTTGAACACTTGTGAAATTTGTTTTTTGGAATGTAAGGATAAAATGGTCATTTGGTCTCACTCAGTAAGAAAAGACACAAACCTTATGTATATCCCGACAGAAATATTTCCTCCCAACTCCACTCACGTTAAAAAAATTAAACACTTGTGAAATGTGGTTTTTGGAATGTAAGGGTAAAATGGTCATTTGGTCTCACTCACTAAGAAAAGAAACTAACCTTATGTATACAACACTTCATTCAGACAGACATATTTCATCCCAAATCCTCTCACATTAATATTAATGAACACTGAACTTTTTTTTTTTTGGAATGTAAGGGCAAAATGGTCATTTGGTCTCATTAAGACGGTTTATTCAGTATTGAAAAGAAACAAACATTTTCTATACAACACTCTATCCAGACAAACATCAATACCCATTCAGCCACTTAACCCATATAGGACTTAATGAAAAAAAAAAAAAAACCCTCTAAATTGTCTTTTGGGTTTGTGTAGGTTGCATCACATGTCTTAATGGGTCTGACCAAAACACCCGTAATTGTTCCAACCTTACTTTCACCTCTTGGAAAAGCATGTGCACGAATGGACCTTACTGCAGTACATGACATTCTGCTAAAAACCGGATATAGAGACGAAGAGGGCGCTGAAAACGAGGTTTCCATACCTACTATCTTCTCCTATAACAAATCCGGCACATGACTTTTATTTTATATTTTTTTAAATCATACTAATCGTCATCTTTATAAATTTAAGCTATCATTTCAAGAATGGACACAACAAGTGCAAGACATGCTAAACACAAAAAAGTTTGGAGATATTGCATTTAGGGACAAGGATTTTAACGGTGCAGTTGAATACTATTCGAAGGTATTTTCTTCATATAAATTTGGATTCCGAATGCGTATTTATATAAATAGATTTATTATACTGATTTTAAAATGTAGCTGGTTACAATGATGTCGGTGCCTTCGGGGACAATCTTTGTGAGGCGGGCCCTGTCTTATTTGATGATTGGACAACCGGAATTGGCATTGAGGGACGCAATGCAAGCTCAGGTGTGCTTGCCGGAATGGCCAACCGCCTTTTACATGCAGGCATTGGCTCTCTCGAAGCTCGGAATGGAAACAGATGCTCAAGATATGTTGAATGACGGGTCGTCATTTGAGGCAAAGAGACAAAACAGCTGGCGGAATTAAGATTCCGAACTTTGTGATAATTTTAAATGATGTGGATGTGATGTGGCACAAGGGTTGTGTGATGAAATTACTACCCACTTGTCTGTCTACAGTTTTTGAAATTAGTTTGTATAAATTATTTCTGAAATGTCGAAAAAAACTAGTATTTGAGTTTTGTTATTTCCATGCTGTTTGATATAACCCTTCTCATGGAATTCCTTAAGGCTGCATTTGTTACATGGGACAATGTTGGATAGGACATTAGGACTAGAAAAGCTTTCTACGTTAATTTTTAAGGATGAGGATGGAGGGTATTTACGTCTTTTGCACAAATACGAGATTGAGAGTGAGTCGTTGTCCGACCTTGTTACATTTTTTTGTGTGTGATAAAAAGTTACATTTTTTATCTCATTGTTATAAGTCGGGTCTTGGTCCAATTAAGCCTCCTTAATTTTACGATTTCATTAGAGGGAGATTATATTCTAAAAGAAAGAATACTATAGCAGCTAAAAAACACCCCAATAATGCTCTTTGTCGAGATCATAAACGGGACCCTCAGTTGCCTAATTTCATTAGATAATAAAACACCATCATCATTGGGAAAAGATGAGTTGGTAGCAACACTAGAGGAAAAGATATCAAAGCAATTTAAGTAATTAGTATAAGCATATTGAATTTCAATAGGTAAATCGGATTTATCGTGTGTCCTTGTAAAAATTTCCAATCTCTTTGAACAAAGCGGACTTATTTTCCAAACTAGCAAGTTTATAGCCCTTTTTCGTAATAGAGTATACAATTAGAAAACATTTCTGAGCTCTAGATTCGAAGTTTTTGAAAGTGTTATATTTGACGGGCTTATAGACACCCACACGTATAGCTAATTTAAAGAAGGCTGATTCTTATAAACAAGTTCATATGGGGATTTCCTCTTTAAAGCAAAAGAAGGCAACTAGTTAACAAGCTATGTTACATTTAGAAAAGTTTCACACCGCATGTTTGATGGAATACCACCTCGAAATAATAAAAGATCTGGGAACATTTATGAGATGTGGTTTGTGCATAGTCCATCCGAGTAAACCATAATTGTTGCTTATTTTAAGGATGTGATCTCTATTTGACCTAATAGCAGTGATGAATCAAGATTCAAATTCACGAGTGTGTAATTTGAATGATGTGATGAAAAAAATATTATCGGATCGAGTGATAATGATATCATCCAAGACAAGTATAATATTAATTTTAACATTAGATATCAAACGTAATTTAAATAATACCGGTAAATTTCTTAAATTTGTTTGCAACGAGTGTTTATATTTTAAAAACAACATACAAATTTCCATGTGTTATATTATCGTGAGATAAAGAACTAGATTCATTCCTTTAACATATTTTTTTTATATTTTACAAATTTAAAAGATGATTATAAATACATTATGATATCTATAAAAAATATTTTATTTGTTAAACACCTCCTAAAATAGAGGTGTAAGTTTATGTATAAAAGAAATTCAAAGCTATTAGAAGTTTTTTGTTTTATGTTGCTCTTGCTCACAAGACAGAGGTTCGCATCTATATTTTGCAATAAAAATTTACAATATAATATATAAAAAAGGATTCCTAAACCAAGGGTGTCAATGGACACCCTTATGGTCAATGTAAACTCGTCCTTGCCTAATAGTTGTCTTGGATGATACCTAGTGATCAAATAGGGTTCTTAGGGTTCCAAAGGCTATACTCTAAGGAGATTTAGTCATTCATATTAAGAGCTTTGATATTAAGTTCTAGAAAATTGTTGTGACACCCGCAATCACACTCGTGTGTGTGAAATGACTGAAATCGATAAAGAGGAGCAAGTTTGGTCCCTACTTTCCATAAATTTTAAACCCACATAGTAGGAGTGTACCCTAATGGAAGTGTTGCATCGATTCTCCTGGTGGTTTATCTTTATACACTTTTATAGTATAATGGTTAATCCAATGGAGGAAAAAGGTTTCAGGATTTCCTTTTATTTTTGCTACACGTTATTAGTTTAATAAGTGATATGAAACCCACCACTGAACCTCCTATACTCTCATAGTTTCATGGTATAACTAGATAACCTTATACTTCAACAATAGTTGTAACTTTGGGCATCTTCCTTCATCTTATAAATTGATATCACATACCAAGACTCCGCTTCTCTAGCATCTTGGCCGTCTCTAAGATAATATTACATATGGTCTTCAGCCACCACACTCTCACCTCTCCAAGACACTGCCACACACTAATGTCGAACATAGTTTTAAAAGCGGAACTTGTTAGGGGAACATATGATGTAATTGGTGAAGAAGTATGTAATGAGAAAGATTTTGGAGAAACAAATGATAATCGATCTTGAGGCCATTCACATGTAACTATACATGAACAACATATGAAGTGATGCTTCTATTTACAAGAATGCAAATCCACGATATTCATAAGTTATTACATTACACATCCTTCACATCAATATTACAATAATCGAAATTCATGATATAGTGGTTATGGAATTTGCCAACGAACAATTATAAATTACAATTCATAATATTAGTGATAATTTGTTTTCATAAGAATGTGTAAAGCTATGCTTAGGAGTAAGGACCACTATACCTTTGTTAAATGCGCTTACATTATGAGGTTATGCCTTAGAGAGTGATGTGTTTTACATAATCCGATTATACATTGCATAAATATATGTATCATATTCATTTATACTCAATTACTGATTATAACACCAAATCACATTAATATTTATAAGAAGAATTATCGAAACAACTATCAATCTTTAGAGGTTTGAATTAATTTGAAAATGTTTTGAACTTCTAGCATTGTTCCATAAATTAAATTGAAATAACAACAAAACAAAACCTTAAAATGTCTTCCAGGGGTCAAAGTCAAACAACACGTCACTTTCTTCCCCATCTCACAATATATATAAAATTATCCAACACCAACCCAACAAAGACTTCATCAAAGCCCTTAAAATAACAGTGAAAGTTAGAGAGAGAAAGTTTTGTTTTTTCTTTGGAGAGAGAGGCGAAGAAGAGAGAGGGATTCTTCAAACCCTCTCTCATGTCAGAGTAGACTGAACCTTCAGAGTCTTCTTTTTCTTCCAATTTTAAAAATTTCAGGCAAAAGATCATGAATCCAAGCAAAGTTGAAGAGGGTCTGTTTCATCATCACCTTGATCCGATCGCAGAACCTGAACCGTTGATTTTGGATCACAACCACCATGAGGAGGAACCCCCGCCGCCGCTGGAGTTCTGTCTGCCTCCCTTGTCGGAATTCGACTTGTTTCGTGATGACAACGAGGAAGATTCCATCAGCCGTACCTCCTCTGACGCAGACGGTGTTCCACCCGCTACAAACAATAACGACGTTTCTTCCCAAAAAACAAGCCCTAGACTTGAATACGTTAACCCCGAGCCTCATATATCCTCTCAATTTTACACATTCAACATCGAATCTCACTCCTTGATGATCCGTTGTATACTCGAAGGCCGTGTCGCGAATCCCGACGAGATTAGGGCAGCGACGCCTCACGCGGTGCTCAATAGCTGGAGGTCTGTCTGGAAGGACCGCAACGAAGACACCGCCTACCTGACCGCATGGAAGCGAATTCAAGACAAGCTCACTGTCCACCGAGGCCAACACGGTAACGAATTCCTTTGTTCCAAGAACAATTCGAATAATCAATTTGTTTCACATACCAGTCAATGGCAAGAAATCGTCATGAATTTCCATGGCGACGCCGATTTGAAGCACCTAGGGTTGAAAGAAACCATAGAAAAAATAAAGCAAGTTTGGACAGTAGGTGCTAAGTTCTACGGAATCCCTGAATCTTACATTAGGGCTTGTGTAGCTGCTTGTCCTGTTTGTTCAGATTCAAACGCCTCAGGTGGCGCACGTTCAAAAAGACGCAGATTTGAGTACACTGAATCATTCGATGTTCCTGCAAAAGACGTTCCTAGTAAGTTACAACAATTGGCAACTAAACATAAGGTTGTATTATGTATAAGACAAAAGTACATTAGATATAAACCATTCATGGCAGAAGTTAAAGATTACGCGTGTCATCGAGCAGGGGAACCCGCATCATCTTCTAAAAAATCAAGAATCTTGAAAAGGGAACCTTATGCTTCAAAGCGATGTGGATGTGGGTTTCGAATAAGGGCAATTGTGCCAATTTCTAATTACAATGAGAAAGACAAAACCTTTGTGTATCAAGAAGAAGGAATGGCTGTTTTTAAGCTCTATGCTGTTCATTCAGGCCATGAACCTGGACCATTAGATGGAAATGCAAGAATCATGCATAGAATTGTTGGACATAAAGGCGGGTTGTTAATGGAACAAGATTTGGATTATGGAATGAGTGAAGATCAAGAAACCGATAATGACAACTTCATGGGAAAAGATGATGGCGATTTACAACATACGGTTTTTCAGCAAGTAAAGGAATTAAAGAACGAAGTCGGGCTTCTCGAAGGGAAAATTACGAAAATGCCCCCGGAGCTATTGAGTGCCGTGTCTCAAGAATTGTTTGATGTTATAAACAAAGTTAGAAACGTAGGAGAGTACCGATCAAAATCATTAGGGTTACTATCCGATAATGATTTAGTCGATTGGAGCGGTCATCAAAGAATTTATGGAGATGGTAAAGATACAGATTTGATTGAAGATGATGATGACAGTTTTGAGCGTACACTTGGCGATGTTGGTTCATGGGATGACACGTGTAAACCGGAAAAATGGTTAAAATGTAACGGATTTGATGAAGATTGTAAACTTACAAAACCTATAAGACATGATGAAAATGAGACAGATAGTCTTGTAGGTTTACAAGTTGACAGTTTCTACCCTGAGAATCCTAAATGGTATGATTCCCCTTGTGGTTTGGACCCCGGAATGGAATGTGGGAGCAACGGATTCCGACATGGGGAGATTGTGTAGATTGTTAAAGAAAGTGGGTTAGTTTGTGATAACTTAATGAAGAGTTTTATTATTAATTAGGTGTTATTTGTGGGTGTATATTTGTGTACACAGAAGAATGGAGCGGCTTATATGCTTTTATTTATTAGAGGTCTTTTGCTGCTTGTGACTATGTAAAGTATAGCCATTTGGGCTTTTCTTTGCACATACTTCACTATGACTATATCTTAATCGTGTTGTGAACTTTAATTTAGGACTTCATTTATTACATCAATGAACTTATTATTTTCTTCCAATTCTTGTCTTTAATATAATTCTATGGTACTTTTGGCTTATTCATAGTGCAATCGATTGTTATGTGGTTCACTTTATGGTTCCACTTTAAAATGGGTTAATTGCTGTAATTCGGACTTTTGTTAAAGTATGTTGGTAATATCTATCTGATTGTTGTTATTTGCAGACTTTTGTAATTTATGATGTTTACTTGGTACAACAGGATAATGAGCATGATCATGGACAATTGGACATGTTTAATTCCACTAACTTGGCTGATTTGGTTGTTAGTGTTTTTCTTTAACAGGGTGAAGGGTATTTTGGACATTATAAATGAGAGGAATGATTGGGGTAACCGAACAACATGAAGATGTCATCTTGTTGAAGAAGTAGAAGTGAATAATTGATATGATCATGTGTTGCAATGGATTGTATAATGGTATATGTTAAGATTTGTCTTTATTTGTATAGAAAAAAAATAGGAATTTTGTTTTAATAAAAATAAAGTAGTATGTAACAAAATAAGTTTGGTTGAAAAAATAGACTCACCAACCACCAATTGAAATATTGCACGAGTGATTGATAAAATGAGTTAAAATATAAATTCCAATCAGAATATTAGATAATACTGCTCTTATTGAATTAATAATTTGGATTAGTTCTTACGTGTGTGCGCACATATGTAAACTCCAATTTGTGTGGGACCAGAGAACTCAATCTTAACCGTTGGATGGAAACAATCAAGGATCGAGATTACAAAGCTATTGGACGGTTAAATGTGGCCACAAAACGGTTGGCCCTCCTTCAAATCACGGTCATCGGATCCAAAGGCTGTGAAGAGTTGCTCCAGTCTTGTACTTTCTGCTTTGTTTCTTGTACTATAGTCCGAGTTGTTTCCATACATGTCTAACTAAAAACGGACTATATTTTAGTTGGTGTATCCCTTGTGTTTGGTGTATTATTGTTGTGGTTTTATTTAGCCCAAATGTATTGAATGAAAATTAAATTGTACAAATTGTGTAGTTATCAGTACATGTCGGGTGAAATGTGATAGAGGTGTTGCTTAATAATTATATGGTTACTAGAATGTGTATTGGGTTGGTTCATGGAAATGGTGTACAAAGTATTCTATCAACTCTAGAAATAAAGCGGTACACACACATTTGCTAATGCGACTTCATTACCCAATAATACATGTCTATATTAGATGATGTATTTTAATTCACCCTTATGTGAACTATTTGTGCATTTATCTTGATGAAATACTATTATCATTATTTGGCGTATTCATGAATCATGAAATGACTTCCTCAGTATGTTTAAAGATGGGGTTACATTTATAGATTTTGAATTGATTTTTAATGATGATGTGGATCCATTTTAGTATGGGTTGATACATAAGTGTGATTCAGACATAAGAGATCTTTTGGGGTCATTGAACCTATGTTTGGGAAATCCAATGTTTGTACGATTTGGGGGTTTACAAAACTTATGTTGTAGCAATATAATGCTTGTATGATTCAAGATTATTAAAACCTATGTTGTAGCAAGAATTCATCATTTTATCAAGAAAGCCTCATCATGTTCATGATCATTCCCATTTGAAGAAACATACAAGAATTCATCATTTTATCAAGAAAGTGTTTTATTTCATCTTTATCTTGTGAGTTGTGATTGTGTGTGCTTAATGTACAAGAATTTCTCCTTTCACAAAGATCGATATTATTGAATATTTGGATGTTCATCTCTTGTTCTTCATGTTCTTCATTTCTCATGATTTTTATATTTGCTACCGAATTCGACTTATTCTACATTTTTGTCATTAATTTAATCCTAAAAATTCTAAAACAAAGTGTTTAAACCCAACATGATTTATATAGTAGGAATATACATTTTGATGTAAAATTTATTTGAAGTATAGAGTTGGATTGAAAATGACCCATATTTTATACCATTTTTACTCCAAAAATAGAATAAAAAAATGAAAGTAGGTTGGTGATGGTTTTACGTTTTTATTCATCCGTGTTTTGGTTTTTATACCCTTTATTTAAATAAAGAGAAAGAATTGTGAAGATGATATAAAAAGTTGAAATACCTTTATTTAAATGAATGAATAAAATAATAAATGGAAATATCAGCTCTCTTTTCACAAAGGTATAGAAAACACAATTTGCATAAAAATCCTAAAAATTAAATAATTCTCTGTTCAAATAATAATACTTTGATAATTTAGTACATAAACTTGTGGTATATGTATGATATAATACTATTTATGATATTTATACGGTTATCGTAATATACTATCTGATTTATAATATTATTTTTTATTTAGTGATATCTTGAAAAAATAATTATTCCAACTATTTGGTTTATAACGTTACTTTTTATTTAATGATATTTTGAAAAAATAATTAAAAAGTTTTTGTTGGGTTACAAGAACTTGCATGGAATATGTTTTTTTTTCACTAGGATAGGAATCAACTTGAGAAGAATATGCTATAGAAAACATAATGTGCAATAATCACCCTGTGATCTTTGCAGAAATATAGATAAAGCCACATTGATTTTCCGTAAATACATAAGTAGTCCGTTAACAATCTTTTGTTTTCTTGTGGTGGTGTTTAGAAGTCAAAGTTTGTTAAAAAAAAAAGAATAATCTTAAATAAACCCTTTGTTGACCTTCACACACAACATTACGAAGGGTTTTTTTTGAACGGATACCCAAAAAATCGTTTAAAGACATAAAGTAGTTAGCCCATCATGTACAGGCCCGTTCAATGGTTTCACGTCTATGACAAGATTATGCCTTATTTTTGAGAAGCAAAAACATATTTTTCTGTTTAATAGTAAATACTCGTAGAAATTGATTTTCAATGCTCAAAACTTCTAAACTTTTAGAGCAAATGTTTGCTTTCTTTTTTTTTTTTTTTTCCGTTTTCTATTTTAATTACTCGATGGTTGTTGTTGAGGTTGAAACCCTCGAAAACAATTTTAATTAAAATTAACTAGCATACATACTCAATTTAAGAGAAAGAAAATGTTAAAGTGTGGTCTATTTTATCTCGCCCGAATAACCCAATTATTTACAAACTTTGAAAGAAAATAAATATTACGAGTTCCAAGTGTTCGCTTATTTTAACCAACACCCTACCGACTCTAAAGAAAATAAAATGTTATTTTTATCCCTATATTAATTACTAGTCAGTACAAACTTATTATAATTAACCTGTTTAAACTTCATTATCAGAATTCAGATATACGTTTGGTCATACGGATTATAACCATTAACCAGATATGAGAAAGCTAATTTCAAAATCGACAAAGGCCAAAATGGAAATCACTGTAGATGCAGGAGCCTTCTTAAGTGAACTTATCTTGCCTCCAATTTGATGAGCAATCATCGATCTTGTAGCTGCTGAAAATGACGATGAGATCAGCAGATAGTGCAATATATGCCATATGATCCTTGTAGCCTAGTTGGTGAAGTGAAAGCACTTTGAATTGCTTTCTAAGATATTCTCTATTCTTAAATCTGATGGAGTTGATCAACCATGCTAGTGCTATGACATGTGCATATCTAAATACTACCGTACTATTAATAAGGGTTAGCCAACAAAGATGTCTATTCAAGATTAGATCCTTTAACGTTTAAATGATTAAAAAGGATTAAGAAAGAAAAATAACAACTTGATGTTCGACACTCTTGTCTTGATGATCACTCCCACTACTTCTTCCTTCTTGATAGTCTCTCTTTTAAAGTATATTAATCTATGCATTATTGACTAATTTATCTATATAGTATATTAATCTCTATTCGATATTGACTGATTTATCCGTGATATACATCATAAACCAAATTTCGTCGATATTTTATTTCATCAAATCAATCCGTCGTAACCACAAAGTTATTATGGCTTTTGACTATTTTAAAATACGTTATTCCATCACAACAATTTTCAAAATCACGCTTTATCTTTATGAAAATAACTTCTAAAATTATTTATGAAAATAATATTTTTTTTATGTTTGATTGATTTTTCTTAAGGATAAATATTACAATATATATATATATATATATATATATATATATATATATATATATATATATATATATATATATATATATATATATATATATATATATATATATATATATATATAGGGTCCCGTTCCGGTGAGGACTCTTTTTTCGGTGAGAACTCGTAAGGACACCTTAAAAAAATTGAAAAAAAATTTAAAAAAAATACAAATCATAAAATCAAGAATAGTACTATATCATGATCAAAAAAAAATTGGAAAAAAAAATTTGGATCATTGAGAAACAGTAATGATCCACAAAAAAATTTATTTTGTGGATCATTGTTTCATTATAAAAAAAAATAATGATCCACAAGTTTTTTTTCGAATTTTTTTTTCTCCAACATAGTACTATGATCCATTTTATTACTTATATTTTTGTTTTATTTTTTTTCAATTTTTTTAAGGTGTCCTCACGAGTCCTCACTTTAAGAAGTGTCCTCACCGGATCGCTTATATACATATATATATATATATATATATATATATATATATATATATATATATATATATATATATATATATATATATATATATATATATATATATATATATATATATATATATATATATATATATATATAGAAGTAGGTTCCATTGAGAATGAAAATTATGTTGAGAATGCGAGAATGAATCTCAGCCACATATTTTTTTCTTGCCACTATAATGCTTTGACGCCGTCGGAGCGTTGACGCTCTAATGACGAGATATGTATTATTATTCACATATGATTTTCACCACCACTTCCACCTTCACCACCTTCGTTACCACCACCACCATCGTTGCCGCCACCACCACCGCTGCCGCCGCCATCTCTACCACCACCGTCGTCGTCGCCACCTCCTCCAACGCCACCGCCACCAACCACCACCACCGCTACTGCCAACCTCGCCACCTCTCCCACCACCGCCGCTACCACCTTTACCACCACCTCCACCATCGCTACCATCACCCACCGCCACCACTACCACCTCCACCACCGCAGCCACCACCACCACAATCGTCACCACCCACCTCCACCAACGCCACCACCCCACGAACACCTTCCCCACCATCACCACCATCATCGCCACCCTCTATCGCCATTACCATCATCATCGCCACCCTCTACCACCATTCCGACCACCACAACCATATATGTATATTTATATATGTTTATTCATATATGATTATATGAATATTCATATAATCATATATGATTATTCATATATGATTATATGAATAATCATATATGAATATACCCATTCATATATGAATAAATCATATACGAAAAAAAACCCAGCTCGTCGTCGTGGAGCGGCGCGCGTCAGCGCTGACGCATCTAGTGGCCCAGATTCATTCTCACGTTCTCAACATTATTTTCATTCTCAATGGAACCCTCCCATATATATATATATATATATATATATATATATATATATATATATATATATATATATATATATATATATATATATATATATATATATATATATATATATATATATATATATATATATATATATCATTTTGTTTCTTTATAGTTTATATTCGTGTCCAAAAAAAACCCGCCTCGTTTGTATATTGGGCCGTGTGATTGGGTTTAAACCGATGCATTACCTGAATGACTGTTAATCTGTTATGAAAACGGTTTGATACTGTTACTAGCTGTGTAATTGCATGACAAAACTCCCATCGTCCATTTTCCTTCTGTCTTCAACAGAATATCAAACAACATTTCAAATCTGAAATTCGAAGTTGAGAATCAAGAATCAAAAAACTGTTAAAGTTCGCGAGAAACCGAGCTGCTGTAGAAAGGAAATTGGTCGAGAACCGGTTAAACACTCAAACCATTGTTGTCGAAAAGTTGCCGATCGTTTCTCTTTACGTTTTGCTTGAAAACGATAAGTCATCTGTACTGGAGAGTGCTGAATTGATTACTGAAGCTGTGATTCAAGCGAGTTCACCAACAATGGCGGAGACGAAGCAACTCGTATTGGTAGTTGTTACCAGCCGTGTAATTGCATGACAAAACTCCCATCGTCCATTTTCCTTCTGTCTTCAGCAGAATATCAAACAACATTTCAAATCCGAAATTCGAAGTTGAGAATCAAGAATCAAAAAACTGTTAAAGTTCGCGAGAAACCGAGCTGCTATAGAAAGGAAATTGGTCGAGAACCGGTTAAACACTCAAACCATTGTTGTCGAAAAGTTGCCGATCGTTTCTCTTTACGTTTTGCTTGAAAACGATAAGTCATCTGTACTGGAGAGTGCTGAATTGATTACTGAAGCTGTGATTCAAGCGAGTTCACCAACAATGGCGGAGACGAAGCAACTCGTATTGGTAGTTTGAAGGCACTGCCGCTTTGGGTCCTTACTGGCCCCCCATTGTCGCCGATTATCTCCAGAAGGTTATTAGGTGCTTAATCCATCCTAACAAACGAATCAAGATTTTAAATTATGCGAAAACCAGGGTATGCATGCGTACGCAATTAGCAGCGACATTAAATCACCTTCTTGGATACATAATCTACGTCTACAGGATTCTACCAATCGATTTTTAATTTCTTTTATGGTGTTAAGAAACTCATCGAGATTTTAAATTATGCGAAAACTAGGTTATGCATGCGTACAATTAGCAGCGACATTAAATCACCTCCATGGATACATAATCTTCGTCTACAAGAATTCTACCAATCGATTTAACATAGACGTTTTAATTTCTTTTCTTGTGTTAAGTTGTACTGATCGATCTTTGAATTGGTTATTGTGTTCTCATTGGATGTTAATATAACTGTTTCTTATACGTGTTCTATCTCGTCCTTGGAAGCTTCTTGATTCACACTTTTGCCTAATTATTTATCTATGCATGCAGGTCTTTTTGGTGATGAACATGCGGTAAGTATTCACTCATACATATAGAATCTATAATGTCCATTGTGCTGTTTTCTGATTCTCATTTCTTTAATCTTCCTCATATGCAGAAACCAGCTAATCCTAAGGCGCAACTGGCTCTTGTTGATTACAAGATAACTGAATCTGAGAAGTGTAACTATATTTCCTTATTGATTAATGATTATCGTGATATTGGTTTATTGTTCCTCTAGTTATAATGTTCTTTGTGCAAATTGCTTGATTAACAAAAGTGACTGGACCAGTGATGTGGATTTTTTTATGAAGTGGTTATCAGCCATAAATTTTAATGGTTATATAATCCCTGATGCTCCGGTTATTAAAAAGAGTCTTGCTGAAGTTTTAAAGGTATGGTATAGAATGTGGTTTGACTTTTGGAGTCATATTTTTGTTAAGATAGGTTTTTATATTTCCTTCTATACTTGAAAATTCGTTTTTGTTAACGTCAATACATACATTAAAAATTATATATATATATATATATATATATATATATATATATATATATATATATATATATATATAAAATTGTTAATGTGTATATATATATATATATATATATATATATATATATATATATATATATATATATATATATATATATATATATATATATATATATATATATATATATATATATATATATATATATATATATATATATAGGTTTTTATATTTCCTTCTATACTTGAAAATTTGTTTTTGTTAACAATTAAATATATATATATATATATATATATATATATATATATATATATATATATATATATATATATATATATATATATATATATATATATATATATAATTGTTAATGTATGTATTGACGTTAACAAAAACAAATTTTCAAGTATAGAAGGAAATATAAAAACCTATCTTAACAAAAATATGACTCCGAAAGTCAAACCACATTCTATACCATACCTTTAAAACTTCAGCAAGACTCTTTTTAATAACCGGAGCATCAGGGATTATATAACCATTAAAATTTATGGCTGATAACCACTTCATAAAAAAATCCACATCACTGGTCCAGTCACTTTTGTTAATCAAGCAATTTGCACAAAGAACATTATTACTAGAGGAACAATAAACCAATATCACGATAATCATTAATCAATAAGGAAATATAGTTACAGTTCTCAGATTCAGTTATCTTGTAATCAACAAGAGCCCGTTGCGCCTTAGGATTAGCTGGTTTCTGCATATGAGGAAGATTAAAGAAATGAGAATCAGAAAACAGCACAATGGACATTATAGATTCTATCTGTATGACCAGTGAATACTTACCGCATGTTCATCACCAAAAAGACCTGCATGCATAGATAAATAATTAGGCAAAAGTGTGAATCAAGAAGCTTCCAAGGACGAGATAGAACACGTGTAAGAAACAGTTATATTAACATCCAATGAGAACTCAATAACCAATTCAAAGATCGATCAGTACAACTTAACACAAGAAAAGAAATTAAAACGTCTATGTTAAATCGATTGGTAGAATTCTTGTAGACGAAGATTATGTATCCATGGAGGTGATTTAATGTCGCTGCTAATTGTACGCATGCATAACCTAGTTTTCGCATAATTTAAAATCTCGATGAGTTTCTTAACACCATAAAAGAAATTAAAAATCGATTGAATAGGGGCGGACCCAGGATAAATGGACACGGGGGGCACTGACCTAGGAAAAACGGACACGATGGGCAATGAGGAGCACATTTTTTTAGACGGGGGACACCTATATATATATATAAAATTTACACTACGGGGTAAAATTTCAGGGGGGCACGTGCCCACCCGGGCTCCTACATAGGTCCGCCCCTGTGTGTGTGTGTGTATATATATATATATATATGTATATATATATATATATATATATATATATATATATATATATATATATATATATATATATATATATATATATATAAGTTAATTAATTAATTTAATGATGAATATTTGTTTCGTAGTTTATATAATTTTTAAATGTAAATATAATATAAAAGTAATAAAATGCAGGAGTAAGCAAATGGATCAAAAAACCGAACCAAATCGAATACCGACCAAAATCGAACCTAACCGGGACCGAATATACATATTCGGTTCGATTTTCGGTTTTTAAAAAATGCTAATGAGGTCCGGTCCGGTTTCCGGACAACGCTCATCCCTAATAAAATCGTTAAAATGAATATCTATATACGTGTGATTTTTGTATTTACAAAAATCATGAATAAACCCAAAAGTTTAAATTTTCAAAAACCGATTAAAATATATTAGCATATATTTATAAAGTAATAAAAAGGTAGAAATATATCAATTATGTGTTAAGTTTAATTTTTTGCATAAGTTAAAGGACTTAAAAAAAGCATATTGCAATTTTATGTAAATTTATATGAAAAAGAAATATATTAAAGCTAAAAAAAAGAAAAAAGGTATTAACGAGGAAATAGATAAAATATAACACTATTGAACAAACTTTACTTACATATCATATCATAATTTCCATTTTCCAGCTATATATTAATGTAATATACGAATACATATAAAAACCATAAAAGTAAAAGTCACTTCACATCAAATTGCAAAGTCACTTCACATCAAATTGCAGGCTATTCCCCTTGTAGATGGGGAGATGAATAATAGCACCCCTTAAGAAATGAAGCAACAAAATAACCGTCAAAGGGAACAGTTAGACGGTTATATATACTATACCGTCGTCGTCGGTATTTGTGTCACCACAAACCCTTTCAACTTCAACGCATCAAACCCTTTCAACTTCAACGCATCAAACCATGGAATTGACCCCGCTTGGAAAGTCCCGTGATCGAAAGAACCCACTCGTTCTTCGTGATGACGATGAACTAGAGAGCTTCCCACTGATCAACGAACCCGGAGAACGGAGCGGTACGAAAATGTCGGAGGTTACTAATAACATTAGTAACCCAATCATTTCCGGCTTCCGTCGTGCTGCTCAGACGATGCCCTACGGAAATTACGGTCCTCCTGATAACATTACTGACGTCCAAACAAACCGAAGAAGGGAGCGAATGGAAAATTCCTAAGGTTAGCCATACAACTACGAACCCATAATTTCCGGCGGAAGCCCTGGTGCTCCGATAAAACCTTTTGGAAAATGCGGTCACCCTGATAACACAAACGAAGCAAATGATCATCGATCCGTTCTGGTTACTCAGTCTTCAACAAACCATGGAAATGCAACCCTTCAGTCATCTTCAACAAACCATACCCGAGAAGACAGTTTTTACGTCCCAACAGCAACCGAAGATGCCGATGCCGAGGAGGAAAAACTCATGCCTGCCTATGACACAGTGGCTTTAGCAATCTTCTTGATTGCAGCCACCAGCGACATAAGATTCTACATCACAGGGGCGCTACCGTTACACGTCAGCAGCGGGAATGTAGCTCTGCCACCAAATCCCAATACCAACAACATATGTTAACGTACATGGGAGGTACTTAACAGTATTTGCTTCTTGATGGGGTTTGCAATCTTGGTTGTACAGTCATCCACACCTGCATTTAGATTCCTTCCAATATGGTACCGAAACGCAATGCAATTCATAAACTACTGTGCGACTTTCGTAAATCTTGTTACAATGGCGATATTTGTCTTCGTATTGCTTCTTGGAAATGTGAATCAAGAAGATCCCTTGTCAAAACTATTCACTAAGGCTACCGTGTATTCCACTATTGGGGTCCTTTTTGGTTTTGTGATCTTCACCATTTGGGCATGGTTAAAATTGAAAAACTAATTCATGTCGAATTTGTTTTTTTCTTACAGTTTACGTTATCTGATAACCACCTGAAAGCTATAAATAGGGGTCCCTGGCTCCCCTATTTCTGCGCCACTTATTCTCTCTGTCTCTATTCTTTCTAGTTTTCGACTTGCAAGCTTGAGTGTGATTCCATTTGAGGCACGCCATTTGTGGTACTAAGTTTCCAAGAATTAAACTAAAGGTTAGTATTTTATTTTATATTCTTTTAGTAATTTTTGATTGGCCTTAGGTATTTTGTTATATGTTCAAATAGTGAAAACATAGATCCAGTTAGGTTGCATGTGGACTAAGAATTTAAGTTTTTTTGTTTTGCATAAAACCTATCACGAAGGTGGTGGGTAGTGGCGGTTGTGATTGGTGGTGGGTGACGGTGGAGGCGATGGTGGTAGTGAGTAATGGTGGTGGTGGGTGATAGTGATGATAGTTAGTGGTGGCGGTGATGGGTGGTAGTGGTGGGTGGTGGCGGTTGTGATTGGTGGTGGTGGGAAACGGTGATGGGTGGTGGTGGGTGGCAGGTGGCGGTAGGTGGTGGGTATCGGTGGGTGGCGGTAATGGTTGTGATGGTGATGGTGGTGGTGGGTGACGATGGCGGTGGCGGTGGTGGTGGTGTTGGCGGTGGTGGCGGGTGGTGGTAGAGGGTTTCAATTTGAAATGTAATAGAAGGGTATAATGGTAATCTTTCACATTTCCTTTTCCAAGGGAATAAATTCCATCCAACCACCAAAGGAATTCATTCCTTCTATTTCAATGGAATTTGAATCCAATTCATTTAAAGAAAACTTGAACCATACGCAGGAATTCGAAGGAATTTGATTTCCCCCGAATTCCGACGAACCAAACAATCCCTAAGGCACTTTCTTGAGATACACAATTCACAAGTGATTTTAATTATAAGGCTAAATGCAACAAATGACAACGTATTTTTGATAATATGTGTTTTATAGCATTTTATTTTCAATTCTTTCTATTATAACATTGTACTTCTGATATTTTTCATATTAAGGCATTATGCTTTGAAAGTTTATGTAACACTGATTTTCATAAATCGGGCATGGGTTAATCATAAAGAGGATCTCGACTTATCCAATTATACTTGAGGTGTTCATGTGTGAGTCTAGTGTGTAAATTTGGATGTTGGAGGAGTTTGTGGATTGAAAAGCTACATGGCATGTAGAATGGACCTACACGACATGTAAAAAGTAAGATGTTGTTTCGAACTTGCATATTGTTTGAAGATTTTTATACTAGCCATCTCATATATTTTTAAAACCCTTATAGAGTACATCTTACAAATATTTATGATCTTTAATTTCTTACACCTTTTTAATACTTTTAAAAAACATTATTTAGCATATTGTTTGAAGATTTTTATACTGGTCGTCTCATATACTTTTAAAACCCATATAGAGTACATCTTACAAATATTTCCGATATTTAATTCCTTACTACCATCTTTTTGAGTACTTTTTAAAAACATTATTTAGCATGTTGTTTGAAGATTTTTATACTAGTCATCTCATATATTTTTAAAATCCGTATGGAGTACATCTTACAAATATTTCTCATCTTTAATTTCTTACAACATCTTTTTGAGTATTTTTAAAAACATTATTTAGCATATTGTTTAAAGATTTTTATACTAGCCATCTCAAATATTTTTAAAACCAATATGGAGTACATGTTACAAATATTTGTGATCTTTAATTTCTTACAACATCTTTTTGAATACTTTATATAAACATTATTTAGCATATTGTCTGAGGATTTTTATACTAGCCATCTTATATATTTTAAAACTCAGATAGAATGCATCTTGGAAATATTTTTGAACTTTAATTTCTTACTTCTTTTTGAGTACTTTTTTAAAAACATTATTTGATAGTAGGTATAAATCAGAATATATCATTGAGACCATCTCAATTTTATCTACACAATTATATAAATTTGTCTCAATACAACAAATATCAAACATGAGATATTTCTGGTATCATAATTCGTTTTTTTTTTATATAATTATGGCGTACCGTTTTTTGTTTATATGTGTCTGCATTCTTGAAATATGAGGTTTTATGGATGTTTGAATCCATGTGAATTTAATACATTGAATGATAGTTTTCATAGAACTTTATACACTAAATATTGTACTATTTCTAAAATAATTAGACCGATGTGGTCAGCGAAGATGACCGAATTCAACAAAAAGTTATTCGTAACTTGACTCAATACAAATATAAGCAAAATGCGAAAATCGATCAATTTCTTATCCGTTTTTACAAATTAGTTTTCCAAATTTTTTACGTATTCATTTTCATGCATGCATGATTGTAACAGCATGTAAAATTCTATTTTTTGCATATTCGTTTTTCACAAACTACAAATGCAATTATATGTACAATTAATCATAATCCTACTATAAGTTATATTTTCATATTATTTACATATATTCTTTTCGCAACATGGCATAGGCATGCTATTCTAATGTATATATAATTTTCAAAAAATCTCAGTTATCTATTTCTAATTTCAAATGGTTTGATGGAGACTTATGCCGGTTTACCAAAAATTACACGATTGCCTGATTCAGAGTTAGCTTCATGTAACACCCCGAAATCAGGTTTGAATGCTTAATTTGACTTGTACTAATATAACTTGAATGTTATGGAAGTTTTAGACTTGTGTGATAAAGTTTTTTAAATAAGCTTAATTGCTAGATTATGAAAATTGATCAAATCTTAGAGTGTGTCATGTTTTGGTGTTATATTTTGATTGTGATGTTCATTATATGGCCTAATATGAAGTTTAGATGCAAAGTTTAAGTGTATAGATCAAAGGGTTGAAAGATATAAAAATTTGGGCAAGTATTCCCTAACAGGCGATTTAGCGGCGCTATTTCCTATGGAGACAGCGGCGCTATCGATAGTACGTTGCATTTCTGTGTAATTTTCCTAAAAATACAATTCGCGAAATTTCATAGATAGCGGATGCTAACCTTAGAGGATACTGATGCTATGTACTGCTGAGAGGAAATCCACTTAAGGTGTTTAGTCGGTCATTTAGCCAAAAACCTTTATAAAAAACAGTACGAACGAAGATAAGGGCTATAAACTTGATTTTGGGCTAGAATTAGCAATATTGAGGTGAAATCCAAGGAGATTTTCATATGAAATTTTAAGAAATATTTGAAATGGTGAATGATTTTGAGTTGAAAGGAGTAACGAATGCTAGGTTATGTATGTATTATTGAATTGGGTAACATATTCTGGAAGTTTCTTATGTTGGGAAAGTAAAAAAGGAATAATATGGTGAAAATTTGGAGTTTATGTTGAAAATCCGTCATGGTTGTCTGGTTATAGATGGCGACGCTAGCTATGGATGGTTAGCGAAGCTATCTCCTTTGTGAAGGGCAAATTGACAAATTTAAAAATATGAAGGGTAATGGTTATATAGTATGACTAAATAGAGTTTAAACTTTGTTCTCGTGTAGCTAAGAAGGATTAAAGGAACTTATAAACATCATGTAACGCTTATTTTGAATTGGACTCAAGGTGAGTGACTTATGACCATCTTCTAGTATTACATAAATGTTGGATATAGAATATTAGAATTGTATTTGCAGGTATGGAATATATTTATCCTTATGATAAAAGATGGTATACTTTAACCACATGGTGATAAACAAGGGATAAGTGTGAAATCCCTTTGTTTATTTGGTGTTGGAGGCGGGTGAATAAACTTTTTCTTATGGTGAACGATGAGACTGGTGAAAATTCTCTATAGGCTGGTGTATAGCCTTCAAACTATTGGTGACTTTCTAAGTGGGTGTAAATCTTTGGTGTAGACTAGCATGATGTATATGCTAAGTATCTATATTCAATTCTATGGTAAAAATTTGGTGTATATTTTGTGATGTTAATTTATGTCATGATTACTTTGATCTTACTTAAAGTTTCTCACTAAGCTTTAAGCTTACCTAGTTGTTGTTTAATGATGTTTTAGGACCTAGTGGCTCTAAAGGCAAGGCCTTTTGGGAGCAGTGAGAGTCCTTTGGTCCTTATGTCATCTTTTGTTAATGTTTTGCATACGTAGTTACTTGTGAACCAGCTTAGATAATGGGGCATTTCTTTTGTATATTTTAGTCACTTTGTACATGATCATGATCTAATTTGTCATTGTGCACATATTTTGTACAACCTTTGGTATAAGAAAATGTATAGTTTATGTAAATTTGTAAAATGTACAAAGTGTGATTTGTCGGGCGTTACACTTCACCAGAAATTACAAATTTGTCATCACATAATGGAAATCCTAACATGCCCAATGTAATAATTAGAGGCATTGTAGGGAAAATGGCCTCAATGATCCCTAACAAACCTCCCAAAGACAATATTAGAAAAATCAACCGGACATAATAATATACGTGGAGAACTCCAAAACTGGAGGAAAAGCACGAGCCTCCATAGAGAAAGATCCAGTATATGATAATTTGTTACAATCACATAGACTAATCTCTCAAGCCACTCCCAAATTACACTCACACTCTCAAAGTTTTAACTAACATTTCACCATTCTAAAATAAGAGAAAGTAAGAAGTAACCAAACAATTATAGTGTATTGTTGGTTGGGGTGCTTTGAAACCAAAGCCCTTGGTCTTCTTTTATAAGCTTGGAGACTAGCCAAGCTTTCATCCTTGTAGCAATATGGGATGGGAGTTACTATTCATTATTTAGCCAAACTCAACAATCTCCACATTAGATAAATGAAAGAAACCTACAACCACATTAAAGGAGCATTGTTTTCATAGACAGTCATAATTCTTAAGACATAGAATATTATACTCCCCCATATAATAGTATCACCACTTAGAATAAACCATTATAAGACATAAAATTTCACCTTAGAACATGTTGAAAAAATCCTGCTGAAAAATTATGGTGCAACTTTTCATTAGGCATACCCAGAAGTTCATCAGCCATAAACATAACTTTCACCACACATCTTGTATTTATGTCAATCCAATGCCCATGTGTTGTTCTCCTGCTAACAAAAACACATCCATTTTCATGGTATTTACCATAAGGATGAGTCAACTCAAAAGAATTCATCACCGCCAGTAGTGACGAAGATATTGTTAGTTGTATCTAAGCCTTTTGACAAACTCGCTCCACCTGGAAAATTTCTCTTGACATGCCCAAACTGTCCACACCACCAACATACTGAAATATTCTAGGAATTTTTCTTCTTCTTGTTTCTACATATCAGATTCGTTCCCTCTAACGAAGTATAATTGTAACTTCCAGTGTTTTCTCTCCGGATAAGAGTTTTCTAGTAATATTTGTATACTTTAGGGTTTCTTTCCCATAGATCAAAATGGGCTTCACATGGTCATAGGAAGGTGGTAAAGACAATATGATCCTTAAAGCTTTATCCAGATCTGTAGTCTCCACTCCAATAGCCTCCATTTCTGACACGATGTGATTAAGAACACTCAGATGATGTGATATTTTTGTATCTCCATTCATACGAAGTTTATGAAATTGTTCATTCGGCTACAACCGATTCGAGATGCCTTTTAATTGATACAACTGCTCAAGCTTCTCCCACAGGTCATTTGTCGTGGATATCTCATGCACATTTGCAAGAACATTCTTTTCTAGAACCAAACAAATAATACTTACCGCTTTCAAATCTAGATCTTCCCGTTCTTCATCATCGACTTTAATGATTCCCATTGAATCCTTGTTAGAAATAGGGGTAGGTTTCCCCCTCAATGCCTTGTGTAACCCAGAATGAATCAACACATCTTTGAGTTGAACTTGCCACAAACCAAAGTTGATTCTTTCGTCAAATTTCCTACGTCAAACCTCATGGTACGGTATTTTGACATCATATTTGTATCTCAAAAACAATATTGTATACTAGAAAAATATGTAGCAAGCCTATACGCTGTGCATCCGCTAAAGGATTCACATGTAAGAGTGGAGGGTCACAACATACACGCCTAAATACCAATATTTCCTAGACAAAACCTTCTTCGGATATATACATATTTACAGCCCGCATATAATTCTATCGTACACAAAACAGTTAGCCGAATCCTCGTTTCTTATTTGTAAGATAAAAAGTGAGTACTCGGCTAACCGTTTTGTATGATCTGCCACATCAAAAAAGAGTACTCAACTAACCGTTTTGTATACGTTAGAATTATATGTGGGTTGTAAATACATATATATCCAAAGAAGGTTCTGTCTAGGAAAGATTGGTATTTAAGCATGTCCGTTGTGACCCTCCACTCTTACCTGAGAATCCTTTATTAGGTGCATTTTGTATAGGCTTGGTGCATACTTTTCTAGTATAAAATACTATTTTTGAGATACGAATATGATGTCAAAATACATTCCCATGAAGTTTGATGTAGAATTTGTTTTATGGAAAAATCATCTATGGTTTGTAGCAAGTTCAAATCAAGAATGTGTTGATTCGGTCTGGGTTACACAAGGCATCAACGGGGAAACCTATCCCTATTCCTAGCAAACATTTAATAGGAATCAGTAAATTTGATGATGAAGAATTGGAAGATCTGGATTTTAGTATGGCAATTCGTTTGTGTCTAACAAAGGATTTTTTGCAAATGTGTATGGGATATTAACGGCAAAAGACTTGTAGGAGAAGTTTGAGCAGTTGTATTAAGGAAGAGGCATCTTAAATCCGTTTTATCTCAAAGAACAGTTTCATACTCGTCGTATGAATGAAGATACAAAAATTTCAAATCATCTAAGTGTTGTTAATAACATCGTGTCAGAACCGGAAGCTATTGGAGTGGAGACCGAATATGAGGATAAAGATTTAAGGCTCATAGTGTCTTTACCATATTCCTATGAGCATATGAAGCCTATTTTGAGCTATGAGAAAGAAACCCTGAAGTATGCAGATGTTACTGGAAAACTCTTGTCTGAAGATAAAAGAGTGGAAAGTAGTAGTTAACTTTGTCAGAAGGAACGACTCTGATATGGAAGAACGAGAAGAGGAAAAACTCATAGAAGATTCTAGTATGTAGGAAGTGTGGACAGTCTGGGCATGTCAAGAGAAATTATCCAGGTGGAGTGGGTTTGGCAAAAGGCTCCGGTACTGCTAACAGTATCTCTATCGCTACTAACATTGATGAACTCTTTTGAGTTGTGTCATCCCTATGGTATGCCCATGATACCATGAAAAGGAAGTTGCACCGTAATGAAAGTTATGTTAATGGTTGATGAACTTTCGGGTATGCCAAATATGAAGTTGCACCGTAATTTTTTAGCAGCATTTTTTCAACATGTGCTGTGGTAATATTTTTAGAATGGTTTATTCTAAGTGGTGATACTCTTATATAGTGGAGTACGATAATTCTATGTCTTTTGAATTATGATTGTCGATGAAGACAATTTCTTTTATATGGTTGCATTTTTCTTTCATTTATCCAAGTTGTAGATTGTTGGTTTTTTGGTTACATCAAAGAAAGGCTCCCTATCCCACATTGATAGAAGGATGAAACTTTGGGAGGTTTCCAAGCTTATAAAAGAAGATACATGACTTTAGTTTCAAAGCATCCCAACCAACAATACACTATAAGTGTTTGGTTATTTCTTTATTTCTTTCTCTTATTTTAGCATGGTGAGAGTGTTAGTTAAAACTTTGAGAGTGTGAGTGTAAAAGTTTATCATTATAATGGATCTTTATTTCTGGAAGCCCATGGTTTTTCCTCGGTATTTGATTTTTCCATGTATATTTTTGTGTCCAGTTTGTTTTTCTACTATTGTCTTTGGGAGGAATTTATTTTTCTACGTGTAGCCTCATCGGGGGGTGGGGAAGTCAACTGAGCAACAATATCGGGGACTTCAACAACTAATATGGTAAATGACAATGTGGCAACCATAATGGGTTGCGCAGAAGCTATGTTGAATGAATTTCAAGTAGGGTTGTAGATATATGAAGATATATGGCTGATATTATTTTATTTTTTCTCCTACGCTTATCTTTTAATTATAACATATTTGATTAATCCCCTAACCCTCCACTATAAGGATTGAAATGACATTTTATATTATGATTAGTGTTTGATATTTTGATGTTATCTTTTATTTTGTATAAAATGTATACTCCTCTAATATTTATTAAGTTTTCATTAGAAAACTCATATTTAATTAAATATGGTCATTTTCTATGTTTTATTAAATATACTTTATTTTATGTTTTAAAGAAAATGTTTAGATTTTATTATAGAGCCAAAATTATATTATATATATTTTTATTTTTTGTATAACTTTTTAGAAAGTTAGTTTAAAAAAGTGGTGTATTTATCTATTTTATTAATCAAATATTATCGTAATTATTAAGAAGAAATCTTATAATCTTCTAAATTGCTCTATTAAAAATCTATAATGTTTTTTTAAATCTTATGGTTTATTATATATATATATATATATATATATATATATATATATATATATATATATATATATATATATATATATATATATATATTGCTTTTTATATTTTTAATTACATATAATATATTTATTATTTATAATTAAAAATAAAAAACATAATATTAGTTATTTAACAACTATTTTTCATATCAATGACAGAGAATACTAGGACAGCCAACGCGTAGACTTGACCAAAGGCTACAAAAAATTTATGTATTAAACGTATGTTTTCAATTGATATTTTTTACTATATAAAAAATTTTGTTTCTTAAGATCAAATTTGGATTAACGTCGTGTTTGTTTTTTTACGGCAGTGCTATTATGGGAAAGGGGAAAATTCTAAGTCTTATGTACTTGTCACTAACATAATTTGTGAATCATAAAAATCATAACACATTATTTTCATCAATTAATATTATTTACTCACTGCTTGCAAAAGGTTGGCCAACGTATATCGAAGTAGATCGGCTTATAACTCGAGGATTTAATCAGACACCTAAAGTACGCTCTACCTATGATTGTGTCTTGAAAAGTTTATTTTATTGTTTTTTGATTGATAAATGGTTTTTACTTTTGCTAATTTATATGTCTGGACATACCGTGGAAAGGTAGAGTATGTTTGTTTCAAAGCAGGGGAGGAGCATGAATACCTTAAGCAAATGCAAGAAAATAAGCTTGTAAGGAATCTTTAATCAACCAAACCTTTTGCTTATGCATTTACGCGAGTAAAATTATCTTTTGCATTTACTTTATTGTTATTTTATACATGATATTGTTCCGTTGTGTGGAGTTACCATCACAGAGGCTGATGCTGTATTCAAAAGACAATCCATGTCTAATGATGGGAATGCTAATGAGGAAGAATGCTACTGCTACTTAGAGGACTTTGAAGGTAGAAGGTTCAAAACAATGATTCCCTAGTCTATTGGCAGGAAGTGTGTTAGATTGATTTGTGGTTACTTGATCTTGTTTGGTAGAAAAACTCGTGACTTCTAGCTTGTGAATCCTATCACCATGCCTGCATGAAAAAAGAAAACAAAAAAGTTTGAAGATTGAAGACATTTAATATTTGTTTTAAGAGAAAATAAGTTTAGCTTACTTTCGCTATGCACGTGTGTACTTCAAGAACCAAGTGTACCACCTGTGAATTTACACAAGAAAAAACAAGATTATAAAAATTATAAATCATTGTGTGACATGATAAAAAAATGTGGCATGATGAAAGATTTCCTAATAAGAGGGATCTGATAGTGCTTTGTCAAAAATATCATTCAAAAAGGATAGGACCTATTACACAATTATAGGTTTAAAGTTGACCACAAAACTAAACTAAAAAGGCATGTTTTTATTATTTAAGGTTACCTCTGAGCCATGTCCGCTTAGTGCAACGATTCAATTCCTGTAGCTTCATATTTACTAGACAACTTCATATTTACTAGACAACTGCCTCTTTGCAATTGGCAGAATTGCCCCTACATCAAAACCTTTAGCTGGATAAGTCTCGATTGCACGATGCTCATGATTTGTTTCACGGGCTACCAGACAACTATAAAATATCAAAACAATTAAATCACATATAAATCTAAACATTTAGATATTATTAAAAGATAAAAGGGGTATAAACTTACAACTCATATTTTCTCTTCTTTATCAGCTATGCAAGGCAAAATAGCTCCCGATATATAAGCATAATAAGAAACAAGTTGATGAAATAAAAATAATACTTGTGAAAGTGTACAGCAAACTCTCCTCTCACAACCTGCAAAAAGGCAAGAGTTAAACTCAAACTGTGTTATTTTTATAAGGTTTGCTTGATGACATTAGAATAATACTCACCTTTTGCTTCACAAGCAAAATCAGATAAATAAAATCAAACCTCGAGATGTTGTGCAGAACAGCTGCGGCAGCTAATTCAATCAATCACATCTGTAATGTTATCATGATCTCCAACAGCTGTCAGCTGCTTTACAATCCCTTCAACCTAATTAGCCATAACAAAATCAAAACCAAGATCCAAAAGACCTAAAATTGAAAAATACATGTTATCATGGAAATTACAAAACCCTGACCTCAAGTGTAGCATTCTTTCGTTTCCCATATAACTTACCTGATAACTTCTGAAGCATGACCGGCATTGCAGATAATGCGTCTGCCATACAAGACGATAGTCATCTGATCTTCTCTTGCTCGAATCTGAACATGTCCCAACACATAACACGAATAAAACAGTGAGCGAATTACTTCAAGGATATGATATTTGATGAGTTCGAATGTGTTCTTAAGTGTGTTGCAGATCTAAGAGGGGTTTACGGAAAAAGATAAGATTGCGTACTGAACCCCTCAATTTTGTTGGAAAATATTTGTTTCCTGGACGATGTGTTCCTTATTTCCGAGGGGAAAGGAAGGCCGAAAAGGCTACAGACGTCGTTTTGGGGCCAATGACTTGATACTAATTATGAAATAGCAAATATATTCCTTGGACTTCTTCGCAATATATAATCTATATCTTTTATGGAAAAAAGTTCAATTTTAGTTTTTAAATAATAATAGTTTGAGAGACATGAAATCAAACTCCAAAAGTTGGAAGGTTTAGAGAAGCAACCGGGCAAAGGACATGCTTGGTGTGTTCACATCATTCTATGCATTACCATAGAGGCGAACATTTCATAGCTATGTAGTTATTGCGGTCCAAAATGAAATAGCAGTCACTGGCCGCTATTTGAAATAACGGTTGTAGCGGTGGTATAGCGGCGGAATAGCGGTTTTTTATATTACATACAATTAATATTTATACTCCTATATTCATAAGTAATACTTGAATTTCTTGTTAATCACAATCATATCTGATACAAAGAATCATATCTCATAATAAAAAATATACACAAAATAATGACCTCAACACACATTACAGTTAACAACCCAATATTTTCAAAAATTCCGGAAAAACAATCACCTGGTCTAAATAGCGGTCATAGCGCCGCTATAGCGGTCCCAAATAGCGCTAAATCTCGGACAATCTCGGAAAATCTCGGCGATAATAGCGCCAGCGTTGCTATAGCGCGAGATTGACTATCCAGTTTAGTAGTTTTCACTAATTCAGACCGGTTACAAAAAAATAGATTAGGTCGGGAGGTGTTGTGGCGGGTTCCACTCGGCAGCCAATACCGTTGTGGGAAGGACACCCGGCTTCATCGAGTATACTCCCTCCGTCCCAAAATGATAGTCCACTTTCTCATTTTCAAAGTCAAAGCTTGTCAACTTTGACCATCAATATTTTCGTTGTTATTATATAATATTTGATACAAAATATATGAATGGATTTGTGTTGTAAATGTGTTTTCATTGGTATAGTTTTCATCTAATATTATATAGCACAAAAAAATATATTTACGGTCAAACTTGACAAGCTTTGACTTTGAAAATGAGAAACTGGACTATCATTTTGGGACGGAGGGAGTATTTGATAGTGTTTAGTTGAGGAGTTACCATCACAGAGGTTGATGCTGTATTCAAAGGACAATCACGTCTAATGAAAGGAATGCTTATTTATATTATATTTTTTAAGCACGTGACCACATAGTTTGGACGTGATATATATATATATATATATATATATATATATATATATATATATATATATATATATATATATATATATATATATATATATATATATATATATATATATATATATAACATATTATAAACCATGGATAAATTACAAGTATCTTAATGCACATATATCTTAAAATTAAGATAGTACAACCTCTTAATGCTTAAAAGTTTTAAATTTAAATGAAAATTAAATAGAAATTAAAAAGATTTTGAAAATTGAAATTTGAGAAAAACATGTTTCGGTGGGAAAGAGAGAATTGCTGATGGATTTTGAATTTGAATTAGTTTGAATGGGGAATACTCCACTTTGATTCCCAAATGTATATCAAATAATCTAATGGTTTACAATTTCAGGTCACATGGATCGCAATCTAACGGCTGACAACACTCCTCCAACATATACAAACATCCTATAAATTCAACAGAATACTACCAATAATACAAACCATCCACTCCACATACATTTGATTTTTCCTCTCCCAAACTGATGACTTGCGGGAAGGATTTGCTGCTTCGTTGCCGTTCTTCTCCAGCACCCCCCCAACCACCAACCCTCTATGTTGTACCATCGTGTCTTCTGTATAACAAATTTGAAATTCTAGATTTGTTGAGCTTGTATTTTTTTTTTTTTGGTTTAAATTTGAGTGTAAACACTTGTAATATTTAAAAAAAACACACAAATATATCATTTGTTTCAATTTTTTCTTATAGATTTCATGCATGCATATTTTGATTTATAACATTTATCTTTTATTATTTGATTGTTGCAGATAAAATTTTATTTCTGGAGAAAAAAATCTGTAAGATGCAAATCACCATCAAGAGCAGAAAAATGGAGTAGCTCCCATTTCTATTTGCCGGGGAACAACACTACCATGTTTTGCAAGTCTGAAAGTTTAAGAAACATTAATAGAAAAACATACAAAATCAAAATCACTCTTTCCACTTTCCACTTTTCAAGTTTGAAAACTACTACTACTCTTTTAAAACATTTACAGATTCTCTCTATTTTGGATACAAGAACATTAAGGTTACATTTGCACATTTGAAAGTCCAAGCATAACAACCGTGAATCAAACAAGATTAGATTTATCACAGAAGAATGAAACTAGCAGGCGAATGTTGCATAAAAACTCTAAAAGTATTTAGATCTCATATATTTAATTTAGTTTTATAAATATGACAACGTCTTTCATGATTTTTCATTCATTTTTTATGTTTAATCGATTTAACAAAAATATTAAGAAGACGACGGAAAAAATACAACGACCAACAAATATAGACCATCTTAACTGTTTTGATTCCAAAAATTGAACAAAAGTACTTGCCCCACTTCCAAAGAAGTTGTTTTCATAAGTTTGACTACCTGATTCCGCAACAAGAAGATGATCCAAAGTCTGATATTCACTGCAACTCGCCACAAACTAACAGTATGTAGGGGTAGTCGGTGGTCTTTAGGCGTGGTGGTAGCATGTGGTCTGGATTTGAGTCCGAAGGTGAAAGAGGTAGTATCGGATGCGTGATGGCAAGGTGCGTGTTGTCAAAGAAAATCGAAAGCTTGATGTCTGATGCGTGATGACAAGGTGCGTGTTCCAATGGTCCGGTATATAGAAAGAGAGATGGAGGGGGTGTGTCGACAGCTTCAATCGGTTTCATGGAGGTCGAAAGCTTGAATCGGTTCTCACAGTCTGGTAGATCGGAGGCGTGTGACTGTTGATTTGGAGACTGAGGAGATGGTCACCGTAGATCGGAGGCGTGTGACCGTACATCGGAGTCGTGCTCTGTGGAGGCGGGAGGATAACTGGAGAAGGAGATGGTCACCGTTGATTTGGAGACTGAGGAGATGGAGGCTTGGCAGATCGGAGGTAGCGAATGGAGGTGTAGCGGGATGTAGGAGACGGAGGAGACGGCTGAAGTGAGCAAATGAATTTAGGGTTCGGGTTTTGTATGTTTACTTGTGTGGTTAATAAACCGATAACTACATCCGAATTATTCTGGTACATCATGTAGTGTTTTTGAAATTGTTTCGTTAAATAATGCTTTTATTATATCATGATTCTTTTTTATATTTAATTCCTGAAATTTTGATATATAAGCTAATAAAAATTTGAAATTATAAATGTACTTTTATTTAGTATTTATATAATTATTTTTATATTGCCACAGAGAAACTATTTACATATGTTGATAATGAAAAAACGAACCCAAAAACCGACACCGAAAAAACAAAAACCGAACGTAGCACCGATGGTTTGGTTTCTATATTTTTAAAAATCGAAAATTTCAGTTTTGGGTGTTTAAAAACCGAAAAAAACCAAATGGAACGAATTTTATAAAAAAAATATTGGTTATGCACCTATATTATAATTAAAATCTGTGGAGTAAAAGCAAAAGAATCAAATCGATCCATGCACACTCCTAATAAAAAAAGATGGCAATTTAATTAGAACAACCCTACAAGAGAACTAAATATAGATGTTATTATTTTCATTATCAATGCTTAAATTGCTATGGAATATGTATGTTAAAAATAAATAACTAAACAATCGCATTCTTTATCGATTTTTTCAGTTAAATGCAAAACCGAAATTCGAGTTCTAATAGTGAAATTGATTTATGTAAGTATTGTTGCATTACATTTTCTTTCATATGTTTTTAAAATGAAACAATTCACCATAAATAAATATTTTCAATGCCTGCCGTCTACCGCATTGCACGTGTAAACACCCCTAATCACTGAAATAGTATTATTTGTCATTACTTTAAGAAAAATAACACTCGAAAAGAAACTATTCATCGAAAGAAACCATTTTCCGCCGCAGCATTGCGCGGGTACGCAGCTAGTATATATATATATATATATATATATATATATATATATATATATATATATATATATATATATATATATATATATATATATATATATATTTATATATATATATACTAGTTGTAAGACCTGTGTATTACACGGGTTGATTAAAAGAAAATGTTAAATAAGAACATCTAAACATCAAACATTGTACTAACTTAAAAACATTATACTAACTTAAAGTAAATAACATACTATCTTAAAAATAAACAAAACCAAGGTAACAACAAATTTATTTTTTTGGACACGTATGAGGCATGTAAAATGATTAAGTTGTATAAATTGCATAGGGTAAATTGCATAAAAGTCGTTAACTTTTCTAGATTTTTAGATTTTGACACTATGTTTTTTATTTTTGCTATTAAGTCATTAGGTTTTTTGAAAAATTGCAAATCTGACCATATGACCTGGTAACTATTGCCATCCTGTCATATGGTCATTTTTGGAATTTTTTGGAAAACATAACGACTTAATTGTAACAATTAAAAATGCAATGTCAAAATCGAGAAAATTGGAAAAGTTAATGACTTTTATGCAATTTACCCTTTAAATAAATAGGTTCCTAATTTCTTGTTTCGGTTATGAATTATTAGAATTAAATACATTAAATACATTCAATTCAAACAAATTTTTTAAGAAATTCAAAATTATGAGAAAATGACATGTGGCCAATTCAATGAGGAGATGACATGTGGCTTTGAGTTACTTATTTATTAGGATATGATATTGTTGAGTGTCGTAACCAACAAAATAAAAGAGTTGAAATATGGTTTGAAATGATTTGTTAATTACCAATATTTCGTGATTGCACTACTTGATATAAATACTAACTATGTAGTATAAATGGCAAGCAGGGTCGATCCACAGGGAGCGATGGTCTAATGGATTACACCTTGATTCACGGAAGTTAAACTTGTAAAGATAGTAACCAAAAAAAGGGGGGGGGGGTTTGATGAATAGTTGGACAAGAATTATGTAAATGTCGAGAACAAATAACTTGGGACAAAATATATAGAATGATTGTTTTTATAATTTGGGGAAAAATTCTGGTTTTGTATTTGTAGTCATATGATTGGAAATAACAATAAGAATGATGTTTATAACTTTAATCTTTCTAAGTTGGTACTTTGTATATGCCGAAAGCTCGCACATACACCATTCACCTAATGTACCTTAGTCAAGAGAAGCTCGTTAACTAAGAATAATTTTACTAATCAAATCTAGATAAGATCATAGAATTTGAATGAAAGATTGCATTATGTTTTATGTGAATGTTCCCAACAATGTTCAATACTCCTAAACAAGCGTTGAAGCGTTAAAACATGAGATATGATTTTCACCTAATTAAAGATGATTATCACAAATAACATTTTATAAAACAATTACGGATTTTATAATTTGTATGACTAGATTGATTATTATTTGAGATCAAATGGCCAATATGAAATAAATAAAAACCAAACATTTGTTAAATCTCAAAATCATATCACTAGAAAGATGTAAAATCAAACATCAAACTTTATATTAAATCACAATCATAATCCTTAATACAAAACCATAAAATAAGGTTACTAGCCACTCATGACTAGTAAAAGAGAAATAAACTTTCAAAATGAAGATAATCCACACTTGAAGTTGCACACAAACACAAACACAATGTATCTAGAGAGTATTTCAGAAGATAATGGAATAAGGGATGGTTCTAAGGCTAACCAAGCACATCTATTTATACTAACACACCAAGGGTAAAATGGTAATTTGGACAATGGCAAACATCATCATTCCAAGACCCACTTTCTTCATCACATGGCCTCAAAATTAGGTTGGATCTGCATCTGGTCGTATAGCATGAGGATGACAGCACAAGAGGGAATAAACAACTCAAAGTGGGCCAAAAAGTAGATCTGGTCACCTGGAATAGTTACACGGCCGTGTAACTTCTTGGGCCAAGATTACACGGTCGTGTAATCCTGCAAATCTCCTGGACCCTACCCTGAGCTGACATGGCATCATATGTGGCATAACCAAGTTACACGGCCGTGTAACTTTTGCCCACAAAGTTACACGGGTCGTGTACACTACTGTCAACGAGACGCCATTTTCGTAATTTCTTCGTTTGAGCTCCGTTTCTTCTGAAATTTCTTGTGTAGCCTCCCATTGTCATCCAATACAAGATTCAACCCTAAAAAGCACCCGAAAACAACCACAAAGTGTGAAAGTAGATTGCTATTCTTGAAATCCCGAAAAACATGAAAATATGCAATAAAGGTAATCAAATGCAAGATGAAACAAAGGATAAAAAGGTATGAAAACATGCCTAAAAATACACTTAACAAATATCCCCAAGCTTAGACTTTTCTTGTCCTCAAGGAAAACAAGGATCTAAACAATGTGGACAACAAACTACAAAGTAGAAAAAGAATAGACACCTTAGGTAGCAACCAAGACAACATCAATCATAACTAAAAATCATGTCAATTTGGACCCTACACACATATAAGTTAGACCATCTATTCAAAACAAAAGACCATTAAAGGAACAAATTTTTATCAATTACTTGGCATACTCACGTTGGGCCAAAGTATAAACTCACACATGAAACCTTCACTTATTATTCAAAGCGTCTCGCAAGCAAAGGACGTGCTCACAACTGTTCACTCCTCTCGTGTTTAATCACTCATGTCACAAGATGTGTGACCTTGCAAGCTCCATTTTCAATATTTGGCTATAAACACTCATTTTTATAGGAGGGGCGCTCGGATATCGAATCTAGGAAGCTTATACTAAGTTGACTTTGCTCAAGTCCTCCAACCGACCTCATTTGCATATTTATTTATTAAACACATGATTTTCCAAAACAGAGGGACAAAAATTTACAACTCGATTCCTATTTACAAAGGATAGATACCTAGACGACCGAAACAACTAAATCTTTTAAACTTCAAATTGACCCAAGATGTATGAAGATTTTTAAAACATGGTCAATGTATGAAGTTGTAACTAGATCAAAATTAGATTTAGTTGTTGAAAGCAAAAAGGATGAAATGAGGCTTTCAAACAAGTAACCGCTTTATTGTATTTTTGTGGAAAATTTTCATTTTAAATGACTCGAGTGATCACTTGGTTCGGTTTTTTTTTTTTTTTTTTTTTTTTTTTTTTTTTTTTTTTTGACCAATCTTTTAGAACCAAGTGAAACAATTTCTGGATTTTCACCATAAAAATAATTTCACAAAATTTTTGCTAAAATGATTAGACAAAATATTTTTAAACTATTTTTGTAATCATAATAAAAATTTAAACACACTAATGACCAAAATAATATAAACAAGGTCATATGACATCTATTGACACCTAGACCACACAAAACCAAAAAATGTAGAAAATAAGATTTTTGTCCATGACTTTGGAAAATCGCGATTTTGAGATAAACCTTATGTTTAATAGACAATATGCAAATGTATGGTCATGAGGGGGGACTAGTGCAACTTCCATAGTGTATCTCCTAGTCGATTACACACATTGATGAACTCACGGGTGAATAAAGCGTCATTTGCTAGAATAGTTTTGATTCAATTTCATGTGTGTTTTATAATTTTCCCAATCGTATCTATGCTAGAGAATTAATAAAAAGAAGTTCCTAATGAAGATCTAGGGTTTCAAAAGATGGTGATGTTGCATGTAGATAGGGGACAAAAATACAAGAAGTTTAACTATGAGATGTATTATGGTTGCAATTTAAAGGTGTCACATAGGTGAGAAGCAAGAGATAACAAAAATGCATGCAAAAAAATTAAAAATAAAGTGCAGGAAATAAAATATTTTTGAATTTTTGTGGTTTTTTAAAAATTTTTTTATGGGATTTATTTCCTCATCCCCAAGCTTAAAATAAATGCAGTGTCCACAATGCATTAGGGAAGGAGATAGAAACAACCTACCGAGGGTCGGGGAAGGGTCCCCATGACGGAAATAGAGGGTAAGTGTATGGTGGGAAATATGGATAGGGTGGGAATTGAGGAGGCTGTAGTGGTTGGCTTCCAGGCTGCTGCTGTGGTGCCTGCTGTGGGTACTGCTGTTGCCATGGGTTAAAGGCAACGGATCTTTGTATGTCAGAGAGGATAGACATAACATCTTGGTTATGTTTATACTGGTTCTCTCTAAACTGGTCAAAGTCTTGGCGCAGCTCCATTTGATGTGTGTCAATTTCGCCAAGATTATCATAGATGCCTTGATAATCAAGGCGAAGATCCGCAAGCTGGGAGTTGATTCTAGAAAATTCCTCCATGTAAAGGCTGTGCTCTGGAGGAAATGAGCTAGCAGAACTTGAAGGGCCGGGCTCTTGAGGCTGTCTCTGGGGTTGTCTAGGTGGTGGGCTGGGCTCTTGAGGGGGTAGGTGTAGGCCCATGTTGGAAGGAGGCTTCCAATTTGTGCTAGAGATTGGGTTGGCTAATCGAAGTATTCGGGCATTTCGGTTGTTCACCCGCAGATAATCGCGTCCTTCGGCTTGCCAAATTTCGTCTGATTCGGGGCGTCGAAATAACCTCATACCCTCAAGAACATCAGAGGTGAGGTATCGCTCACCTCTGACTATCTCAAGGTTATCAGGAAATCTGATGCCCAGGGCTGGATGCTTGGCTATTAATGTGATAATGCCACCGTAATGGATCTGGCCAGATGAACTTCTACTTAATTTAAGTAGTTTGTACATGATCCAAGATCCAAAATTTGGGGTTTTAGGCCCTGGATTGATCATGCAGTAGAGAAGCTCAAGCTCATTTAGGCCAGCCTTGCTTATCTCTTCTTGTGGGAAGAAGATAGAAGCAATGTTGCGGTGGGTGACTTTTAGGACGGGGTGGATGATGCTGGAGGCTTTGGCATTACTGGGACGGTAGAAGTTTTCTGTGGAAATCTTGGTCCAGAAAGTGCCAACTTCTCGGTGGAACAGTTTGTTTAGTTTGCCTCTTTGGTCATATGTGTTGGCGACCGGTGCGCCAATAAGTTCACACAATTGGTTTTGTGTGATTTGGTATGACCTGTTGAACATTCTAAAAGACAAAACTGTAGTATGAACGTTAAATTCAACAGACGATAAAAATTCAATAGTGGGGTTGGAATAGCTTTTTTCGCTTATATTCATCAACCCTTCCCAACCAACATTGGACAGGAGTTTGCGTACTCCTGCCTCTATGTGTAAGTCTCGCAAAGTTGGGACGTCTACGAATTTTTGGGCTTGCCCAATTCGTTCCAAGAAGTTATAAAAACGGGCCTCTTGGGCATCGGTCATAAAGGCGATACCCGCATCGCCCATATCGAAATCCTGCTGTTCGGGCTCCTCATCGGAAGAGCCACTAGAGGCCGAGTACACAATTTGCCTTTTATTACCCCTAGAGTAAGTACGGGACGATGACGCCATATATATATATATATATATATATATATATATATATATATATATATATATATATATATATATATATATATATATATATATATATATATATATATATATATATATATATATTAGTTTTTATCAAAGAAATTTGAACAAAAACAACACTCAAACAATAAAACACACAAATTTAATCACAAAGGCTTTCTTAAATCCAATTCAAGAACCAATTTTCTAACCAAAAATCAAAAATTAAGAAAATTTCGAGTTTGGAAAGAGTATACCAAATTGGAGCTTTAACAATGGTGATTTGGCCTTGATTCTTCCTATTCTTGCCTTCCCCAAGCTTGAACCTAAGCAATTTCAACAATTTAGCAACTAAAATTCAAAACCCTCATTTTCTAGGGTTTCAAGAAATTTCGAATTTCACCATGGAAAATGTTGTTTCTTGTGCTCAAAATGAAGAAAAAGATGAGAAATAATGGAACTAACCTTTGGAGTTTAAGAAATCAATAAGCAATTGGAAGAGAAATTGAGGAAATCGATTTTTTTTTGTTGAAGCGTTCGGACTCGGCAGAGGGTAAAGATGAAAATCGCGACTGAAGTGTGTAAAAAATGAAGTCCTTGGCTTATATAATGTGCGAAAATGACGATTTTACCCCTGGCCTAAGTTACACGGCCGTGTAACTTAGGCTTGAAAAAGTACACGGTCGTGTAATTTAGTGTTATGACCAAAACGATTTTTACCATTTTTACAAGTTACACGGCCGTGTAACTTCAAGGGAAAAAGTTACACGGGCTGTTACCCGTGTAACACACTGTCCCGGTTTTTCGTTTTTCGTATATTGAGCCTCGGTAGTCCGTTTTCATTTCCGATCGTTTTCTCGTGTAGGTAATTGAAAGTTATAAACAAAAAAATTATAAAAACACAAAAAATCACAGTTTTAAAAATTGACAAAAATACCCCCGGGTTGCCTCCCGGTTAGCGCACTTGTTTAACGTCGTTGGCTCGACACATGGCTCCCAAAATTTGACTATTGGGAGCGGGCCGGCTCGTCTAATTTTTCGTCTTCAACGTTTTGCTCGACGAAATTTTCGTAGAAAGGTTTTAGCCGGTGGCCATTTACTTTGAAAATTTTTCCAGTCGTGTCGCTTCTTATTTCTACTACACCATAAGTAGAAATATTAGTTACAATGAATGGTCCCACCCATCGGGACTGAAGTTTTCCTGGAAAAAGTTTTAGACGGTATTGAAAAAGTAACACTTTTTGGCCAATCTCAAAGCTCTTTCGTGTATTGACTTTGTCATGGAAGGCTTTGGTCTTTTCTTTGTATACTTTAGAATTTTCATAGGATTCGTTTCTTATTTCTTCCAATTCTTGGATTTGAAGTTTCCTATGAATTCCATTTTCTACAAAGTTTTGATTTAAGCGTTTGATGGCCCAATACGCTTTGTGTTCAATTTCAACCGGTAAATGACATGCTTTTCCAAATACAAGACGGTAAGGAGACATACCAATTGGTGTTTTATATGCGGTGCGGTATGCCCAAAGAGCATCGTCTAAACGGATACTCCAATCCTTACGACTCGTACTTACCGTCTTTTCCAAAATGGACTTGATTTCTCGATTGGAGATCTCGGCTTGTCCATTTGTTTGTGGATGGTAAGCGGTGGAAACTCGATGTAGGACTCCGTATTTCTTGAAGAGCGCCTCTATCGTTCGGTTGCAGAAATGTGATCCTCGATCACTTATAAAAGCCCTCGGCATTCCAAATCGACTGAAAATGTTAGCTTTTATAAAATCTGCAACTACTTTGGAATCGTTAGTCCGTGTGGCTTTTGCCTCTACCCATTTAGAGACATAATCCACTGCTAGAATTATGTACATATTTCCAAAGGATGACGGAAACGGGCCCATGAAATCTATACCCCATACATCAAATATTTCGCAGAAGAGTATGGAAGTTAGTGGCATTTGGTCCTTTGGTCTAAGGTTTCCAACTTTTTGACATTGCTCGCAAGATTTGCAAAACTTGTAAGCATCGGCAAAAATAGTGGGCCAATAAAATCCAGATTCAAGGACCTTATGGGCCGTTCTTTTAGGACCAAAATGCCCTCCACAGGCTTCAGCATGACAGAAGTTTAGAATAGAGTGTACCTCACGGAGATCTACACATCTCCTTATGATTTGGTCGGGACAAAATTTCCACAAGTAAGGCTCATCCCACACATAATGTTTTGAATCTTTCTTCAGTTTGTCCTTCTGAGCTCGAGTGTAGTCTGAAGGGAAATTTTTGGTAACCAAATAGTTTACCATGTCAGCATACCATGGTGTGATTGTCTGGTTGGTAAGCAGTTGTTCATCTGGAAATGAATCATTTAGCGGGGTTGGATCTTCATTGTTGATGATCCTACTTAGATGGTCTGCAACTAAGTTTTGCTTTCTGCTTTTATCCCGGATTTCCAGATCGAACTCTTGAAGTAGTAGGACCCAACGAATGAGCCTAGGCTTCGCATCTTTCTTTGTCATCAAATACTTTAACGCTGCATGGTCAGAAAAAACAATGACTTTAGTTCCCAACAAATATTGTCGGAATTTTTCCAAAGCAAATATGATGGCAAGAAGCTCCTTCTCTGTTGTTGAATAGTTTCTTTGGGCGGGGTCCAATGTTTTCGAAGCGTAGTATATGACGTGGGGAACTTTGTCCTTCTTTTGCCCCAACACCGCCCCTACCGCATGATTACTTGCATCGCACATAATCTCGAACGGTAGACTCCAATCTGGCGGTTGAATGATGGGTGTGCTTACCAACAGGTTCTTCAAAGTTTCAAAGGATTGTTTGCATGCGTCAGAAAATTCAAACTCTACGTCTTTTTGTAGAAGTTCGCACATCGGTCTTGAAATTTTTGAAAAATCTTTGATGAACCTCCTATAAAAACCTGCATGACCAAGAAAAGAACGGACCTCTCGGACACATTTTGGGTAGGGTAGAGTTTTAATAACATCAATTTTTGCTTTGTCAACCTCTAAACCCTTTGCTGAAACAACGTGTCCTAGTATGAGTCCTTGGTCAACCATAAAATGACATTTTTTGTAATTTAAAACCAAATTGGTTTCAATGCATCTTTTCAAAATTTTTGTCAAATTATTTAAGCACTCTTTAAACGAATTTCCATACACAGTAAAATCATCCATAAACACTTCTATAATCTCTTCAACATACTCGGAGAAGATACTCATCATGCACCTTTGGAATGTGGCGGGGGCATTGCAAAGCCCAAAAGGCATCCGCCGGTACGCAAACGTGCCAAAAGGGCATGTGAACGTTGTTTTCTCTTGATCTTCCGGTGCGATGGGTATTTGGTGAAAACCTGAATATCCATCTAGACAACAATAATGAGTTTTTCCCGCTAACCTTTCCAACATTTGGTCGATAAAGGGTAGTGGGAAATGGTCTTTATGAGTAGAGGAGTTTAACTTTCGGTAATCAATACAAACACGCCACCCGTTTTGCACACGGGTGGGTACCAACTCACCTTGCTTGTTTTCTGTCACCGTGATTCCGGTCTTCTTTGGGACAACCAGGATTGGACTTACCCACTTGCTGTCTGATATTGGGTAAATCATTCCTGCGTCCAATAGCTTAAGAATCTCCTTTTTCACCACCTCCATCATGGGTGGATTGAGTCTTCTCTGGGCTTCTCTTGACGGTTTGTACTCATCTTCCATGAAAATCTTGTGCATGCACATCGATGGGCTAAGTCCTTTGATGTCGGCTATTGTCCAGCCGAAGGCTTCTTTGTAGTTCTTTAGCAATCCCATCAATTCTTTTTCTTCTTCTTCAGACAGTTTGTTGGAAATGATGATTGGTAATGTATCCTTTTCTCCCAAGTACATGTACTTCAAATGGTTGGGGAGATCTTTTAATTCCAACTTTGGTGCCTGAGAAATGGAAGGAAGAAGTTTTTCGTTAGAAATTTGCAATGACACTTTTGGCAAATCATACCTTGCTTTCTTTTGGTGGTCTAAGTATGATGCGATTTCCAAGATTTCTTGACTTAGATCGAACTTCTCGATAAGCTCCTTTGTCTTCTCCTTGTCTAAATTTTTGTTTAAGACTAGAGCTAATAAATCAGTGTTAGACAATTCGAAATATTCTTCAACTAATGGGTTGATTACATCAAGAAAATTTAAAGACGAAACAGTTTGTGGATAACGCATAACATCAAAAATATTGAAATTTATGATTTCTCCATCAAATTCCATGGAAAGCGTTCCATTGAAAACATCAATTTTTGTTCTTGCTGTGCTCATGAAAGGTCTTCCCAAGAGTATAGAACAAGAATTTGATGTTTCGTCTCCACCCATATCCAAAACGTAAAAGTCAGCGGGAAATACTAGTTCATTAACTTGTACCAAAACGTCCTCTAATACACCTTTTGGGTGTACTATAGAGCGATCGGCTAGTTGAATTATCACCCCGGTGCTTATTAATGGTCCTATTTTTAATGATTTAAAAATAGAGTAAGGTAGGACATTAATCGAAGCACCGAGATCTAGCATGGCTTTTGGAATGTAAAGATTTCCCATTTTACATGGAACAGTGAAAACACCCGGATCTTTACATTTTTTCGGTAGTCGTTTTTGCAAAACGGCCGAGATGTTTTCACCGACTGTAACAGTTCCGCTTTCTTTTAGTTTCTTTTTGGAGGTACAAAGTTCTTTAAGAAATTTGGCATACCTAGGAATTTGTTTGATTGCATCAAATAAAGGAATATTTACCTCAACTTTCCGAAACATGTCCATAATTTCTTGATCTTCCTTTTCTTTTTTTGTGTTTTTAAGTCTAGATGGAAAAGGAGGAGGAGTGATTTTTACCTCAACTTTGGATGGTTCCTTGGGAGCTTCGCTTCTTGAATCGGTATCGTCTTCGATTTCTATCTCTCCTTGTCTTTCTTTTGACAAGCTTGGTCCGTCATAGCTTTTCCCACTTCTTAAAGTAACGGCATTTACATTATGTTTGGGATTTTCTTGAGATTGAGAAGGTAACTTACCTTGAGATTCCATCTTGTTGACAGAAGCGGCTAGTTGAGCCATTTGTTGCTCCAGGTTCAAGATGCTAGCTCTTGTTTCTTTCTGAAATGAATGCGTGCTTGTGGCTAGACTTTTCACAATGTCTTCCAAGGACATGCTCGTGCTTGCTGTATTTTGTGGTGGAGGATTTTGGTAGTATTGTTTAGGTCTCTCCTGGTATTGGTTACGGTTTTGATTGGACTGGTAGTTCCAATTTTGGTTGTTTCGGGGTTGATCAAACTGTCTCTGATTTTTCCCGGTAAATCCCCCCATTGCTTTTTCTTGTTCTTGATCATCTTGTAACTCGGGACACATGTCAGTTGGGTGTCCGTATTGCAAGCAAATTCCACATGCTCTAACCGTTGGTTCAACTCCTTTTTCTTTTGTTAGTTGCATCACAGCTTTGGTTAGTTCAGAAATTTGATTTTCAAGATAAGGAGTGTTTACCTCTTTTACTCCTCGAGGTGGATCTACATACCATTCCTCCTCTCCTTGGGTATGTTTGGACTCTTCCGCCATTTTCTCGATCAATGCTCGTATTTGGGTCGGTGTTTGATCGATTAACGAGCCTCCACTTGAAGCGTTTATTAAACGTCTCTCCATTGGTGTTAGACCTTCACAAAAATATCGGAACAATTGGTAATCGAAAATACCATGTTGCGGGCATCGGGCACACAACTTTTTGAATCGTTCCCAATACGTATGTAAAGCTTCTCTCTTCCCTTGCTTGATTCCAATTATTTCCCTTCTCAGACTTGAAGCTTTCGTCTCTGGAAAATACTTGTCAAGGAATAACCGTGCAAGACCATTCCATGTTTTGACCGACCCCGGTGGTAGGTCATATAACCATTCTTTGGCTGAGTCTAGCAATGAAAAGGGGAGTGCCCTTAACTTAATTTGGTCTTCCGAGACATCATGTGGTTTCATTCCTACACACACGACATGAAATTCTTTCAAAAATTTATGCGGGTCTTCATTTTCTACTCCCCGAAATTGAGGTAGTAAATGAATGAGCCCGGATTTCAATTCGAAATTTGTCACGTGCGGATAGGTTATGCAGAGAGGTTGTTGGGTAACATCTTGGGTTGCCCATTGGCGAAGTGTTCGCTCAAGAGGTGGATTTTCGGCCATAGGAGTGTGGTTTATTTGAGAGGGAGGTGTATGTGGGACGTTGTTATCTGATTCGGATTCTGTTTCTGTTTCTGTTTCGGATGAGGAAAGGTCTTGCCAAATGTCTATGATAGGAGGGTTTGATGAAGAAGCGGTTTGGGAATCTTGCTGCTTCTTGCGAAGTTTAGCTTGCTTCCTTAGCCTTTTTGCGGTTTTCTCAATCTCCGAATCAAGTTCAAGAGGCGTACCTGTTCGTGAAGATCTTGGCATAAAATATTAGTAATACCGTGCTCCCCGGCAACGGCGCCAATTTGTTGAGTGTCGTAACCAACAAAATAAAAGAGTTGAAATATGGTTTGAAATGATTTGTTAATTACCAATATTTCGTGATTGCACTACTTGATATAAATACTAACTATGTAGTATAAATGGCAAGCAGGGTCGATCCACAGGGAGCGATGGTCTAATGGATTACACCTTGATTCACGGAAGTTAAACTTGTAAAGATAGTAACCAAAAAAGGGGGGGGGGGGGGGTTTTGATGAATAGTTGGACAAGAATTATGTAAATGTCGAGAACAAATAACTTGGGACAAAATATATAGAATGATTGTTTTTATAATTTGGGGACAAATTCTGGTTTTGTATTTGTAGTCATATGATTGGAAATAACAATAAGAATGATGTTTATAACTTTAATCTTTCTAAGTTGGTACTTTGTATATGCCGAAAGCTCGCACATACACCATTCACCTAATGTACCTTAGTCAAGAGAAGCTCGTTAACTAAGAATAATCTTACTAATCAAATCTAGATAAGATCATAGAATTTGAATGAAAGATTGCATTATGTTTTATGTGAATGTTCCCAACAATGTTCAATACTCCTAAACAAGCGTTGAAGCGTTAAAACATGAGATATGATTTTCACCTAATTAAAGATGATTATCACAAATAACATTTTATAAAACAATTACGGATTTTATAATTTGTATGACTAGATTGATTATTATTTGAGATCAAATGGCCAATATGAAATAAATAAAAACCAAACATTTGTTAAATCTCAAAATCATATCACTAGAAAGATGTAAAATCAAACATCAAACTTTATATTAAATCACAATCATAATCCTTAATACAAAACCAGAAAATAAGGTTACTAGCCACTCATGACTAGTAAAAGAGAAATAAACTTACAAAATGAAGATAATCCACACTTGAAGTTGCACACAAACACAAACACAATGTATCTAGAGAGTATTTCAAAAGATAATGGAATAAGGGATGGTTCTAAGGCTAACCAAGCACGTCTATTTATACTAACACACCAAGGGTAAAATGGTAATTTGGACAATGGCAAACATCATCATTCCAAGACCCACTTTCTTCATCACATGGCCTCAAAATTAGGTTGGATCTGCATCTGGTCGTGTAGCATGAGGATGACAGCACAAGAGGGAATAAACAACTCAAAGTGGGCCAAAAAGTAGATCTGGTCACCAGGAATAGTTACACGGCCGTGTAACTTCTTGGGCCAAGATTACACGGTCGTGTAATCCTGCAAATCTCCTGGACCCTACCCTGAGCTGACATGGCATCATATGTGGCATAACCAAGTTACACGGCCGTGTAACTTTTGCCCACAAAGTTACACGGGCCGTGTACACTACTGTCAACGGGACGCCATTTTCGTAATTTCTTCGTTTGAGCTCCGTTTCTTCTGAAATTTCTTGTGTAGCCTCCTGATAGCGTGCCATCTGGCAACCGCTAGCGCGTCTTCCAGAACACCCGTGTGCATTCCAAACTCGCCAGCCGCTGGAAGGCCCTCGCCAGGAAGACCCTTCCAGCCAACGGAGAAATCACCCTGGCGAGACTTCTCCTGGAGAACTCCACTCCAGCTAACTAACGACGTACTCGCTGGAATGACCAGCGTGGACTGTACTTGGCGCCACGCTCCTCAACCTACGCATGGCGCCCAGGCCTGACAAATATCATGCGCGCCTCATTCGGCCGGCCTGCGCCAATAGGGGCGCGGCGAAGGACAAGGGTCGTACTGCCAACGGACGACTTGGTCCCCTCCTGCCACAGCAGAGATCCTGTCGGCCATAGCCAGACAGGGGAAGACGTATAAAAGCCCTTAGAGGGCATCCGGTAAGGGGATCGCACACAAATATACTCTAACCCTCCAATATACACTATACTTGGCCGGAGATCTGACTTAGGCATCGGAGCGTTTTCCCGGGACCTCCTCCCGGAGAACGGCAAACATTGCCATTTCTTTTATGATTGTGGTCGCAGGTCAAACCCAGGACGACCAGAATCATCTGTGAGGCGAGATTCAAGCGATCGAATCACCACTTCGCATCATTGGCGCCATCCGTGTTGTGACGCGCAACAAGAAACCACCACTTTAATCTCCGACAATGACGACTGAAGGACAAACCAGCGACGGTAACATCCCTACAAGTCCCATACGTTCAATGCTACCGTTAAGCCCAATATCGATAGAAACGCTATCAACAACACCATCACCACCAAGGACTGCCCCACCGGTACCTCCTTTGATCCCCCAAACACCAGTCACTTCATCGTCATTCCAACAGATTATAACACCCGTACCCTTCAATACGCCGCCGCCGTATATACCGTTTAGCTACCCTTTCACACCATTCCAACCCTTAACAGGACCACCAATGTTCACCCCTTCACCCACATCGTTCTTCCAACCACCTCAACCAGCGGTAGCACCACTATTCACAGGCTTTACACAAGCGCTAATAAACACACCTGTTTCATCCTTAGGAGGCGCACCGACCAACGCACTCCCTCTGTTCTACACCCAACCGCCAATGTACCAACCCATCACATCTCCCATCCAAACAACAAACAGTACAAACCCACTTCTCCCTGTAGCATATAAATCCCCGTTCATTAAAGAAATACACGATTACGACATGCCTAACACGGCAAAGCTACAACACCTAAAAACCTATAACGGAACAACCTGCCCAGATAGCCATATCGACACTTACGAGTGGCATATGCAATCACTGAAGTTAGACGAACGCTTCTAGTGTACACACTTCCCGACGACGCTGGACGGGAACGCCGGCGCATGGTTCAAAAGCCTCGCGCCGGGTAGCATCAGAAATTTTACGGAGCTCAAAGAACAATTCCTCTCAAACTTCATGCAATTACGTAAGTATCGGGGAGACATCCGAGAGATCATTGGGTGTAAGCAACTGGATGGCGAGCCAATTAGAGCATATTTCAAACGATTCAATGAAGCAACGCTAAATTTCCCCGGACAAAACGACAACCTGGTAACCGGAGCCTTCACACATGGTTTATTGCCGGGCCCGTTATCAACAAAATTCTTAGGAAAACCACCAGCCACCCGGCAAGAAATGAAGGAGCGAGTAGAACGTTTCTTACGCCAGGAAGAAGGAACGGCTGCCAAAGAAGCATACCTCAAAGCGGCAGCCACTTCCTCATTAAAGTCCAGAGAAAACCACTCACAATATCCTGGCGAGAGACGACAACCTTTCAGAAGAGGCAAACCCCAAAAACCCTACAACAACCACTACAGAGACGATCGGAGATACAAGCGAACAGACATCCTGGCAGTGTTTGACAAGAACAAACAGGCGAAAAGAACATTAGAACGACCGAGAGATCAATCCAAATACTGCGAATTCCATAAATGCTACGGGCACGACACGACAGAATGTGCTGTGCTAAAGAAAGAGCTTGACCAAAGAATACAACGAGGAAACCTAAATGACATCGCCAAATTTTCGCCCAAAAAACGGTAGAAATGACGTACTAGCAAAACCCATGGACATGCCAAAGAAGGGGCCAGAGATTCTAGTAATATACAACCACCACCGCAGAGCACGAGAACAAACACCAGATGTCGACGAGCAACAGATATCCTTTTCCAGTAGAGACAAGAAGCCAGAAGGGTGGAGTGGCGACGACCCACTCATTATCCAAGCCAGAATACGAGATATCATCATTCACCGCGTACATATCGACAGTGGTAGTGCAGCGGATATCATGTTCGAACATTGCTTCCGCTAGCTGCCGCGGGAATGGAGGGCAGACCTGCGCCCCCCAACGGGAAATCTAACCGGCTTCACAGGCCACAACATCATACCCACAGGAATGATCTACCTGCCCATCACGATAGATGACGGCCAGCGGAAGAAAACAGTTACACTCGAATTCACAGTGGTACGAACACCATCAGAACACAACATCATCTTGGGAAGACCGGCAGCGCTATACTTTGGCATCGTAGCATCAACACTACACGGTATAATCAAGTTCCCAACGGACGCTGGTGTGGCCTCCGTCCTGGCAACGCCACAAAAGACACTTAAGTGCTACCAGATAATGCTACCCGCAGATATCGATAGCAAACGAAAGCGCCCAAGAGACGAACCCGAGGAAAGCAGAGAGATAATCCACCACGATTATCCAGACCAAAAAATACAAGTCGGAAGCACGTTACCAACAGAGTTACGAAAAAATGTGATATCCCTACTCCGAAAATATAAACAAGTATTTGCATGGGAGCCAGCGGGCGGACATGGTGGGAGTAGAAAGAACAATCATCGAACACAATCTTAACATCGTACCAGGGAGTAATGTGGTCAAACAAAAACGTCGTGGCCAAGCAGGAGAACGCAACAATGCCATCAATGCAGAAGTAGCCAAGTTAGTAAAATCAGGTATCGTCCGCGAAGCTTTCTTTCCAACATGGATAGCCAACCCAGTCATGGTAAAGAAAAGCGATGGTAGCTGGAGAATGTGCATTGACTACACCGATTTAAACAAGGCATGCCCGAAAGATTGTTACCCACTCCCCGAGATAGACCAGAAAGTAGAGTCGCTGGAGGGATTTAAGTGGAAGTGTTTCCTAGATGCCTATAAGGGCTACCACCAAATTCTCATGCGGCAAGAAGACGAAGACAAAACAGCCTTTTACACAGATCACGGCACCTTTTGTTACCAGAAAATGCCGTTCGGTCTAAAAAACGTGGGGGCAACATACCAAAGACTAGTCGACAAGGCGTTCAAAGACTAGATCGGAAGAAACGTTGAAGTATATGTCGACGACATGGTCATAAAAAGCCGCGCAGAGCAATCCTTGCTACAAGACATTGAAGAAACCCTTAAAACGCTTTCCAAAATCCAAATGAAACTCAACCCGGCCAAATGCACCTTCGGTGTAGAAGAAGGAAAGTTCCTGGGATATTACATCACGCGAGAAGGTATCCAGCCAAACCCGGAGAAGGTAAAAGACTTCGTCGAAATAAAGTCACCAGCATGCTTACGAGAAATACAAGGACTCAGTGGAAAACACACAGCCCTGGGACGCTTTGTAGCAAAATCAGCAGAAAAAGCCCTTCCGCTGTTCAACACGCTGAGAGGCTGTGTTGACAAAAACAATTTTCGATGGACAGACGAAGCAGAAACAGCTCTGACACATCTAAAAGACGCAATGAAGTCGCTGCCCACACTAGCATGCCCAGTCCCAGGAGAGAAGTTATCCATATACCTGGCGGCGTCACCAGACGCAATAAGCGCAGTTCTAACAGTGGAAAGAGAACACCAACAAAGACCAGTGTATTTTGTTAGCCGGGCACTCCAAGGGCCAGAACTACGCTACCCTCAACTAGAAAAGTTAGTCCTAGCTTTAATCTATGCAGCACGTCGACTGAGGCGTTATTTCCAAGCCCATCATATCGAAGTGCTGACAAGCCAACCAATTCGCCAAATCCTCCTGAAACCAGAGAAATCCGGTCGCCTAGCCAAATGGGCCATCGAACTAGGAGAACATGATATCGATTATAAGCCAAGAACGAGTATCAAGGGCCAAGCACTAGCAGACTTTCTGGCAGAGATGCCAGAGGAAGCTGAAGCAGCCACAAGTCAACGCTCAAAGCAAGAACCAGATACGCCTCAGGAAACATGGATGCTCCACACAGATGGTGCAGCCAGCAAAGAAGGCTCAGGGGCGGGCCTAGTGCTAACAAGCCCAGAAGGCGAAGAAATCACTTACGCACTCAGGTTTGACTTCCAAACGACCAACAATGAGGCAGAATATGAAGCACTGCTCGCCGGAATGCGACTCGCAAAGGAGAACGGAGTAAAACACCTCCTGGCGCATAGTGATTCTTTGTTAGTGACCAACCAAATCAATGGGGCTTACGAACTAAAAGACCAGAGAATGAAGAAATACGTAGAAGAGGTTAACAGAATAGCAAAAACGATGGAATTTTTCACAATCAAACAAATTCCACGCGCAGCTAACAGAAAAGCCGATGCGCTGAGCAAACTAGCCTCTACAGCATTCGACCACCTATCCAAAGAAGTCCTAGTAGAAGTCCTGAAAGAAAGAAGCATTGACGGCCGGAAAATAGCACCAATTAGCACAACCACCACCACGTGGATGACACCTTTAATCGACTACTTGACACAAGGCCTCCTTCCAACCGACAACGCCGAGGCACGAAAGGTTAAAGTAAGAGCCCCCCAATATGCAATGCGAAACGACAAACTATACAGACGCGGATATTTAGAGCACTGGCTAAAATGCATTACCCCGGAGGAAGGAAAGACCGTGTTGGAAGAAATACACGCGGGCGACGCGGGAGCACACGAAGGAGCCAGAGCACTCACCGGAAGAACTCTCAGAGTGGGAGTATACTGGCCAGACATCCATGCAGACGCAATGGAAGTAACAAAGAAATGTGTCGCCTGTCAAACTTTCTCACCGCTCCACCACTTACCAGCGGCCCCCATGAGCAGCATTTCAAGTCCATGGCCCTTTTACCAATGGGGAATTGATATAGTCGGCTCGTTCCCGGAAGCACCGGGCCTAGTAAAGTTCCTCATTGTAGCAGTAGATTACTTCACCAAATGGATTGAGGCAGAAGCCGTCGCCTCAATAACGTGGAAGAACATGATCAATTTTATGTGGAAGAACATCCTAACCAGATTTGGCACCCCAAAAGTGCTAGTTAGCGACAACGGTTTACAATTTGCGGAAGACCCATTCCGCACATGGTGTTCCGAGAAACTAATCAAACAAAAGTTCACATCCGTTGCACACCCCCAAGCCAACGGTCAGACTGAAGTGTCCAATAGAACATTGGTAGCGGGATTAAAGAAAAGACTGGGGAAAGCGAAAGGTCGCTGGGTGGAAGAACTACCCACGGTACTTTGGTCATACCGTACCACCCCACGAACGTCCACAAAGGAAACGCCATTCAGACTGACGTACGGCACGGAAGCCGTTCTGCCACCGGAAATCTTCATAGGCAGCCTACGCACCACGGAATTTGTGGAAGACAACAACGACCAGGATCTCCGCCTCAATTTGGATATCCTGGAGGAGAAGCGAGAATTAGCTAATATACGACAAGCATGCTACAAGGCAGCAACGGAGAAGTACTACAACGCGCGTGTTCGAGAGAAACGCTTTGGGGTGGGCGACCTGGTCCTCCGAAAAAACGAAGCAAGCCACGCCGAACTGCGAGGCAAACTTGGCCCAACATGGGAAGGCCCGTACAGAGTCACAGAGGCCAACTCAAAAGGATGCTATGTCTTGGAAACCTTGGAAGGCCGGGCGATACCGCGCACATGGAACGTTCAGAATCTCAAACAGTTTCACTACTAGGGAAAATGCCAAATAGGTCGTGCCATCAGCATCTATCCAAAATTGTAACCACTGGATGAACAAAGTAATGAATGAAACTGTTGCTTTCACTTATACATGTTACGAATGAATAAATTGTCGACAAGACTCAGCGACTCCTGGTCCTAGTCTTAAAAACCTTAAGGGTGAAATACCCCTTAGCGGACTCAGCGACTCCTGGTCCTAGTCTTAGCAAGGTTATCCAGGTGAAACACCCTGAAGAAGGCTCAGCGACTCCTGGTCCTAGTCTTAAAAACCTTAAGGGTGAAATACCCCTTAGCGGACTCAGCGACTCCTGGTCCTAGTCTTAGCAAGGTTATCCAGGTGAAACACCCTGAAGAAGGCTCAGCGACTCCTGGTCCTAGTCTTAAAAACCTTAAGGGTGAAATACCCCTTAGCGGACTCAGCGACTCCTGGTCCTAGTCTTAGCAAGGTTATCCAGGTGAAACACCCTGAAGAAGGCTCAGCGACTCCTGGTCCTAGTCTTAAAAACCTTAAGGGTGAAATACCCTTTAGCGGACTCAGCGACTCCTGGTCCTAGTCTTAGCAAGGTTATCCAGGTGAAACACCCTGAAGAAGGCTCAGCGACTCCTGGTCCTAGTCTTAAAAACCTTAAGGGTGAAATACCCCTTAGCGGACTCAGCGACTCCTGTTCCTAGTCTTAGCAAGGTTATCCAGGTGAAACACCCTGAAGAAGGCTCAACGACTCCTGGTCCTAGTCTTAAAAACCTTAAGGGTGAAATACCCCTTAGCGGACTCAGCGACTCCTGGTCCTAGTCTTAGCAAGGTTATCCAGGTGAAACACCCTGAAGAAGGCTCAGCGACTCCTGGTCCTAGTCTTAAAAACCTTAAGGGTGAAATACCCCTTAGCGGACTCAGCGACTCCTGGTCCTAGTCTTAGCAAGGTTATCCAGGTGAAACACCCTGAAGTAGGCTCAGCGACTCTTGGCCCTAGTCTCAAAAGCCTTAAGGGCGAAACACTTATACCGGACTTAATGACCTATGGTCTTAAGTCCTATAGACCTTAAAGGGAAAATTCCCTAATGGGCGGAACAACACTCAGTCCTAGCCTTAGCAAAACCACATGGTTAAAACACTTGAGAAAAGACATGCAAACAAGCTCAAACAATCGCATAACGAAGAAAAGGGGCCTACAACAGACACCAAATCAACATCAAACATAACCAAACAACGTCGTCATGGCTCGTAAGCCTTACAAAACAAAATAAAAATCTTGTCCAAATAGCCTCAGAGGGGCCTTACAAACATTGTTCATCATAAAATACCACCAAATGACAAATAAACGAGACATCAAGTACCTGCTACGAGCGAGAAGGGCCGGCAACACTGCTTGGATCCAGCAAAGCCTTTAAGTCAGGAACACCGAGCTCCCCAAGTTTGAAGGCCGTAGCATAATCAACATTCATAAACGCATCCACCGCCTCATCTACCTCCAAACCAATGTCAAGAGGGGGCTCCTCCTCTTCTGCCGCAATTTCTTTGCCCACCTTCATATCCTTTATGGCACGAGCATAACCCTGAGCCTGCCCAGCCGCCACACACACCTCCCGGAGACGGTGCACGCCCATCCCACAGTCTCGACTTTCCATAACCAAATCGACAACACCTACAATACCATTGGTCAGAAGCCAGGACAAGTCCGTCTCCGCCTCCTCAAGCGCCTGTGTTTTGGCCTGGGCAACACGGTCACGCTCTGCAGCATCTCTCTCAGCGCTTTCAAGCTGGATATGCAAGCCTTCATTCTCAGATTTCACGGTCAACAGAGCACCTTCAAGTTCAGTTTTTTCCCGACCAAGCAAAGACGTTTGTTCCCTCAACTGGATAACCTCTTCCTTAACCGCCTGCAGAGAGGCCACTTGAGATTGAAGATCCCCCAACAAACCTTCATGCTTAACAAGTTCAGCACAAGCAGCATCCAACTCCTGCTGGAGGGAAGAACGATCAGCATTGACAGCCAGCATCTACTCCAAACGATTTGCACTTTCACCAAAAAAACAAGCGCTTTGGGCAGCCGCATATCGGAGGGAACCCACTAAATCGGCCGGGGAATAGCTCCCCATCTCCGAGCGAGTACCCGGAGGAAACACATGCTGCGTAAACTCCAAAGCAGTCTGATAATTTGAAAGGCGTGCACCCTCCGATAAAGACCACCCAGGAACAAATATCCCGGCGGAAGCAACATGACCGCCCTCCATAGAACCCAAAGGGGGGGGGGTCCCAAAGCAGCTGTATTCTCACGACGACTAAAACCACTAAAATCTGGGTGAGGTGGTTGAGGCCCAACAGGCAGCGATTGATTGCTTTCCCCTGAACCTTCTCTACTGATGTTCTCGGCAACAGGGTGGGTACCTATACGTGCACCCCCACCCTGGTCCATCTCCATGTCCGCACCCTGCGATGTGTCGTCGGTAATGTTAATCACAGGAGACTGGGGGGGAATAAAACCCGATCCCCCACCACTACCAGCCAAACGACGAGGATGCAACCGCCTTGGAAACACGACATTCCTAGAACTCTCACCAACAGCAAACAATCCCGCACGCCTCTTCATCAAAGCCCCAGAAGAACCACACCGCTCACCAACTTCTGTATCAACAACTCTTCCATCAACAGCCGAAAAAACCAAAGCCCCAGTGCTCACATCTTTCCGCCTCTCCTCCTCCTGCACCGCCGAGGCCCGAGTAATAAAAGCCTCATGACGGAAGGCACGAGAAGGCAGCACCCGATCAACCAATGGAATTTCACGATAATGGAGACTCCCACGATAATTCTTCGCCAGCACATCCGTAAAACGGATGTCATTTTCCCGACCTGTAACAAAGAAAACCTGTCAAGCATCCCCCATCCCTTTTCATTCCCAAAAAAAGGGGGGGGGGGAAGAGGAGAGTAAGATAACAGAGCAACAAAGAGCAGTGCTAACTGTAACGCCAAGACACTCTTTTTATGTAAATAAAATAAAAAGGGTAAATTGGTCATTTTACCTTAGAAGGGTAATCTGGTCTTTTGGACAGAAAAGAATTTGGTTTGAAATAATATTTTGAGTTTTGGACTTAAAATGTTATAAAAACTGAAATTGGTCGTTTTACCACAAAAGGGTATTTTGGTCATTTGACCAAGTGAATGACCAAATATGTAAAAATATTGTTAGTTGTGGCAAAAGTATAAGAAATGAAAGTTTTATTGTAATAAAACTTGATATTAGTGCCAAAAGTTCAAGAAATGGAACTTAAGGACTAAATTTGCAAATATTGGAAGTATAAATAGGAGAGTTGACTCTCCTATTGTGGCTGTCCATTTTTCAGCTTACGGGAAAGATTTTGGGTGCGATTTCTGGAAGATCATCGAAGCTTGAAGCAAGAACTTGGATCAATTGTTGGAAGATGATGATTTCCAAGCAAATAAGGTTAGTAATTTGATATTCTAGCCAAGTTCTTGAGGTATTCTTGATGGGTTTGATAGAAACTGAAATCTGCAAATTTCAGTTATGATATGTGGTTGGAATTAGCTTAATACTTCCAATAAGTCATGCTAAAAGGACTTAATTCAAGAAAAATGGAAGTAGGTTGCTATTGTTGATGAATTTGAAATGTTGCTCAAGAACCCTAAATCATGAATTGATGTGATTAAGGTGTTTCTAAGGGCTTAAAACTTGTTATTAGACAAAGGTTTTAGTCCTAGAACAATCTCTGATCGTTAAGTCGAGTATTAAGGGCTTAAAATAAAAAAAATGGGATTTTGTAGCTTGAAAATCGGAGTTTCTGGCCTTCTGTTCAGCGCTCGCGACCCGACCAGAGGGTTGGTCGCGACTTGAAGGACATGCTCTTCGCGACGCGACCATAGGGTCTGTCGCGACGCGACCCCTGGGCAGAAACCATTTTATCCTCTGTTAAAATTTGGTGCATTTTCCAAATTTGATTTTGATGCTAGGCTTATCCGATTGACCTGAAATTTTAAACATAGGTCTAATATGTTGTGAAAAGTCATGGAAAATTATCGGAATACGAATACGACCTCCCGAAAGTACTGTAGTAGAATACGCATATTTCGGGAAGTGTATTAAATTTTATAACGATGGTTATTGATTGGAAATGCTTAGAAATAGTTCCCAATTGTATTGTATAGGACTCTTGTGCAGTAGAGTCAACTGAAATAGTTATTAACCTATTATCATTTGGTATATAAATGAATATATAGGTACAGGATAAATGGTTGTGGTGCACGCAAAAGCAAGAAACAACCGGAATCAAATGCAGCTAGCATCCAGGTGAGTAATCTCACTGATATCATATGTGATATATGATGATTGAATTGTTACAGGTTGAAACAGCTTCGGGGGACGAAAACGACAAGTGTAAAAATATATGTAAAAGACAATACCAGATAAGCCGTGAGTCATTGCGATGACAAGAACGGAGCTGTGAGTCAATACATATATATTTATAATCTGTAATATGACAAGACCAGATAAGCCGTGAGTCTATAATAGACAAGAACGGAACTGTGAGTCAATATATCTATGTAAACTGTTATATAGACAACAGCGGGCTAACCCGTGAGTCTAGGCAACAGCGGGCTAACCCGTGAGCCACAGTTTATTCTGATGAGTTAAATTATATAGACAACAGCGGGCTAACCCGTGAGTCTAGGCAACAGCGGGCTAACCCGTGAGCCAAGGCAACAGCGGGCTAACCCGTGAGCCATAATTGATCGTGAAACAGGCTATGATATTGCATGCTATATCCAAACGGTGCGGCCTATATGGCTATGATATTCTGGTGTGGCCTTCGGGCTATGATTAACTGGTGCGGCTTAAATAGCCATGACATATGATGTAGTCCATTGTGACTAAGAAACATGGGACAGAAACGATTAGATATGATTATCTGTGCAAATAACTGATGTGGTTTGATTAATTGCATGTTGTAATGTTGTAGCCTGTAAGGCTATGAAAAATTAGGATGTGAAATCCTAAAAGATATGTGGTCAGCCAGTAAGGCTATGAGTTTGGATTCGATATCCAGACAGTTATACGAATATATATATCGATACTTGTTATTTGCAGATACGATTACTCACTGAGCTTTGTAGCTCATACCGTTTGTTAAATGTCCCTGCAGGTTAGCATAACCCTGAGAAGGGTAAGGATAAAGTCCGTGACTCAAGAAGTGAACTTGTAGATGCTGTCAGTAGCAGCCCGGCTTATATGGAGGTTACTATATTTGTATACTCCTTGATACACTTGTACCCATTTTTATTAAAATATACCCCTTGGTTTATGGTTTTAAGTACTGAAACCTATGTTTTAAATGAAAAATTTTTCAGGGGTGTTTTTGTTTTAAAAGCCGGGTGTTACAATAACCGTCCACGATGGTAAAGAACTCGGGCATCTTGCCGCGAAGCCGCCAGGAGGTACTCATGCCAGCACCGGCTAGAATATACTCAGGAAGCTCCCCACCAACCACATGGAAAGAACGGAGAACCTTAGCAATAGCTTCTTTCGCAGGGAAGAGAGTGAAAGCACGGTCAGTGATGGGGTCAACACGATGCTTCATGGCACCCACCCGGTGCTCGTTAACCCAAATAAAGTGCTGAGACCAGTTCCGAGCGGTTCCTTTCTGATCGGTAACAAGTGTGGGGCGATCTTGACGAACACAGAAGGTATAATTGTTCCCAGTAGAAGCACGAGTAAACCGAAAGAAATGACGGAAAACATACAAATCAGGTTCTAGGTGAACAGCCCTAGACAGAAGCTCAAAAGCGATAACCTTATTGACACCGTTAGGAACCAGTTGATGCACATGAACGTGGTAATAGTCAAGAACCTCCATGAAAAAATCGGATGTAGGTAAACGATAACCGACCTCGAAATACTTCAGATACATGCCGATTTTCCCCGCAGGAGGAAAAGAGAAAATAGCTTCGTCGGTGGGAAGTTCCACACCATCTTCCGGCTGGAAGCCATAACGAGCCACGAGTGAATCATAATACCGAGAGTCAGAACCGATACCTGAAGAAGAACTCATCCTGAAAATGAACAAAGAATAGGGAAGGAGAAGAGCAAGAAATCGACAAAGGGAAAAGGAACCGCAAAGAACCTAACCGACGGAGAAATAGGAGGATATAAAGAAGTGGGACAAAGGAAGGCCAAAAGCGGGAGTTTCAAAATTCAAAGATAATGATGAATTCAGTCTGAATAAACGGTCACATCAGCATGCCTTACTTAATGCTAGCCCTAGCCACCATCACTAGCTACGCAAACGTAATAACGCCTAAGGCTAGGGAGACTTGATAGCGTGCCATCTGGCAACCACTAGCGCGTCTTCCAGAACACCCTTGTGCATTCCAAACTCGCCAGCCGCTGGAAGGCCCTCGCCAGGAAGACCCTTCCAGCCAACGGAGAAATCACCCTGGCGAGACTTCTCCTGGAGAACTCCACTCCAGCTCACTAACGACGTACTCGCTGGAATGACCAGCGTGGACTGTACTTGGCGCCACGCTCCTCAACCTACGCATGGCGCCCAGGCCTGACAAATATCGTGCGCGCCTCATTCGGCCGGTCTGCGCCAATAGGGGCGCGGCGAAGGACAAGGGTCGTACTGCCAACGGACGACTTGGTCCCCTCCTGCCACAGCAGAGATCCTGTCGGCCATAGCCAGACAGGGGAAGACGTATAAAAGCCCTAAGAGGGCATCCGGTAAGGGGATCGCACACAAATATACTCTAACCCTCCAATATACACTATACTTGGCCGGAGATCTGACTTAGGCATCGGAGCGTTTTCCCGGGACCTCCTCCCGGAGAACGGCTGACATTGCCATTTCTTTTATGATTGTGGTCGCAGGTCAAACCCAGGACGACCAGAATCATCTGTGAGGCTAGATTCAAGCGATCGAATCACCACTTCGCATCACCTCCCATTGTCATCCAATACAAGATTCAACCCTAAAAAGCACCTGAAAACAACCACAAAGTGTGAAAGTAGATTGCTATTCTTGAAATCCCGAAAAACATGAAAATATGCAATAAAGGTAATCAAATGCAAGATGAAACAAAGGATAAAAAGGTATGAAAACATGCCTAAAAATACACTTAACAGATAAACACGGCCCACGGAGGGGATTTCATAGTATATATATATATATATATATATATATATATATATATATATATATATATATATATATATATATATATATATATATATATATATATATACTATGAAAGCTGGAAGGCCGTGCTAAACACGGCCCACGGAGGGGATTTCGATAAGGAAATGAAAATATAATGTTGATTTGGGTATGAAGATAAAATTACATTGCCATTATTGGTAAAAGAAAAAAAAGACATTGTGTATCTTATTTTATATATTATATTATATTATATTATATTATATTATATTATATTATATTATATTATCTTATCTTATCTTGTCTTGTCTTGTCTTGTCTTATATATTATCTTATCTTATCTTATATCTTATAAAAGAAACATTTTTCCTTATACCATATGCATTTTAAACCCCTAACTCTTCAACTTTCAATATTTGATTTTTTTTCTTTGTCCCACATTGTTTCACACACATATAAGACCATTCCTCTTTCACTTATATAATATCACTAATTTGCTTTTATTATCCATCAATCTTGATCATAATATGACATTCAAGTCTATCATTATTTAGTGATCATTTTGTCATAAAAAATATTTTTATCGCAAAGTTTTAAAGGATTATAATTTTTAGTTTCAACTTCTAAGTATTGAAACTTAAAAGTTAATTTAGAATTACTTAAAACTTTTAAAAACCCAAATAGGTTAGAAGTGTACAATATGATTTTGTAAAAAGTGACAATGGTGTAAACAATTCTTGATTCACCACTATATATATATATATATATATATATATATATATATATATATATATATATATATATATATATATATATATATATATTAATTGTGAATGTTATAAATATTTCTTATAAAGGAGACCGTCTAATACAATGTGTTAATGATTTATCTTTTAACATATTATTTTGAATTTTTTTCTTTGTCTCACATCAATCCACACATCTATCTAACATTTCCTCTTTACGTTATATAATACCACACTTCTAGAAGTATTGAAACTTAAAAGTGAAGTTAAAGTTATTTAAAACTTTTAAAAACTCAACTAGATTGGAAGTTTATAGTATGTTTTTGTAAAAAGTGACAGTGGTGTAAACAATTCTTGATTCACCACTATGTATACACATATTTTTTTGATTGTGAATGTTTTAAATATCTCTTATAAATGAGACCTAACTCACAATGTGTTAATGATTTATCTTTTAACATATTATTTTGAATTTTTTTTCTTTGTCCCACATCGATTCACACATCTATCTAGCATTTCATCTTTACATTATATAATACCACACATTGGATCCTATATCCATTAATCTTGATCATGATACGACTTTCAAAGTCTATTATTAATTGATTGTCAATTTATATTAGAAACATGTTTTCTTAAAGTATTAAAGGATTCTACTATTTGGTTTTCGCTTCCAAAAGTATTCAAACTAAAAAAATACAGATGAATGTTACTAAAAACTGATTAGGTTGAAAGTTTAGAGTATGGTGTAGTAAAAAAGTGATAACGATAGGACTTTTTTTATTCACCATGATATACGTACATACAAATTTTCAATAACGAACATTTGAGAATTATTCAAACAAATAAGTTGAACCATTATCTATGTATTAAAAAAAATCTATATATATGTATATTTCTTATAAGAAGGATCATCGAAACAATACGTTTTGGGATACACTATTTATCTTCTAACATATTAATTTAAAGTTTTTTTATTTGACTTATATTGCTTCGCACATCTATATAACACTTTATATTTCTCTTATCTAATACCACCCATTAGGTTGTCTTATCCCATAATGTTGATTAAACCAAGGTTTTCAAAACTTATTGTTAATTAATGGTTACTTTATCATAAAAACATGTTTTATCTCAAAATTTCAATATATTCTACTATTTTGTTTTATCTTCCAAAAGCATAACAACTAAAAGATGAAATATTAAAATAAGTTAAAAACTATTAAAATCCTGATTGGGATGAAAGTGGATAATACGGCGTGCGTCATAGTTTAATGTGAGGTGACAATGTTGTAAAATTTTTATCCATTTCAATAAGATTTATATACATAAAATTTCAAATAATAAATGTTTGAACATCGTTCAAAGTTCAAACAAGTATATTAATTTATATCTATATAAATCTTACAATAGATGTCATTCAATTAATAGAGATCAAGATGAATTTTTATCATGAAACTGAAACCAATGGTTGATGGAATGCTGCAATCGATGCCTAAGTCGGTTAGAATCAAGAACAAAAAATAACAAACATTTGAGAGAAATGGTTTTAGCCGCTCTACTTATAGATGCTTGCTTTCCTTTGAAATTTTTTTCTTAGGTTGTATGAGATGAGAAATGTATTATTCTTTTTTTTTTATTTATAGATGTTTGATTTCCCATAAGTTGTGTTTCTTAAACGACGTGGGATAAGAAAATGACACAAAGTATACACTATGAAGGAAAGTTTGATCCCACATTGTCATGATAAACCAACGTAAGGAGTTTTCTTAATCTATAAATAAATGTTTCCCTCAAAGTGAAAACATTTATATAAATCATTAATGATTTTTATTGTTGGAAACATTTCCAAATAATTAACGTTCAAGAAAATTTATATTTGAAGGTTTAATTATTTTTATTTTAAAGAGGTCGAGCTTTAAAGATAGTAAGTCGGTTTCGATATGAGCTCTAAATCTTCTCCAACATGGATAAAACCATACGCATCGTACCACATAATCCAATTGAACTTTTGTGAAACAATTTGTGCTTTTCAAAATTCCAAAACGCATATGTCGTGTGATGTGTGTTTTTACTATATATCGTACCACACACACACACCCCATTAACATGTGCCGATATTATTGTCATTAAAAGTGTATTTTCCAACTTCCAAGATACTTGAGTGACAATGAAAGTCTTTTCTAAACTATGGACTATTATTCAATCATCGTTCAAATTTGTAGATTTCATTCTTTTTTAAACTACATAATTTTGATTTCCGTGCAACGCGCGGGCATTCGCCTTGTTAAATATAGAAGTGGTCAAATCTCTTATCCACCAGGAACCCCATGAACTGCATTAACTCCTTAAGCAGGTAGGTTTTTTATTAATACCCCCTATCAACCTTTCTTTCATAAAACACGAGCTTCCAAATCTTTCTCCTCCTTATCCAATAACTGAATTACCATCATCTTCAAAACAACTCACAAAAACAAACCAAGATTAGTTAAGTTGTAGAATGTAACATGATATTAAAGCCACACTTGTTAGGTTGTCTAATATTGGTGAAGCATGCAACTGTATGGAGTCATTTCCTAGTTTTCAAGTATTGCGGTCGAATGATGGTTAGATTTTTTATTTTCTCCAAGTGTGACAGAGAGACATTTGGCGCGATTTTAACAATCTTGCTTTTAAATAACACCAATATTGAAACAAAGAATTAAAAATAAGTTATAGAACTCAAGATCATAGATTCAATCGAACATAAAAATATAAACTTCTTTAAACATATCCGGTAGTTATTGTCATCACCTATATATATATATATATATATATATATATATATATATATATATATATATATATATATATATATATATATATAGATAACCGAGGACCCCACCCGATCCATCCTTTGGATGACCCTGATGAAGCAACCTCGGGGCCCACGCACACCTGGCAGCAGGGTGGTCCGGGTCAATCACCTACGGGGGTAGAGAGGTGGCCAGTGGCCATCCCCTGATTGAAACCTAACACTCTCTATGGGGAAAGGGAGGGAGTGAGATTAGAACTTGGAACCTCTTTATGGGGGAAGAGAAAGAGTTCTAAGCCTTATCCACTATGTCATCACCTATATTTAGAAAACATGTAATAGACTATTGCTTACTGCCTGATTCATATGACACTTCGTGATCAAACTCCCTGAGTTTCCAAAGAGCATAATTGCAGGTGTAAAATATGCCTCTTTCCTAAAGGGTGGAATCGTCGTATGCCTAAACCATCATGAAACAACTAAAACTAAATAGAAAAATCAAGAGCATAAAAATTAATATCTAATTGTAATCAAAATGAAAAATATTAATACATCGTTTTGCCACTTTAATCCAATATCTATAAAGAAACTTACTAATATTTTATTTTAGTCATAGAAGAGAGTTGCCAGCAATATCTTCCTTATGTTTAGTTGAACTCTGCCATAAATATGTGTTTTGACAAAATATACCTATTTAACAAAGCTATATATATGGGTGTTCCTCTTTACCTTGATGTAGAAAATCGGATTAATAGACAAAGACATGGAATTTTCCTAATAAAACTAAATATTTATATAAATTAACTTGATTTCAGAAAAGACATATAAATAATACTATACATTTATTTTAATACTCTTTTTTCGGGTCTCTATGTTTATTACCAAAGTGCCAAGAATTTAATTGCAAGATATTTATCTTTTCAAAAATTTAATACGATAAATATTAGAATAAACTGGTTATAATATGATGAGCAATGCTACAACCCAAACTGTTTGGTGGCTAATGTCAAACGTACTAAAGAATCGTGCACCTCATGCGAATATTAAACCCAAAACAGCTACCATGCTAAAAACAAATAGGTTACACGCCTAAACAATACATATGATTGCACTTTTCAATTTAGCACCCAAAGTTTGAGTATTTTTCCTTTGACCATTGCTTTCTTCTCTTTATTTCTTAATTTGTAATTTAAGTAGGCTCTATAAAACTAATGTTGACTATGGTAAGCACAGTTTGTCTTAACCTTATGCAATTGATTCCAGCTGAATAGTTTCTGGGTCTGTAGAATAATTTATCCTTAACTGGCAAATAATTTATTAAAATAGATTGAAAAAATCGTATCATCAAACTTTTAATACAGGAATTTGTAAAGAACCTGAAAAAGACTTTCGGATTTTGACTGCTCCATGCGATTAATTTTTGTGTATCAATTATCAACCAATCTACTACAATTTTAAATTGAATTACTAAATATTGGAATTTCGTTCAATTGTCATTGAGGGAAATATCAGGAGGTGATGATTTTGGGAAAGTAACCTTGTTAACACAACATAAACAATGCTATCTATCAAGATAAATGAATCATCAATTGTTTGCTTCTTGACTTAGATTGTATCCAGCACAAAACTATTGTCGAGAAATTTACATGTTTCGGTTTCTTGACTGCAGGGAGGTCCCTCTCCCAAAAACTACCTATGATCATGGTATGAAGCTACTCGGTTACCACATTCCTAAAGTTGAAATGGAAACTGCTTCCCCTTTGTTAAACATGAAAATTCCACCAAGTTTTAGAAGAAGCATAGAAACAAACACTTGGTGTGCAAATAAAAGAACAACAAATTTGGTAGTGTTTGTTTGAAAATATTTCATGCTTTCAAACAAAAAAGGTCAGATATCATATGCATAATCTTAACTCAAGAACCCCAGAAGTATGAAATTAGATACGTACCTGCAAAACGAACATCTAGGCTTGAGAATCATCATTTTTTCTCTTATATGGCGACTCTGACCATACATAAGCAATAGATTGACAAATGACGATTCATATTACGATAAAGTGGTCACAAAAATGAAAATTGAAATTAAAACTAAATTCAAAACCCTTACAACCAACAAGCCAAAAGTATATTGATGCGATATCAGCTTCTGGGTCGCCTGATTCTCACTTCACGGGTGATTCTAGTCGTCTTGGGCTTGACCTGCGACCACAATCACAAGGGGAATGGCATCGTTAGCCGTTTTCCGGGAGGAGGTCCCGGGAAAACGCTCCGATGCCAAAGTCAGATCTCCGGCGAGGTTTGGTATGAGTATAGTATGAATTTAGAGTATAATGGTTTCCATCCTCTTACCGGGAGCCCTCCAGGGGCTTTTATACGTCATTCCCTGTCTGGCTATGGCCGACAAGATCTTTGCTGTGGCAGGAGGGGACCAAATCGTCCGTTGATAGTACGATCTTTGTCCTTTGCCACACCCCTATTGGCTCAGGCCGGCTGGATGGGGCGCGCACGATCTGTGTCAGGTATGGGCGCCACGCGTGAGTCAAGGAGTGTGGCGTCAAGTACAGTTCATGCTGGTCGTTCCAGCGAATACATCATTAGTGAGCTGGAGTGTAATTCTCCAGGGGAGGTCTTGCCAGGGCGATTTCTCCGTTGGCTGGAAGGGGCTTCCTGGCGAGGAACTTCCAGCGGTTGGCTAGTTTGGGATCCTCATGAGTGCGCTGGAAGGCGCCCTAGCGGTTGCCAGATGGCACGCTATCAAGTCTCCCTAGCCTTAGGCATTATTGCGTGTACGTAGCTAGTTATGGTGGCTAGGGCTAGCATTGAGTAAAACACGCTGATGTGACCGTTTATTCAGACGATATTAATCATTATCTTTGAATTTTGAAACTCCCGCTTACGACTTTCCTTTATCCCACCTCTTTATATCCTCCTTTTTCTCCGGCCATTAGTTCCTTTGCGGTTTCTTTTCCCTCTGTCGATTTCTTGTTCTTCTCCTTCTCCATTCTTCTGTTTATTGTCAAGATGAGTTCTTCTTCGGGTGTCGGTCCTGATTCTCGGTATTATGATTAGCTTGTGGCTCGCTATGGCTTCCAACCAGAAGATGGTGTGGAGCTTCCCGCCGACGGAGCCATTTTTTCCTTTCCTCCTGCGGGGAAAATTGGTATGTATTTGAAACATTTCGAGGCTGGTTATCGCTTGCCTACATCGGATTTTTTCATGGAGGTTCTTGACCATTATCACGTTCATATTCATCAACTGGTTCCTAACGGTGTAAATAAGATTATATCCTTCGAACTTCTGTCCAGGGCTGTTCACCTAGAGCCTGACTTGTACGTTTTCCGTCATTTTTTCCGGTTTACTCGTGCTTCCACCGGGAACAATTATACCTTCTGCGTTCGTCAAGATCGCCCCACTCTTGTTACCGATCAGAAGGGGACTGCCCGGAACTGGTCTCAGCACTTTATTTGGGTTAACGATCACCGAGTCGGTGCTATGAAGCATCGTGTCGATCCTATCACTGATCGTGCTTTCACTCTCTTCCCCGCGAAGGAAACTATTGCAAAGGTTCTCCGATCTTTCCATGTGGTTGGTGGGGAACTTCCCGAGTACATTCTAGCCGGCGCTGGCATGAGTACTTCCTGGCGACTTCGGGGCAAGATGCCCGAATTCTTTACCATTGTGGACGGTTAGTTTTGCTCCTTGTTGTTTTTGCTTTCTCGTTCTCCTTTCCCCCCTTTTTTTTTGCTTTGAAAAAAGGGGAATGCTTGATGGATTCTCTTTGTTACAGGACGAGAAAATGACATCCGATTTACTGATGTTCTGGCGAAGAATTATCGTGGGAGTCTCGAGTATCGTGAGATTCCATTGGTCGATCGGGTACTCCCTTCTCGTGCTTTTCGTCATGAGGCTTTTATTACACGGGCCTCGGCGGTGCAAGAGGAGGAGAGACGAAGGGATGCAAGCGTTGGGCCTTAGGTTTTTTCGGCTGTTGATGGGCGGGTCGTTGATACGGAAGGTAGTGGTGAGCAAGGTGGTTCTTCTAGGGCTTTGGTGAACCACAAGTCCCCCGAGAACCCGAGAACTCCAAAACCGATATTTTTTTTAAAAAACCGACCCCATAGGCTTCTAAAACGCACATATTTAAGCATTTTCGGAAAAAAAATTTCGAAAAAAAACGACTTTTTTTTGAAAAAAATTTGCACATGTGCAAAAAAAAAATTTGCACATGTGCAAACTTTTTTATACGTACATTTTTTTTCAAAATTTTTTTATAGAACGCCTTAAATATATGTTAGACAGACATCCATAAAAAAGAACTTGAAAAAAAGTGTACGTATAAAAAAGTTTGCACATGTGCAAACTTTTTTTTTGCACATGTACAAACTTTTCAAAAAAAAAAGTCGTTTTTTCGGAAATTTTTTTCAGCGACCCGGCCCTATTTTGAGCGTCTAAGAGGCCTATGGGGTTGGTTTTTTGAAAAAAATATCGGTTTGGGAGATATAATATTGATCCAAAAGGAGTTGAGAGTTCTCAGGTTTTCGGGGTGAAGTTGGTTCTCAAAAGATCCTAAGTCTATATATATATATATATATATATATATATATATATATATATATATATATATATATATATATATATATATATATATATATATATATATATATATATATATATATATATATATATATATACTAGGAACGTTTTATGGGCCGTGATTATTACGACCCACGAAGGATGATTTAGGTATTCATTTTAAGAATGTTGTAGAGTTATAACAAAGTAGAGTTTAGCCACGGTCCAAGAAAATGGAAACTTGAAAAGTACAATATAAAAATGACATGCATGTTTAATATATAAATACTAAATCTTCTGTAATTGCATAGGCTTTTCAAAGTAAGATGGCTGAATACAAAACTTATTAAAAGTAAAATGATGTAATTATATAAAATGAAAGTAGATTGCTGTAATAGACAACTAAATGGAAGCACTTTCTTGCCTTCAACCCACCTAAGACAAGATAAAAAGAAACTTATGTGGTGAAGCAGAGGCCATCATAAGATTATGATGTTAAATTAGCATAAACAAATGTATTTAAAGGTACGTTAGTTCCCAACCTTAGCAGCAATGACATATATAGAGTTTCCTCTTTTGGCTGAGCTACTAAAACTACTATGAATACACGCGCCTCTGTATATATGAGATATTACCAATAAATTTCTTATTTAGAGCATTATTTATCGCATATAGGCAAGTAGTATTCGTCCATATATTAAACTGTTATCCTTATCAAATTCCATATCTATGTCATCTTTAATGAAGACCTTTTTTTTGGCATTTTGATCATATAAGTTACTGTTTCTTCTTGTGGATATTGGAACTGAAAAAATCTCTAACTTTCGAAACCAAATGAAAAATGAAAAATCGGAAACCTCAAATTTGTAACTTTTCATTTTTAGAAAGTTCGATTTTTAAGGCTAAATCTGGTGTTTCAAATGCAATATTAACATATTTTGATATATGCTTCAATGCTTAATGCTTGTTAAAACTTAAAGATTGTGCCTTTGACACAGAAGTTAGTCTCTTTAATTTTCTAAAAGTTGCCTTTTTATGTCAGTATTTGGTCTTTTCAAATGAAAAAAATTAAGAATTGTACATAAATGCAAACAATCACAATTTTAAGGTTGATACTTCTTGAAATGTAAGTGTATTTAAAAAGTACAACTAGTGTAATTCTAACCTATTGTTAAGTAGTTCTGCATCTGGTGTTGGGAACTTTAGCTGAAGAAACATCAACATTTTCTTATGTTTTGTCCAAATCGGCTTTATCGAACTACCAGACGTTAATTACCTTGTCAATACCTATTAATAGCTGCAAATAAAAAATTTATGAAATCAATGATTGTTTAGCATAACAACAAGATTTTAATTTATTACATCAAGATCATCTAAAAATCACCAACAAATTACAAACAAGGATTTGTTTTTCCTGCATATTTAACTAGATTTGAATCATTTAAAACTTCTCAACACAAATGTACTGATTAACACACAACAATTACCAACTTTGAAGAACCCCAACTCAAATTCTCATCTTTAGAGTTGATTGTTTCCACTTCACTTGCACATGAACCTACAACAAAAGAAATTTATGGAATAAATATTTATATACATACACCAACAAGGGGTACCCATTAAAACAACCTTAACATTGTTGGTGGGGCCATCATATCAACAATAAAGGGGGAAGGGGTTATGGGCGATGCATATCAGCGGCTGAGAAATTCTATAAAGCATAAATAACGCTTCATTGATTCTCTTTTTAGAGGTGTCGCTGGGTGATAATTATAATAATAATTACGAATGATGATAATTAAATAATTGTGAAATTGTAATTTGACATTGCCTTATCTATATATATATATATATATATATATATATATATATATATATATATATATATATATATATATATATATATATATATATATATATATATATATATATATATGGCAATGTCAAATTACAATTTCACAATTATTTAATTATCATCATTCGTAATTATTATATATATATATATATATATATATATATATATATATATATATATATATATATATATATATATATATATATATATATATATATATATCACTGTTGCAGAAATCGGCCTTGGCGGCCGATTAATTGGCGATTAATCGCTTGGCGGTCTTCAACCGATTACGATTAGGCCTAATCTGTCAACTTGACGGTTTGCTGCAAAAAATCGGTCAAAAATCGGCCTTGGCGGCCAATTAATCGGTCTTGGCGGTCATTTTTTTAATTTTTTATTTTTTTAATTTATTATTTATTTTTTAATTTTTAAATGATGACACAAACACTCTCTAATAACTCAAGAAAATTGGGAAAAAAATCAATATCAAAGAATAAAAATAATAAATGTATAATCGTTGATGTGTATCTTGAAATAAAATGAATCAAATTTTGCTATTTTGTATATTTATATATTTTAAAATGAATTTCTTTATATCCGATTAATCCCCGATTAATTCCTTAACCTCATTCGACCGCCAAGCCACCGTCAAGCGATTTTTACAACCTTGATATATATATATATATATATATATATATATATATATATATATATATATATATATATATATATATATATATATATATATATATATATATATATATATATATATATATATATATATATATAGAAATCTTATATCCTCCTAAATTTTCCTCCTAACTATCCTCCTAACCATGTTAAATAGTGACAAGTAGATTAAAATATTATTAACTTTATTGAATATGACATTTGTCATCATTTCATATGGTTAGGAGGATATTTAGGAGAAAAATTTAGGAGGATATAAGATTTCTCATATATATATATATATATATATATATATATATATATATATATATATATATATATACATACATACATACATACATACATACATACATACATACATACATACATACATACATACATACATACATACATACATACATACATACATACATATATATATATATATATATATATATATATATATATATATATATATATATATATATATATATATATATATATATATATATATATATATAACTCTTATAATAGAGGCCATCCAAATCATTGTGGTTCAAGATAAACAAAATCCTTGCACCATGTTTATTTGATGAGTTTCTCAACACTTCAACTTTCAACTAATTGGCATCTACCACTCAAGAGTTTCTGTAACTTATATCTTAAATCCATATTAATTTGATAAACAAACTTAACTACATGAAAAATATATTTTAATATTAAAACTTTTTAACATTCATGTAATTAATCACTACATCTCAAGATTTTATAACTTATGGTTTTTAATTGGTACTTATGACACATATTGCTTAGTAGAGATATAAATAGTTAACATAGTTAAATGATTTTGTTAGAGTTTAGAGAATAGCATGGAAGGGATCATGACTTGATAACACATAAAACTATACATTGGGAGGGGGTGTGTATTTGTATGGAACGAGAAAGAACTATGCGACTTTAGAAGATGCTATTTTATATGAGTCAACCTTTTTATTAATAGTTTTTGTTACTGTTCGTGTGGTGTTCTTAAGAGATATGATGAAGATTCCGAGTTCGATGAATGTATTTATGAAAAAAGACATATGTATGAAATATGAAGATGTTAAATGTAGGTAAATATGAGCTTGATCATTTTTTTATTTCTTATATGTATTGTTTATTGAGAAATACGAAATAGAAGTTGAATTTATTTTTATTTGTTACAAAGATAAAAAATAATTATCCTTATACTATATTAAGTTTAATATATTAAACTTATTTTTTATTCCACTTCTAATGCTAACACTTTAATTTTTAACACAATATACTTCTTTATTAGTTTAGATATGTCGTTGTATGTAAAACATCAACGTTTTAACATCACAACTTTTGTATAATTGATATATTATACTTAATTTATTAATTTAAATATAATGTTATTCAGAAAATTTAAATCAAATTTTCAGTTAAAAATAAAAGAAAATCCAAAAACTATTTATTAAATAATTAAACATTTTAAATGTAAAACCTAAATTGCAATGTCAAATTAATTAAAATATTGTACAAAATCAATTTTTTATAATCATACAAACCTTTTAAAAAATGTAGTTTTAAATATAACTAACAATAATAATAGTTAAAATGAACATTTAAAATTACATTGTTTCTTTATAAATGTGGACTTTAATATGAGGTGAAGATAAATGTGGACTTTAATATGAGGTGAAGGAGTACTATGGAATCCCGTCTCCACCACTTCCCTCATCCTTGATTTACATGTTTTCAAAGGGAAGATATAGAACTTAAATGTTGGTGTTAGGAAATAGACCTAAATCTATAGCCTATTGCCCAGGAATAATAACGAGAATATAAATACGGAAATATAAACACAAAGTATCGACACAGAGATTTACGTGGTTCGGTCCAAGATGACCTACGTCCACGGGCAGGAGAGAGTATTCTTTATTCCAGAGCTAAATACAGGTGTTACGGAGCGTACCTAGATTGCTAGTAAATCGGCCTCTTCTGACTACTGACTTCAGACTTGACAACCCGACGGCTAACTAAAACCCTAATGACCAGCCTTTATATTTATAGGCATTACAAGAAACCCTAGCCGTACCCTAGCTGTTCACGGCCCACGCGACGCGGGCACTTAATGGGCCGCGGCGCGCGTGTTTACAATTCATCCGTGTTTTAATTCCCAATTCACTATTTAACAATCTCCACCTTGAATTGCGAATTCAACATAGCTCCACCTCGCTCTAGAAACCAAAAAACTTCCTCTCGTCTCCTGCCAGCTTGCCCCGTAGGGACTTACCTCTTGCGAACATCAACCAAGTTCAAGCATAGTTCGAACTTCTCCTTGGGTAACGACTTCATCAACATATCTGCCGGATTCACCTTGGTATCGATCTTCAAGATTGAGAACTTGTCTTCTTCAACTATGTCACGAATGAAATTTAACCGGATATCAATATGCTTTGTCTTTTCATGATAAACCGGATTCCTTGCTAGACACAAAGCGCTTTCACTATCACAGTTCAAGACAGGCTTCTCCACCTTCAATCCCAGACTCTCCACCAAACCATGTAGCCAGATACACTCTTTTATACCTTTAGTCATTGACATGTATTCCGCTTCAGTTGTAGACAAGGCAACAGTAGACTGTAAAGTTGACTTCCAACTGACTGCACATCCAAACAGAGTGAAAATATAACACGTGAGCGATCTCCTTTTCACCAAGTCGCCACCATAGTCTGAGTCTGCATATCCCACCAAGTTACTATGAGTATTACCACCATAGACCAGACAAATATCCTTAGTCCCCTTCACGTATCGCAAGATCCACTTGACCGCTTCCCAGTGAGCTTTCCCAGGATTACTCATAAACCTACTAACCACACTAACTGCATGTGCTAAATCAGGTCTAGTACAGACCATAGCATACATAAGGCTTCCAACTGCACTTGAGTACGGAACTCTACTCATATAGTCTTTTTCCTCATCCGTAGTTGGTATAGTACTTCCGTTTAATTTAAAATGCGCTGCCAAAGGAGTTCCAACTGGTTTTGACTGATCCATACCGAAAGACTGCAAGACTTTCTCAATATATTTCTGCTGAGAAACATATAACAACCCCGCTTTCCTGTCTCTCTGAATCTCCATCCCCAATATCTTCTTTGCTGCACCCAAATCCTTCATTTCAAACTCACTTGCCAAAAGCTTCTTCAAGTTATTAATTTCAGCCATCTCCTTGGCTGCAATGACCATATCATCAACATATAGCAACAGATAAACAAAGGACCCATTGGACAACTGCTTCAACTAGACACAATTATCAAACTGATTCCGAATGTAGCCATGCGAAGTCATAAACGAATCAAATCTCTTGTACCACTGTCTAGGAGACTGCTTCAAACCATAAAGAGACTTCTTCAACAGACACACATGATCCTTATTAGAACCCGGAAAACCTTCAGGCTGTGACATATATATCTTCTCCTCCAAGCTTCCATGAAGAAATGCAGTTTTGACATCGAGCTGCTCAAGCTCTAGATTAAACGCACTCACCATAGCTAAAAGAACCTGAATTGACTTGTGCTTCACGACCGGTGAGAAAACCTCGTGATAGTCGATTCCTTCCTTTTGAGAAAATCCCTTTGCCACTAACCGTGCCTTGAACCTTGCGGGTTCAACCCCTGGAATTCCTTCATTCTTCTTAAAGACCCATTTGCATCCAACCGATTTGACTCCTTTTGGTAATGGAACAAGATCCCACGTTTCATTTTTCTCAAGAGATTGCATCTCTTCATTCATCGCCATCAACCAGGTTGATCCTTCTTTACTTGCCACCGCCTCTTTGTAGGACCGAGGCTCATCAGTACCAATGTTTTCACCAACAGCTAGTGCATATGCAACAGAACCAATATCACCATTAGTGACACATGTAGCATATCTAGCTGGAGTCTTCGTGTTCCTTTTCTCTCTTCTCCTTGCTATAGATTCATCCTCATTGTTCTCACCATCGGCCTCAGCATCACCAGACTGATCCTCATTGGGCTGTTCATGAGTTTCATCACGTCTATGCTGATCATCACCGACATGCTGTTCTTCATTTATCACCATTCTGTCTGGAATTTGTGTGACAAACTCCACCTTCTGGTTGGCACCCTAATCTTTCCCTACATGACTTGTATCACCTCCTCTTTGGTTCACCATAGCAGATTCATTAAAGGTCACATCTCTGCTATTAATAAATTTTGGAGTTCTTCCTTCTTCTGTACACCACAGACGATAACCTTTCACTCCATGTGCATACCCTAGAAATATGCACTTCATTGCCCTCGCCTCAAGTTTACCATCATTAACATGAGCATAAGCCGGACAACCAAATATACGTAAACCAGAATAACCAGAGGGTTTTCCGGACCATACCTCTTGAGGAGTCTTAAAGTCAATTGCAGTTGATGGTGATCTGTTCACCAGATAGCAAGCAGTATTAACCGTTTCCGCCCAGAATTTCTTCGATAAATCAGCATATAACCGTATGCTTCTAGCACGCGCTAACAGTGTTTGGTTCATCCGTTCCGCCACTCCGTTTTGCTGTGGTGTGTGCTGTATAGTGTGATGCCTCACTATACCTTCCGCCTTGCAGAAGTTGTCAAACGGGGCATTGCAGAACTCCAACCCATTGTCAGTTCTGAGTGTCTTGACAGATTTTCCGGTCCGTTTTTCAATCATCGTCTTCCACTCCTTGAACTTCCCAAACACTTCGTCTTTAGTCTTCAGAAAATAAATCCAAACCTTCCTTGAGTAGTCATAAATGAAAGTCACAAAGTATCGATGACCTTTATGAGACTCGACCGGAGAGGGACCCCACAAATCTGAATGAATGTACTCCAGGATTTCCTTGCTTGTGTGTTTACCCGAACTAAACTTCACCCTGCGTTGCTTGCCTTTGACACAAGCTTCACAAAACTTGAGTTTTCCCGTTAGTTCACCACCAAACAACCCTTGTTTACTCAGAATTGACATACCCTTCTCACTCATATGTCCCAACCTTCTATGCCACAACTCTGTCTTATCATTACTACTCTCTAAGGATTGAGTAACCGCCACTGTTCCCTTAACCGAATTTCCTTCTAAGACAGGAACCCCACTTTTCTGCACCTTTCCTTTCATAACTACTAGAGAACCCTTGGTAACCTTCACCCAGTCATCTTCACCAGAGTATTTCAACCCATTCTTTGCTAAAGTAGTATGAGAAATTAAGTTCTTACGAAGATCCGGAACATACCAGCAATCAAGCTTTCTGACCATACCATCGTGCATCATAATCTGTACCGTACCGCTTCCTTTGACCTGAGCAACCCAATCATCACCCAACTTCACCGTTCCTTTCAAGTCTCTAAAAGATTCGAACCAGTCACGATGGAAAGTCATATGATAAGATGCCCCAGTATCCAAGACCCAAGCATCAACAGAACTAGATGTACAAACAGTCAATACATCGCCTATGTCTTCTTCTTCAGAACCATCCTGAACAATAGCCGCACTGCCATTGTTGCTATTTTCTCCCTTCCCCCTTTCAGCAATGGACAATTTCTCTTGAAGTGACCCTTCTCCTTGTAGTTATAACACTTGACTTTTGCAGAAACTTTCGATTTCGAACGTGACTTACTCCGATTTCCACCATCTTTCTTATCCGATGTCCTTCCTCTGCCAACGAACAGACCTGAACCGGATGTCTCCTCATTCCCAGAAACTCTACGTTTAAGTTCCTTGGACAACAGAGAATCCTTCACATCATTCACAGTAATTGTTGTTCTTCCATACAACATAGTATCAACAAAATTCTCATGTGAATTCGGCAGTGAACATAACAAAATAAGGGCTTGATCCTCATCATCAACCTTTACTCCTACTCCTTGAAGATCTAGAATAATACGATTGAAATAATCAAGATGGTCTTTTACTTGGGTACCTTCTGCCATTCGAAAAGTGTACAACCGTTGCTTCTGATACAGCCTATTTGTCAAAGAACTGTTCTGATACGTATCACAGAGCTTCTTCCAAATACCGGCAGCAGTGGGTTGATCAACAACTTCCCTCAACACCTCATCCGTCAAGCTCAAAAGAATAGCACTATGTGCTTTCCCCTCGATCTCCTTCATCACAGCATCTGTCGTGTCCTTTGCATATTATCCTTCCACTGCAACTGCGCATCCTTGTTGAACCAGAAGAGCCTTCATCTTAACCTTCCACAAAGTGAAATCATTCGAGCCATTGAACTTCTCCAAATCGAACTTGTGAGATGACATCTTCAATCAACCGATCCTTGTAGTCTTTGATGAACAAGTAAATCCGAAACTGCTTACTGCTCGTCGTCGCCGCGGCGCGGACTTCAACAAGGCACGACGCGGGCTTGAACAGACGACGCGATCCTTCAACAAGCGCGACGCGCTTTTTCAACAAGCGCGACGCGGCGAAGCCGTAAACCCTAGATCTACTACTGATTTCAAACAACCAAAACTACAAACAGATCTAAAACACGCAGACCTAAAACCGCAAATAACCACAGATCTATAACACTACAGATCTGAAACCGCGGCTCTGATACCACTTGTTAGGAAATAGACCTAAATCTATAGCCTATTGCCCAGGAATAATAACGAGAATATAAATGCGGAAATATAAACACAAAGTATCGACACATAGATTTACGTGGTTCGGTCCAAGATGACCTACGTCCACGGGCAGGAGAGAGTATTCTTTATTCTAGAGCTAAATACAGGTGTTACGGAGTGTACCTAGATTGCTAGTAAATCGGCCTCTTCTGACTACTGACTTCAGACTTGACAACCCGACGGCTAACTAAAACCCTAATGACCAGCTTTTATATTTATAGGCATTACAAGAAACCCTAGCCGTACTCTAGCTGTTCACGGCCCACGCGACGCGGGCACTTAATGGGCCGCGGTGCGCGTGTTTACAATTCATCCGGGTTTTAATTCCCAATTCACTATTTAACAGTTGGTCATTGTATATCGAATTTGGAAAATTTATGCGAAACAAGACGGTACGTAGCCCAAATTGGTGTTACTCAAAACCAACAATTTTCCTGCGACAATCTCCCTTTCAAGATTTGTAATATCCGGTGAAAACCTTTATGTGGTGGAATACAGTTCAGATGATAAGTACAAGGTTCACGAACTAGATTTTTGCGAAATGGAATGTGTGTACCGTGAAAAAACAAAAGAAAAATATGCATTCTTTAAAGACCACATGGGCGATATAACTGCTGTTAAACGAGAGTTGTGGGATGGCACTGATAAAAGTCAAAGAGACAGGCTCAACACTGCAAAGATGTGGTACTTCCCGCATGAATGTCTGAATGTAAATCTCATAGATGAGTGATAGACTTGTTAGCACTCTCATCTTTGTTTTTATCTTTACATATATTGAAACGCTTTCTATAATTTTTGTGAAGCATTGGTAGATTCAGATTTGCAAATTAACATTATTACAGTTAGTCTCATTACGTTTTTTTTGCAAATCGGTCAAACTGTCAAGTTTAGACGAAAACATAACAGATAAAATACATTACGGATGGTCTGAGTGAAAAAAAATTGTTAGATACCACCCTTGCAATTTACTCCAAACTGCATAAACGATTTATGTGATCTACTCCGCATAAAAGAGAAACATATATTATATTTCAATTTAGGATGTAGATGTATATACGTTCACATGGAGGTGGAGACCGACGGTTTCCTGTGAGCTACCTAATGACCAAGGTTACTTGTGAGTGTTGACAGGTAAGGTGGAGACCGTGTCCCTTGGTTAGGGTTTTTCTAGTTTTTAAATATTTAAAGACTTGGTTAGAAACGCGTGTATTACACGGGTTGAATAAATAATATATTAAATTGTTAGTAATGAAGATTAAGGATTTATAAAACGGTAATTTCGAATAATGTATGATTGAAATTAGACATAAGTATAATCAAGCAATAATATTCAAAATGACAAGTTCTAGTTATAAACCATGTTACGCTTAAACGATAGGGTATGGGAACATTAATGATGCTTTAAAATTGCAATTAGAGCTTGATGAGTTTAAATTGTTAGACATATGATGCTTGAACTCGGATGTCACATTACGCTTCAACAAAATTCCAAATTTTGGAGAATCATAAAAAGATAATAGACAAAGGAATTAAAATATTGATTCATGACAGGCACTAATTGATATTGATAAACTTGCATGTCCACATAAAGTACCTATTCATGACAAGTACAAACTGGCACATTGTACTTTAACAAATCTTCCTAATAATAACATTCAACTTATTTTTTTTTTCTTATTAGAGCATTATACTTTAAATAGTCGATCCAGTTTGAGCAGTCATAATTGCTTTGTATTTGGTTAACATTACTGTATTTGGTTAACATTACTATATTTGGGTAGAAATTTCAAAATACAACACTATATTTTATAGACGATGACAAATTCAAACATTGGTGGATGGTGGTAGGAGCATATCAACGAATAAGGGGGAAGGGGTTGGGGGCCATGCAGATCAGCGGCCGAGAAATTCTATAAAGTATAAATAACGCTTCATTGATTCTCTTTTTAGGAGTGTCGTTGGATGATAATAATAACAACAATAACGATAATGATCATAAAATATTTGTGAAATTGTAATTTGACATTACCTTATTCGGAATAAAGTAATCCAGGAGAACTGACTTGAAATAAAATCCTGATATTAAGGATTTTTCTTGAAAAAAGAGATTATTTTTAAAATGAACGGAACAAAAAAAATATGTTAATCAATTTAGAACTTCATCATTGTTTACTTTTTAAGAACGAAAAAGTATTTATTAAAAATAAAGGAAAATCTCCAATAAAGTCTCAATATTTTGGTCTAATTTATGAAAAAAAATCCTAAATTAATTTTTATTTACAAAAAGGACAGAAAACCGGCTAATGTTTTCAAATTAGCAATTTTTAACTTTTTCAGTAGGTAAATCAATGTTTTATTTTCAATAAAGTCCTAATATTTTGGCACAGTTTACGGAAAAGTCCCAACATATTTCATCTTCGATAAAAGTCCTAATATTGTGACCAAATTTACGGAAAAATCTGAACATTTTGACTTAGTTTATGTAAGAACCCAAAAACGGTGATAACAGTATAAAATGAAAGTATATGAAGTACTGGTTGAATTATATCTTAATAATAGAATTTTTGTATAAAAAGAGCAAAAAGGGTATTTCTGTCATTTTGGAATATTTAACCTAAGAATGAGATTTAAAAGTGTTAAAATGTCCTAAAGTTCAAAATAAGTTTATAAGTGGAGTAAAGTTAGAAAATGTAGAAGTTCTTACAAACTAAGCATGTTATGTGCTATATTGAGAAAAATGGTAAAAAGGGGTAAAATGGTCATTTGACCTACAAATGACTTAAAAGTCAAGAAAAAGTAATGTTGGGGGTTAAAATAAAGAAAATAAACTTATAATGTTATAAAAATGTGTTTTTAAGCCACTTTGTGAAAAATGGAACTAGAGGGGGCTATAGTGTAAAATGGCTAAGTATAAAAGGGAAGAAATATCTCTTAGTTCTTAGAACACGGGAGAAGTTTCTGGAGAAGGTTAGAGGGCACGGGTTTGGTGGATTCTTGAAGATTGGAAGCGGAAGTGTGATACGAATTGTTAGGAATTGAGGAATTCAAGCTCACATAAGGTTAGTAATCCAATTTTCCAACCTAGCTCCTCGTGTGTTCTTCACGGGATAAGTTGGAAACTGAAATTTCAGTGGAGTTCATATGGTTTTAATGATTTCTAATAACATACACGTCTTATGAACTAAAAAACACGTTTAAATCAAGAGTTGGGTGAAATTGGAAAAATTGGGGTTTTTGGCTCAAGAACCCTAAATCACGGTTTATATGACCAAGTTGATTTAAAAGGGTTTTAATGAGTCTAATATGCTGAAATAAATAAAAGAAACTAGTAGTAATCGTTAATTGATTTGAAACTCAGGTTTTGGGGTAAAGATGTAAAAACTGAAATTTTTGATAAAGGAAGGGAATCCGTGATTCCATTGAGTTAAAACCTGATGTAAACTGAAGGTTTTAGTCATGGAATGATTCTAAATCAATTAAGTTGTGTATTAAGAACATATCTTAAAATCATCAAAGTATGTTGCTATTGTTGAAAAATTTGAATTTTGTTCAAAAGCCTTGGAAATCAATTTTACATGATCAAATTAATTCTAAGGGGTTTTTATAAATCCTATATGTGGTAATTGTTAAAATAAAGCAGTAGAAGTGATTATTTTCGAACAAATTCGGTTTTTGAATCAAAAATGCAAAAACGGGAATGTTTGAAAAATAATTGAAATCCATGATTTTTATGATTAAAAACTTGAAGTAAATGAATGGTTTTGGTCTTGGAACAAACCTTATTGATTAAGACGTGAATTAAGGACTTAATATGAGAAATTGGAAATTTGTAGCATAAAAATCAGGAAATTCTGGACTGCTGTTCAGCAGGCGCGGTGCGCCCCTTACCTGGGCGCGATGCGCCTTGCGGCAGAGTAAATATGCAGTTTAGTCTCAATGTCCTCTGTCAAGTGATTTTAGTTTTTGAGATTTTATTCAATACTTGTCCGTTTGACCCCAAATTTTAAACATAAGTCCATTATAGTTTAAAACTTCATGGAAAATTGTCGAAATGAAAATACGACCTCCCGAGGGTACTGTAGCAAAATACGCGTATCTCGGGGAAGTTTACAAATTAAAGAAAGTTAATTTAATAAGGGTTGTAGCCTAGTTAGGACCAGTAACTGTATAATATGGGACTCTTGTATTATAGAGTCAGTTGTAGTTGGTATTAACCAAATATGTGTACTAAATGCGTATATAGGCGGTGGTTCAAATACGGTTAGTCGAATAAAAGATCAATGAATAGAAGGGACGAGAAAGGGAATTGTTCTAGTTAGACTTCTCTAACTAGTTGAGGTGAGTATTATGTGGATTTTTGAAGTACATAGCAAAATAAATTTTATTCAAAAATGTTTTGGAGTCAAAATGGTTTTATGGATTTAAAAGTATTTTCTGAAAAATATGATTAATATGTAAATAAAGAAAATCAGAAATACAGTGAACTAATAATGTGATTGGCCCATGATGATAAGCTGCTTAGTATCCGGATAAAGACCACTGCCTGCTGCGGTAGGGGTGGCAATAAGACACTACTGGGATGGTACCTCCCGTCGCGAAGTAGTTGTCTTACCTTGATAGATGAATCCGTTTCATGCTATTGGGGAAGTAGTTATACGGGTGCGTCTCGTATAAAACCTACGGGTGCGCTCGTAGGAATGTGCTCATGAATAATAAGGAATACCTATGGGTGCGCTCATAGAAAATTAAATAATATGAACGTTTGAAATGTTTTGAAATATGGAAACTGTTTTGGGTCAAAACCCGTATTACTCACGAGACGTATGTCTTACGTATGTTTTTTTAAAAATGCTATGTACTCAGGTAATCAAACAAGGAATTAGAAGAGTTGAGTGTGGGACGGTAGCTTTTGTTGTGCAAAGTAGGTGCTGCTTGAACTGTGGTAATGATACAGAAGAGTAATACCCCGTATGTTTAATTTCATATTTTGTATTGTAAAGTATTTTAAAAAAAAATTTGTTGGGTGAAAATGGGGTGTTACAAATTTGGTATCAGAGCCATAGTTTAAGTGAACTAGGTGCCAATACTTGAACCTAGACTTAAACTGTGTAGGAGTTAAGTAGGGTACATATTTAACCATGAGGTCGTAAGTAAGGAGAAGTGGGAGTAAACCTAAAACAGTGGAACATGAGTCCTGGTGGTAAAGCTGTAAGCAAATATGTATAGGTGGTTATAATATTATGGGCCCGTACTATCATAATCACAGGATATATATTTGAGTTTGGTGGAACCACACAGGAATCATGTGAATCTGTAAGGGATGAGTGTAAGAGATTTGGGAGGTATAGAGTCGGTATACCTATGTAATAAAATCAAGTATGACTGAAATTGTTAAAGTATAATTGAAAAGAATTAAAGATGAAATAATAAGTATGAGGTATGAAGTGGGGAAAAACCCATACTCTATATGTGAATTATTATAAAGTATGAATGAAGAGAATTAAAATTAAAGATAACAAGTGTGTGAAGGGTAATAAGGTAAAAATCCAAATATGTGGTTGTGATAACCACCCTACCATATGAAAAATAATGTAAAGTATGCGTAATGGAACGCGAGGCAGTTTGAAAGGAAACAGTAAGATAAACGTGACCAAAAGGTATAAATATACTGAAAGTTTTGAATGTGGAAAAATAGATTTTGTAGTACAAATATAAAAGAAAGTGTATAACTGAAAATTCCATTGTCTAATGGAAACGAGTTACGATTATGGAATAAAAATAAAAGTAGTGTCACAATAGTGACTAAAGAAAGAAATATTGGAAAAAAAATAATATGAATATATAGATAGATATATGAAGGAAACTCCTAAAACAAAAAGAAAGGAAAGAAAGAAACGAGTTGGGCTTTGTAATCAGAGACAAACCCAATGGTTGTATGAAAAGGTAAAGAATAAATATGGAAAAGTAGTATGATGTGTCTCCCAGGGACAACCAGAGAATTAAAGTACATGTACTAAAAGCTATGATCAAATACATTATTATAAAATGAAAGTAACATACTTAATTAAGTATTAGACAATGAAGTAAAGACAGAAACGAAAATCTAGAAATGAGAAGTCGTGACTTCCAAATCTGAAGGAAATATGATAAATAAATGCATTTAATGGTTGGAACAAATGATTAAGTCATAAGTACAATGTTATAATGAGTAATATAACGAAGTAAGTTACCTGAATGGGAAGGAAATAAAAAAAATGGAAAGTTATTAAAGGCTATGAGTATTTTGCATTAACATAATACGATTATAAGAAAATGAATTGAGAAATGGGGTTGAATGCCTAATCAGGTGTTAGGCAAGAACTTAAAGATAAGACAAACGATGAGGATAATGAGAGGAATATAAAGAAAGTTATTAAAAAAAATGGTGATGAGAAAAATGGTTATTGACGTCAGACCTAGTGATCGTATAAAATAAGTATAAGAAGAAATGTAAATGATAAAAGGATACCTGAAAGCATGTGAGAAAGATGACTGAGAGTCATAAATAATATGAGGTAAGGAATAAAGGTAAATATCTAGATAAGTATTAGAAAAATAATCAAAGATAAGAAAAGAACGATAATAAATAGACAGGAAGTTACCACTTTCGAATGTGAATGAATATAATTAGTAAAAGTGTCCAAAGATTGTGAGAAATGGTCAGTACATGGCTGGTAATGATGAAACATAAGGAAGAGTGTATATGTGTATATGTGCTTGTAAATATAAAAGAATGAATAAGTTAAGGGACATATATAAAAGTATGAAGCAAAAGAGTGAGATAATGTATTTGGCATATAGCCCAAAATACAAATGAACGAAAGATAACAAGAAAAATAAATGAGAGTTGTGTATTATCTAAAGACATATAAGAAATAAGTCTTATATGAAATATGAAAAATATAATGTTGTAAGGAAATGTATAGTGTATACTGTATTAAAAATACGAAAAAGGAAGGAGTGTAAAGAAATGAAGTTAAAATGAAATATTATCAGTGAATGATAGTGGTGGTTGAGAGTAGTATCAAGTAATTGCTATGAAAATAATAATAATAATAATAATAATATATAGTTGGAGTACTCAATTTGAGATCTTAAATCAAAAGAGAATCAAGTAAATACATATGAGCATTATACGAATTAAAACTTGTAAATATGTGTTAAGAAGTTGTTAAGACAATGAGTTGTATATCATTGACAAGTTAGAATCATAATAAGACTAAAAGCATATAAAGTTGGTAATAAAATCCTTGACAACTTTGACTTTTATAAGAGTCAAACTTAGAATATGTCCATAAAATTATTTGAAGTATGTATGAAGTATATTGAAATTGAGCTTGGAATTATGCAATACTATATGTAATAAACTAGAAACACCAAAGAATCAATGTGGTAAAGTCGGGGTGCTAAGTAGTAATCAAGAGGTAAAAGAGAAACAAAATTTACTTGAAAAGTGTAATAAGCATGAAAATGTGAGTGGTCATATACAAAATGTATGAGACATTATAAGTTGAAAAAAAAATGGAATCAACCATGGTAAACAATTGGAAGACCGGTAGAGAAAGAATAAGTAAGAGATAAAGTGCTAAACTAAGCACTAAAGTGAAAAATAAGTATTATACGAAAGTATTAAGACATAAAATATTAATATGAGAATGGTACACGGGGTACCCGAAAAGAATGAAAAATGTACTTATAAAAGTATTGTAAGAAAAATTGAGGAACGAGAAAGACATATTTATATTAGTAAGAATAATGAATAAATGAGATCAAAATCTCATAAATAACAAAAGTGGATGAAAGAAGTAATTGGGATGTTAATACGTTGAAATGCGAAAGTAATGCAAGTAAAGAGCGATGTAAAGTAAGTAATTGTAAAAGTAATGCATATAATGTAAAGGAAACGAGTAAGAGGCACGTGAAATTGAGATTTTGTAAATTAAAGAACAAGAACGAGAGTAACGTTTGAATTATTAATAAATCAAGATTCAAAAGTACCATAAGCACCACAGGATACAAGATGTGTATTCATGAGAATAACCCATGTGAATTATAAGAGGAGAAAGATAACAACATGATGAGAATGTATGAAAGATGGTATAAAGATAAACGAATCCTATAACTACATAGTAAAGATGATGAAAGTAAGAGTAATGAAGTTTGACAGTAACAATAGGTCAACTTCAATAACAAAACTGTACAAAACTACAAAGCCAAAAAGAGTGTATTACACATAAAAAGAAACCTATGGATATCTAGTTACTAAAAACGAAAAGCGGTACGTCGCTCTGATTCCTCTAAAGTGAAAAAAAATGTGAATTCTCATGAGAGGTGTACTGTTTCAACAGATCTTGGCTCAAACAGAAAAGTGAGGATGTAAAGTGTAAAAAAAAAGGAAGAGAATACATCTCTTATAAGTAATAATAAGACAGGAGTTGTTAACAGAAATAGAGAAGAGTGAAAATAAATAAGTAATATCAAGTGCAAATGAGAAGGGTGTGGAGGTGTAAAAAAAAAGAGAGGGGGGTGTTTGCTTAAGTAAATGTCCATTAAGGGACAAAATTTTACAAAGAAAAGATTTTGTGAATTTTGTATGGTTATGGA